>MU227252.1:60211-80354 GCA_018584345.1 Thuja plicata | reverse complement strand
TATATATATATATATATATTATGAATATACACAACCCTTTCAGTTTTACCTCAATGTTATACTTAAATAAACTGTGTTGAAACAACCTGAAGTAGGCTTAAAAAGGAAGCTTTATCACAATACCGACCTTATAATTAGCTCATTTCCCATCCTTCTACAAAGTATCCATGATTATTTTCCTATATCCATATGTTAATATTTATATATATTCTTGACTAAATTCTCTTAAATCAAGATACAAAAGAAAAGACAAATTTAAAACATCTCATTCTGGGATATCCTTTCCCAGTCCATAGGTCAACAGAAAGGGAAATCAATAAAATGAAGTACTACCTAGAAAAGATTAATCTTGGTTTAAGCATCATGCAATATGTCTAGGATTTCTTAGGATCTTTTGTACCTTATTAGATCATACTATCCCCCAACTCCTCAATTTCCGATTCACTAAACCCATCTCTATCCATATTCTCCTCATTATCTTCTATTATAAAAACCTCAAATCATTCCTCAATCATAGGATGGCCGATATGAAAGAAGGTAAAGATGAAATCCATATTCCTTTTAATAGATGGTTTTGTTGTATTGAAAGAATTAGGGTCTTCAGAAACCAATACTGGGAATGAAGGAATAGGAATACGCCCTATAGATGGAGAGTCATAGAATTTTTGTTTAAAGGGATAGACGGATTTGGTTTGATATTCTGGATAACTTTCCCCAGGTTGTGAACATACTATCTTTTAAAGATTCTTCTACAAAGGATCCCTATATCCTCCTTCCCAATGTCAACCTGGATGGCCAAAGCAATAAACATTGTTGGGACATTAGTCTTAACCCTATATCTCCCTGTATTTGTAATAAATTCAAGACCCAGAATTTTGAAGACTCACTTGACAATTAAGTTATGGGTTGATAACATAATTTCCTTCAGAAAGTCGGTAGAAATTTTGCCATTGAATGCTATCTGGATTTTGGCGCTAGTGATTTTAATGGAGGATGTCATTCTGGGAAGGTAGAGAAGGCTTAGGCAAACAATCACAAGAAGGGAAAAAATAATTGTTAAGGCCAAAAAATATCACTCTAACTCAGGCATTAGGGCATACTAACATTTAATGGTAACAATGGAAACCTTCCTGAGTTGTGGGTCAACTCTGATTAAGAAGGAATCTTCAGATTCTAGGCCAGTTCCTATTTGATTTGGGATATCACCTATTACTAAGTTTTTCTAACTTTGGGAAAAGGGGAACGATTACTAAAACTGAATAAAATGAACTAAAAAGGTGATACACCAAAGCTTGATTCAAATTTTTTAGAAATTTAAACCAGCACCTATAGGACATATGTTATTGAGATCTGTAATAAAATTTACTACTCAATGCATAGGCTTCCCTAAAACTCACTATTAGGGTTTAAACCACAAACAGTGATAATTTTGCAAACAAACAAGCAATTTCTGCAAAAGGTTACACTTTACAACTTAGAATAGGAATCAGATTGATTCTCTAATCTATGCTGCAAAACACATTACAAGTAAGTGCAGAAAAATTGAAAGGACTGATATTAGAAACTCAAAAAGATGTATGGATAATGGGGACAAGCTTTATTATCTTCAAAATCTATAATATAGTTACATGAGAAAGTACAAAATATGCCAAGGAATATGTGGATTCACTTGAACACAATCTGAATAAAACATGCACTAATGGCTAAACAATGCATGAAAAAGGTGTAAAGGAAAAAAAAGCTCACTAAAACTACCTTTCTCCTAAATTTTGAACCCCTAAAGCTGAATAAGAGGCTCAACTATATACTCTTTCATGGCTAAATTCAAAAATCTAACCCTCCCAAAAGGCCTCCAAATCAGCAAAAAAAAAATCCTAATTCTAAGGCATAATTCATGCCCTTAATCCAGCCCCTAATGTTGGCATTTGAAAAATTTACTTCTTCTTTACAAAATATAATGCCAACATATCAAAATTACAAAAAACCTAACATCACCCATACACACAATGTTAACTCCATCCATCACAACCATAACTATGCCTAAACATTGACAACACTAGTGCGGTCAAAATGACCAATCTCGATGCAAAAGATCTCCATCCATCATGGCATGAAGTTGAGTTGTCGTGCACTGTAGTCTGTCAAGCATTAACTTCAACTCTGACAGCACATTCCAAATTTACCAAAACTTTTCATAGGCATTGTCTTCGCATCTCATTTGGTTTTTTTGCATTTGGAAAGATGCTAGGGTTTTGAAACCCTATTGTTATGGCACCGCCATGCTAAGATTGTAGCACTATTCTTGGCTCTTGATGTTTCTCTATGTTTGGATTGTCAATTCTAGAAGTTGACACTGTGATGTGTCAATTGTGTTTTCGTTCTCTGGGCTCTTCTCTAATCTTCAGGCTAGAAAATAGCTTCATCTCTGTCTTTTCTACATCTTTGTCTTCATCATTGAGTTTCATGGAGCTTGGGCTCCAACTAGTAGTGGGTAAATGTAAAGAAGTTAGAACAGCTCGGGCTCTTCATGTTTATGGCACTCGATTTAACATAACTCAGGCTCATTGCATGCTTTGACTTTGAGTTTTCTGTGAAGAACAGAGAGCTCGAGCTCTCTCCACTGTGGGCTCTTGTTTGAACTAGAGTTTCATGCCATAGAATATGGCACTCTCCATGCATCTTTGTAAGCTCGGGCTTCAACCACGGCTTCTCTACATGTAACTTATGTATAGATAAGTTACTCTCTTTTGTTATGTTTACACTCTATCTTCTTTTGATATGTTGTTGTGGAGATTTTTGTATTACATAGTTTTTAATACTTGAGTTCACTCTAGTCGATGTTTACCATGATTTATTACTTCTACCATGCTCGTTGTAAATGATTATGGGGTTTTGTTGATCTGGGTATCCATCTTTTTTAGCAAATAATTCTGAGTTTTGTCATTACTTTTCACTATTATCTCCATCACATCTATTATCATCTTTTCTCCATGATTTTGACTTATAACATTGACATAAGCTATTTTTCTCAGCTTGAGCACATTTTGTTGAACACCCACATAGCTTCTATGTACACCATGTCACTCTCTTTAAAACTAGAAGCATTGTGTAATGTCTGCATCTTTGTTTTGAGTTTTTATTATGTTGTCTTCATGTTCATTTGCATTTATGCTCAAATACTATCATCCTCTATTAGAACCATGTTACTCTCTATGCATAGTGCCAATACTGTATGTTTGAATTTTTACCTCTAGATGTTAAGGTTGTGGCTTAGATGTTGTCACCATTATGTTTGGATATTGTTACATTTTGTGGAAACCGTGCTATCTTTGGTGCATAATGTCTGGGGTTTTCATTATATGGTTTCACACTATAAAATGACAAGCACAGTGATCACCTCTTGTAAAATAATTACTCATGGGGTTCGAGCACAAGCTCGTGACTCCTATGAGTAATACTTTTAAATTGAGCTCGATCATTGAATATACATCTTCTTTTATCTGCACAACTTTGTTATACATATGAACCTTGATTTTGAATTACATACTATTATTCCAACATGAATAACAACATACAAACATAGCAATTCAATATACAAAAATACACTGTTATCTAATCATGCAAAACCATACTGCTATTATCTTTCCATTCTTGCACAAAATAATGCATTATTTGATTTAAACATATACCTGGGCAGCATTAGATAATAACATTGTTTGTTTCAACATACGTATTGCCTTGTCATTTATTTTCCACTCTTGAATAGGCATTTGATAATAACATAGCAACACTGTTATTTCCATCACGTCTATATAACACTGTCTTCTAAACATAAATAACAACACTGTCATTTATTGTTTTCTTGAACATCCTTTTGAAAATGCACTGAACATATATAATAACAACATCATTTGTCTTTCATTCTTGATTAATAATAGAGCCATAAGCTTTTATTTTTCTTTGAAGAAAACACTGTATTATTCAATTCTTGCATATGTAATGCATATCTTAAAATGCATCACTGTTGAGCATGCATATTATCTTCCATTTAATTGCATGTATGTATATCACTATTTTTTGTGTTTCTCTCTCAATCAAACATACTAGTCTTTATAACAACATTAGGATGAACTATTGTCAAATGGTAACAGTGTTTGAACTATTAATATGCATTTCTCAATTTAATCCAATGCAATTGGCTCTTCTATACATGCATACTTCTTTGTAACAACATTAGTGTTCTTCTCTTGTATATGCAATATTTTTCTATTTCTCATCCCTATGCACTGTTATTTAACAATATTGATATGCACATTCATTTCATTTCAAACAAAATTTAATTTAGTGTTTGCTTGTGCAATGATAGAGTACAGTGTTACCTCATTATTTGATTTTCAATTATGTTCTTTACACTTGATCATCCATTTCAATCTGGAACATCCATCTTTTAGGGCATCTTTTCATTGCACATGCACCTGCTAGCATCATTACTCTATGAACTGCATCTCCTTCTTCTGCATCTTCTCATTTTACTAAACTCATGAACCCCTATCATTTTTTCATAATGCATCTTATAAGGTTTGAGCACGTGCTCGTGACACTCATTACATTTTTCTTTGTCATCTACAACTAGTGAACACATAGATCATACTTTTTTTTTCTGCATTTTGTATATACTTCTGCTCATTCTTCTTGCACACACCATCAAATCAACATGTTAGGTTAGTCGAGATAATTAAACAATCAATGTTTGTGTGTGAGTGCCATGTGAAATGGAATTCATACATAAATGTTGGTTGATTGGTTATGTTTACCATCTTAACATATTGATATTCTAAAATAGGTTTCTCAGCTACAGGAACTAAGTCCCTTTGATTCAGATTTTCTAGTTTTAAAAACATCAATTCTTGAATAATGCAGAATGATAACCATATACAGTAAAAGGTTTCATGGAGCTATGTCCCTTTGATACTTTTATTTAGTTGATGCAGATGCATACCTTTTCTTTTGTATTGATGTTATTGGTAGATTTACAGTTCTGAAAGTTTGATTGTTGTATGCTATTTTGGTTTCCAGGCATTGCTTAGATCCAATTTGGATCTAACTCTTTTCTCTTTTCATGGTGCAGGATAGGAGCCTAGACCTAAACTACAGAACTGACAGGAGGACTTGGATAGAGGACAGTCATGAAGATTGGATAGAGGACAGACAACCAGCTACCATATCGCAGAGTCAACTTTTAGAAGGCAATGAATGCACCCCCTACTCATGCTTCTATCATGATTTATTTTCTATAATTACCTCTAAGTTTCAACATGAAAAGATGTAATATGGAATAAATATTTGCTTATTACATTCAGTTTGAATGTACAATGTAATGATCAATTATGAATTTGAAAATTTGAATGTGATCAATACTTAGAGTACAATTTCATCTGATAATATGAATGCCATGGCAATGCATTTCATTTTCATTACTGAATAGAAATGTTAAAGAGGTGTACCTTCATGCAATTTTCTGTTGTTTATGATTGTCATATTGCAATGTACAAAATTAGGGTAACAATAGGCACTAAGAAGACCTTTCAGTTCCCACTTAGATAGTTAAGATCAGTTACACGGATGGCCTCAGTTTGTTGTGATAGTTGTACAACTGATTTATGACTAGGAAACCCTAAAATTAGAACATCTTAAATAGTCTACAAGGGGCTAAAGAAGTTACCTATTCACTCGCCCTCACTAGAAACTCCAAATCATACCAGCCGCTAAGAACCTCTTTCTAGGCTTATAATTGCTAAAGAATTCTTAGCTTTCAGTACGAGGAAAGGGAAAATAAGAAGATACAGATAAATTGGACTTTCTAGTTCACTTATGTATTTAACCATTAACACCAAAATTTATGTTAATACATTAAATGTGTTAGCAAAATAATTAGAATATATTACAAGTAAATGTAATCATATTAATAATTCTAATTAAATTGAGGCATAAGATGCGTAATTGTTAACTAGAGCCAGAATCTAAAAAAATTAAAGGAAATAAAAACCTATCATTCTTTACTGCTCAATAAGAGGCTAAATCTCAAACCCAGTAATTCAAATAATAAAATTCACCCTAGAAACTTTGTAAAATATAAACTCTATTTGTTTAAGATAATTAAAAAGATGTCTTAGAGAGACCCATATATAAGAAATTACTACCCATTTGGATTCTAAGAACCGAATACAAAAGATAATATTATTCAAAGAAGTCTATATTAATTATAAGTCTGTAAATAAACTATTATCAAACCAACATTAAAGCTTGCAAAAAGGCCTTCTCTCGAGTTCTTAATAACATCCTTTTTAGAAGCCCGTATTCAATTTTATTGCATAAATGATGGAGTTATAACAAAAAACCCTAATCCTTCTACAATACTAAAATTTCTAATCCTTATGAAGTAGATTGTAGCTCCATTCACCTTCACATATTTTTATGATTATTATGGCTACATCCTCCTCTGACTCTTCCTGAGTTTTCCTTAAGCACCATTTCACTGCTGGGGCTAAAATGAAATTTTTTTCCATCTCGGCCTTCTCCAGTTCATCGAGGATTTCATAATCGTCATCTCTCCAGTAATTGAGAAGCCAATCTTTCTCCATCTTCTCTTGTAGTAATTCCCTAAACAAGAAATCCATGTTCTGATTCATCTCTGGCCAATGTTTATCAAAACATTTTCATCTTTAATTATAATCATTGGTACCCTTTGGCTGTTAGGAATCTCATTTAGCTTTTCAATCTCCATTTTCATAGTCTTCTCTAGAAACAGGACCGTAAGTTGGTTATTAATACTATGGATGATCTACATCAGTCTGCCCAAGATGTCCTCAACAAAGATTAACTTTGTGACCTCAATAATTTAGCTTTTTATACCTTGCATACGTGGCTAGAGCTAATTAAAAATTGTCCCATAATATTCCCATTTGTTTAGAATGTGAATTTATTGTTGAAATAGCCATCCCCCAAGCCTTTCTCTAGCACCCTCCTTACTGCATCCGAGAGAGGGTTGAGCACCTTGTTCCATCATTCAGGTTTAATGGTGCCTCAAAAATCCATAGCCCTTCTATCACTAAGCACGAAGGTAATGAGCCTGGATTCCATCTCTTTCTGTCTTGGTATCCTAAGCTCGCTATAGAAATACAATTTCTAACTTGTTTGAGAAAATGCTACTAATCCTTGCTTAATATGGAGATCATTTTATAATAATTATTGCACTGTAATACTTAACCTTACCAAGCACTAACTCTGAGAATTTTGCAGATTACTTGCATGATTTTAATTCTCCCATGATTATAAGGACAACTTTAAGAGAAAATGCAATAATTTCTATACTTATTACTTCAATTTTGTAAGTTCGTTGAACTTCGGTTAATATTTAAGATAGAGAACTATAAAATGATTGCTCCTTAATCAAGGAATCATCAGATTTAGTGACTTCATGCAATCCTACAAATTTTCCTTCAATCCATCAAATTCAATGCATCAAGCTAATACAAGATATGGGAAATGAGAAAGGCTACTTTTGGTTTACTTAGGGTTAAAGGGAAGAGCTACGTTTTATAGAGTAAAGTATTAAGTATAATCAGGGTGGGGTAAGACAAAAAATGTATAAGTTTCATTATTAGGGATTAAAGCTAATCTGTGATAAAATGATTTAAGCCATGGTATCAACATAATACCTATCTGCACCAAGAAGGTTGATTGAGTAACAAACTTAGGGACTAAACTAGCTTCCTTTGGATTATCTAAAATTTATTTATTTACTTGGTAATTGTCAATGGCTAAATTAGCCAATTCATCAGCTCGTCAATTCCCTTCCATATATATATGGTTGATAGTAATCTTCTCAAAGGATCTGCATAAGGAGAGTGTTGAAGATAGGAGACAGTCCAACCTCCAATTAAGGAGAGAACCCTTCCTCAAGGAATTAATGATAATGCTTGAATATCCTTTAATTTCCATATATTTGACTCCTAGCTACTTACTAAGGATCAAGCCTTCTATTAAGGCTTCTAGTTTCACCCAATTATTTGTTTCCCTACCAATCTATGGTTTCCCCTTGAGGCACCATCAAAATTAAGTTTAAACCAACCCTCCAAAGGTGGAGACCACTTACAGGACCTTCTCTTAATTGAGGAAAGACACTCCCCTTGGCTTGTAAAAGGAGGGAGTTTCAAACCTGACCATTTATTCCTTATGTTATCATCCTAGTGAGTCATAATTGCCTCCTTTTAATTACTTAGCATAACTTTATTGTTAGCAAATTCAATGATAGAGCTTTCAATTTTTTTAATTAGACTAGAGATATCCAACATGGAATCTTGAAAGATGGAAATTAGAAGTGGAATTTGGAAAAGCTGATTTCCAGTTTAATTTTTTACAAAGACAATCCCAAATTTGCTTGGCGAAAGGAAATCCCAGAAGAAGATGGTCCATGGTTTCCTTCTATTTTTCACATAGCGAGTATCTGCTTGGGCCATGGAAGCCCATTCTTTGGAACCTATCAGCAGTGATAATTTTTTTATTCCATACTAACTAGGTGAAGAATCCCACTTTGGGCACAATATTCTTTCCCTAGATCATATCATAAGGTGGCTTGTCATTAGATAAAATAATTTTTGATCTAAGATAATTAAGATCATCCTGGATTTTGTATGCTCCAATTTTATTTCCATCCCAAATAAATTTATCAGGTATGTTATGAAGCAAAAGTTTCCTAGCCTTCAAGATAGAGCTTAGAATATATTCCTCATCCTTTGGAAGATACAAACCTCTTCTATCCTTCCATTTCTATCCTCCGACTTGTTCATTGTCAAAGGTAACATAGTCTTTAACCTTAGAACCCCAACGATCTTCTAAAATGCCTCTAGATTTAGTCCACTCACCTAATTGATTAAAAGCTTGATGTCCTACCCATGAATCTGACTAGAACATGGCATCTTCCTATTGACCAAGGTTCCATATTAACTTATCTTGGATAATAAATCTACATTCCAGCATAAAATTCCAAATTCTAGATCCTCTGGGAGGATTCTACTCTCTAAAAATATTGCTAGGATTTGTTTGATTTAGGTATTTGTGAGATAAGATTCTTACCCATTTAAGGTTGGGATTATTGAAAATTATCCACACTAATTTTTCTCAAAAGGATTTTCTCTAGATTTTAAGATCTTTGATACCAACTCCACCTTCATGTTTTGGCCTACATACTTTGTCCCAAGCTAGAAGGGCAATTTTTTGTTTATCCTCTGAGCCCTTCCAGAAAAAGGTTCTCATAATTTTGTTAAGTTCATTTATTTAGTTAACCAGGAGGTCAAAATAGGCTAGTTGATATAGGGGAATAATAGAGAGGACTGATTGAATCATGACGGCTCTTCCTGCCGAAGATAACCATTTTTGCCTCTATTCTAAAAACTGATTCCTACAATGTAGTCTCTATCCTTAAAACCCTTGTCTGATCTCTGATGTCTATAGTATGATGGCTAATTGATCATTGCTTGATCAACATACATTGAAAAATGACATCTATACATTATATATATCAAACTCTATGAACTAATGAAGGCATTACAATAGCATCCCTAAACTAAGATCAACAAAGTACATAATTTACCTTAATTATCTAAACATGGGAGATATAAACAATTAATGTTGTAAATCCGTAATTAATGCTCTCCTCGATCTTTGTAAACCATTATCTAGGTTAGTAAAAAGTTGTTACATATAATGATGTGCCATAAAATTTTTTTAGGTGGCCTCTGGTCCACTTGGTTAATGTTGTTTGTCTGTGCTCGGTGTTGTCTGTGTATCTTGGTTATATTATTGTTCGGTTATACTTTGTATCTCAGTGTAGTTTGTACTACTCGATAATCTATCTATTATGTAATCACTGCACTCAGTTAACTCTGGGCATGATCAGTGCTCTTAGTTAACTCTGCACTTTACTAATTATACCCTTTGTTCTATTTGTGACTCTGTTACCGATTGTCCATTTTGAGTGCTTTAATACTAAAGACAACTTCAACACTCATTTGGAGTAACATTCTCCCCCTTTGGCATTAGTATCAGAAAGTAATTTCTATACATAGTATTGTACATAGTGACTCCCCCTTTCTACATGCTCAGTATATGTAAATGAACTCCTCCTGATTATAGTATATCTCCCTTTACTATACTTATATACATATGGTTCGCCCCTTTAAAATAATGACACAAGGAATAAAACTTATAGTTTGTCAAAAGTGTTAGGATGGGCATTCTTGATATTTTCCAGTAGTTTCTCCCATTCCTCTTTTAAATTCTCTAGGGTTAATAGCTCTAAGTTGATCTGAGCATGCATATCATATATGCTCTCTGTGACTGACAATTCTTGGGTGACAATCAAGTTCTTTTCCAATGTCACATGTTTCTGCATCATAACCAAATGCGGTAGTAATGTTGCTTGTAGCTCGGTTTACACTATCTTTTAGATCTTGATCTATTTTCTTTATCTTTTTATTAATTTCAGTAGTGAAGCAATCTAAATTGCATAACTACACCGTAGAATTGTAATGGCTTTAGATATGCTAGTTTCTAAACCACTTACAAATTTAGATAGAGTTACCTTATTTAATGCCACTGCCTGGCTGATCTTCTTGGTAACTTTCTATTGTATCTTTTCCTCTACTTGGTCTTCCAATTTCTTCTCGGCATCAATGTCAGGTTTGTTAATTTCCTTGATGAGTAGTGCAAGTTGATCAATGATGGGGGTCGATTCAATAATGTCTAAGTTGGGAACAACTTGTTGTAGAATCTCCTTGGCAACATCTAATACCTGTGCATTCTTATGTTCTTGCCTTAATTTATCATGTGCTACTTTCTGGGTGCATAATTCACCATATTTATTCAATGTTTTCTGATCAAGTGTCCTTGGATCCCATGTTGGAATCTCTTTGATTTCATCCAAAGTAACTGCGTCCTTGCTTCCTTTCTTCTTCTTCTTTTTCTTTCCTTGAACACTTGATGAAGGAGATAAAGTTAATGCTAATTGAGCATTTTTCTCGGTTTTAGGATTTTCTTTCTCGGTACTCAGTGTGATGACTTGGTGAGGTTCCTCGGTAGCTGACCTTGTTTCTATAGTAGAATTGTCTAGCATATTATCTATATTGTCTATATTACCTTCAATTTTTCTTCCACTACATCAGTGGTATCTTTTGGTGCATCACCTTGTGTTGTTCCACTACTATTCTTTGTTTGTGTACTATGAGTATCACCCTTGTCTTCATTTGTATCTGTAATGTTCTCAGGTGTCTTCTGCTGTTCTTCACTCTCTATTTCAATAACTTGTACCAAAATAGGCGTCTGGCCTAGTACCATTGCTCAGATGACCTCTATTTTATCTTGTTCATCTATGGTCTCAATTGATCTAACTATCTCATCTTATTTAGCCTTATCATTAGGATCACCTTAAGTTATGTAATTTATTGTGATCTCTGGGTGACTCATATTAGTAAAAATTTGAGCAATTCCATTGAATACATTATCAACATCTACATCATCAACATCTATTGGTTTTGTTCTCGGTCAATCTCCCTTGGTAGCATTTGTAGACACAATGTCTTTTTCTTCCTTAGTTTCTTCAGGTGGATATAGTAGATAGTTCCAAATTTTGGTGATCTCATCATCCACTTCCTTCATGTTCCCTTGAAGGATATTCAATGTCCGTGATTTATTGGGAAATTTATTTGCATAATTATGCATTATCTCATCTATCTCTGCCACTATGCAGTCAGCCGTTAGTAGAGTGAGAGTTGCCTCTCTCATATGTTTCTCGATGTTTAGTGCATATGACCATATAGCTTCAATATCTTATCATATAATTCATGGGGAATGTAAGTAAAAAATTCAATAGGAACTCATTTGAAGTTGATCATCATACCTATGATAGCTTCTTCAAGTTTGTTCTTATTCTTGGTAGTCAGATTTGTATATGTGTATATCTTAGGATGTGATAATCCTCTGATTTTCCTGATGGCTTCTACAAATTCATCAATTGTCTTTGGTGCCTTGTTCAGCACAACCTTAAATTATTCAAAATTTTCATTAGAATCATCCTTGTTATCTTTATTCCTCACATATTTCTTTCTTTATCTTGGGGCTGTGGTCTTCAGTTTCCTTGTCTGATATGTGAATTTTGGTGTAGGTATGGTTATCTTTGCAATTGCCTTGTTTAAAGGTGGTGAATCGAATATCACCGACTGTGATCTTGTACTAGGAGAGGGCTCAGTCTTTATGCTTTCTCTCTTTTTTTCCTTTGGTGCCTCCACATTTGCTTCATCTGACTCGGTGGCATCATCATCTTGTTTGGGTTCTTCATCCTTACCGACTGAAGTTTTCTCCACAGTATCATAAATTTCCTTATCTAATTGATCATCTTTGATAAAAAAAATTTCTCTTTAAAGTTTTAACAATCTTGGTCTTCTTCGCGGTTATCTTCTCAACTTGTAACACAATTGATATTTTGGTCTTTTCTTCGTCATATGTGCCAAATCTCATGGAAAATTTTTCAACTGGTTCATTCAATAATTTCTCTATAGCTTCTGAAGAAATGTCACTATCTAATTCATAATCCAACGGAGGTAGCCATGTTGTCTTTGGTTGTACTTCTTTGATTAGAGTACTATCGGTGTCAACTAAAAAATAGATTTCATATTTGTATTTTCCCACTAATTGCTTAGGTATTATGGATCTCTTTTCCATCCTTTCTTTGAACTTAGAAAAATATTCATTCATAACAGGTTCAAAATTCTTCCCTAGACTTGTAATGAAGTCATTGATTTGTAATTTAATCAGTCGGTTTGTCTTCCACTTTATTTTATCAATGGAGGGAAAAAAGTTCTACATGTAGAAGAATATGCAAAGTAGTAGAGAACCAAACTTACATGTGTTTGATCTTGCTGATTAGATTATTCTCATATTTTCTTTAAGTTGTCTCTGCAACACGTCAGCTAGGTCAAATTGTACTCCTTTCTTTATAATTTTGTATGCTATGTTATTAGCTCTACATGCAACGTTGTTCGGTCTGCTAGACTGGAATATCTTGTTGCCAATGACATATGCTCTGAATCTCATTTTAGGATCACTGATGCAGTTGATCTTCAGAACTCTACCATCCCATTCGACTTCGGTTAACTTTTATATCTCGATTCTTGGTGGGTGCCTTAGGGCTTTCAATTTATCAAATATGGGATACTTGGGCAGTGCATGAATAAAATCCTTTATTATATTCTTTGGCTCATCCAGTCAGAGCTTTCCATCACGTAATTAGCTCAAAATGATGTGGATCCACTCAGTCTTGAATGAATTCATGAAATTTAGCACATTGGTTAACCCTTTAACCTCCAGATGTTTATGATCTTCCTTTAACTTTCCATCTATACATAGTGACTGATTAGTCGACATAAGTTAAAAATCCCCAATTTTACCTCTTTTGCAGTGAATGTAAGAACGCACATCTTGGACTAACAAAAACCTAGGTAGAATAGATGAAAAGATGCCTTTATCATTGGTTTGGGCTGCAACCTACAGATGGATCTTATAGTTTAGCTCTGTGCAAGTGGAGTTCTTCACTAAAAAAACCATTTTATCCTTCTCCATCTTTGCTTTCGTGGATTGAGATGTGGATGTCATGATTTCAGATTTAGCGTTTGTATGAATGGTGTTCAAATAACTTGGTAATAGCAGAATGCTTAATGAATAACCTCAATGCTGCTTGAAATGTACTTTGAATCTCTATAGAATGTTCAAAAATTCTTTGCTACAACTTTTCTCTCTTTTCTTTGTTCTTCTTTGTGATCGCAGTGTGAGAAGATGTGTTCACATCGATCAAATTTATAGCAAATGACTTAGGGTGGTGAAATAAATGCTCTTCACCAACCACTAAGTGAACAAACATGATACTCAATTAACATTGTTAATACTTTAGCTCGATGAGTATACCAAATTCTTGGTTTCCTTAGCAACTCAGTTGTCTCTTCACATATTCACCAACTCACATTTCTAACTCAGTATATATTAACCGACTCAACTAGATCAAAGTAATCAAAAATATAATACCATAGTGCATCTCAATTCATGCTAATTTGGCATTTGTGCAATGAATATATGAACTCGTATAAGATATAGTTCTACAAAACATAGTTCCTTACCTGCTTAATTTGAGTAGTTCGAGATCATGGAGACACCTAATCCATTAGATGAGGTTTCACTAACTATTGTGCTTGGTCCTCCATTATCATTTCATGGTCTCCTCCACATTTGATTTATGATCCTTACGATTTCTCCAATTGTATTTCCATTTCCATAAGTGTTTATTCGGTCTGCACAATCTCTGCTTAACTGACCAACTTTGTGATAGTGAGAACATGCCATTCCAGAGTTTGACCAATTCCTAGACTTGGTTCGCCATTGTCTCATATAATTTTCTGCTATGCCCATATTTACCACATGCTGTACAACTACTCTAAGTGTTGTAATCCCATGCATAAACATTGCCTTTTCTTTTGGGTTGATTTACCTTTTCTTGTCCTTTAGGCATCCATATTTTCTTAGTGTTCTTCTTGAATCCTTGTGATGTATGACCATGCATGTTGCAATTTTAATAGTATTTATCCATGTATGGTTTCTTCTATTTTTTTTTCCACTTGGATTCACAGTCATGTGCTTGATGTCCATGCTTATTACAACTATAGAAAATACCATTAAATGTAAGAGGGTTTCTAGGAATACCTTTTGCTTTTCTCTTGGAAAGATTTGATGTGTGGCTTAGTTTTCCATAGTGATGGAAAGAGGGCTTCTTAGGCTTTGGAATTGAGTATACATTCCTTCGTTCAGCTTGATTTGATTATTCTACTTGCTCGGTATACCCTAATATGGTATTGTTGTTCAATCTTCTTTGATAGTTCAGAAATTAATCCATTCTCTTGGTGATTTCTTCAGAGCTATTAGTCACTTCATTATGTTGTTGTAAAATCTTCACTTCATTTCTTAGTTTTTCATTTTCTTCTTTTAATACACCAATATCTTCTATTCATCTTGCAAGTTCAGTATTCAATAAGTTTTCCTCATGATTCATAGCAACCACATGATTGGTGATCTTAAACTAATGTTCAGTAAGTCTCCATATCTGAGATTCTTTTTCTTGTAAATTTTCAGTCATTTGTCTTCTTTCATAAAAAACCATGTTTCTATCTTGTTTAGATTTCTTTCCATCATTCAAGACTTCAACCATTCTAACCATTTGTGTATCTTGACCAATCTGTAGTGCTTTCACTTATTCAGTAAGTTGTTGATTTCTCTCAGATAGCTTTGATATGATTCCTTCAAATGCATCAGATATGCTACCAGATTCATATCTAGATGTGTCAAATGGGTCATGAATCTCATCTTCCTAATAATCAATCTCACGACAGTGAAGTTCCATATTCTCTCTTAATCAACATCTCCCTAAGTTTCTTTTTGTCTTCCTTTCATTGTTTGACATAGATCTGCAACTATAACTTCTGATTTTCAATAGTTTTGTCAAGTGTATACCTTTCCATTGTAATATATTTTCTCTTTAGCGATTAAACCTTCAAAACAAGAGAACTAGCTCTGATACCAATTATTGGGATAATGGAGAGGTGTGTACTGAGAGGGGAGGGGTGAATCAGTACCCTTAAAAACTTTTAATCAAATCTTTGTAACCAATTGTTCTGTAAGAACCGAATGAGTAGATTTCATACACAAAATATATAGTATCACTACTGAAGTGTAAATGCATGCAAAGTAAACAATACACATACATGAAATTAAGTACTCATGACACTAGTATTTTGGTAGTGCAGAAAACCCTTGTTTGAAGGTAAAAACTGTGGTGGGGATGAGACACACAAAACTTCACTACTATAGTAAATAATGTATCCTATTAAAGCTTACATAGAATGATAAATTTTGATGATCTTATCATGTTAGGAGTAACAATGAGATTGATTAGATCTACCTTGTCTGAGGATTAAGAAACAAAAAGTATGTGTGCACTCAGTTAAGAGATTTACAAAAGTATGGTTAAGTCTACTCTGTTAAGAGATGTTGGGGTCTATTACAATTGTTAGAAAGTAACATAAATGTGTTATGAACGTATATAATATCAATATTGTTGATACAGATCCATTAATTACATATAAAACATATCACCTCAATGTGAATGATAATACCTTCTGCTTTGTTATGCTCCGTAGCCTTGCCTCTGTTCTAAAAACTGATTACTCTAATGTAGTCTTTGTCCTTAAAACACTTGTATGCTCTCTGATGTCTATAGTACGATGACTAATTGATCATTGCTTGATCAACATACATTACAAAATGACATGTATATATTATATATATCAAACTCTATGACTTAATTAGGGCTTTACAATAACATCCCTAGCCTAAGATAAATGGTGTACACAATTTACCTTGATAATCTAAATATAGGAGATGTAAACAATTAATGAAGTAAATCCATAATTAATGCTCCCCTTGATCTTTGTAAGCCTTTATTTAGGTCAGAATTTTTTTTTTACATAGAATGATGTGTCATAACAAACTTTTAGGTGGCCTCTAGTCTACTCGGTTAATGTTGTCTCTCTGTGCTCGGTGTTGTATGTGTATCTCGGTTATACTGTTGTTCGGTTATACTTGGTATCTTAGTGTAGTTTGTACTACTTGGTAAATTCTTTATGCTAGGTAATAATTGCACTCAGTTAACTCTAGGTGTGATCAGTGCTCTCGGTTAACTTTGCACTTCGGTGATTATACCGACTATCCTATTTGTGACTTTGTTACCAATTGTCCATTTTGAGTGCTTGAATACTAATGAAAACTTCAATTCTCATTTGGATTAAAAAAATTCATGAGGCCCTATAAATGTTTTAGGAGTCATGTGTGAAATATTTTGCAAAGTTTCATTCTCTAAAAATTTGGATAGAAGCATTCGATTGTCCTCATTGGAAATAGTCTTTGGGATATCAGAAAGAAAATCCTCATGAGCATTGAGATGTGAGATCTCTGAATGATTTTACAAATTTGTATAAAAAGTGACTGTTTCTTTTTGAATTTCTTTCTAACCTTGAAGAAGAACACCTTCAGCATTACAAATCTGATGAATCCTATTGATACTCCTGCGTTGTTTGGTGCTAGTATGAAAGAAATTTGTATTTTTATTGCCTGCATCTAACCAATTTTATCTAGATTTTTGTTTCCAAAATGTTTCTTCCTTAGCTAGAATATCCTCTTGATCCTTTAACAGTTCTTTCTCTGAATCATATAACTCCTTGTTCATGCCTTTTTGCATAATGGTTTCATTTAGATCCTTAAGCTTCTGCTCAACCTCATTTTTCAAGGAAAAGATGTTATTGAAATGAGCTCTATTCCAGATAAGAAATTTTGTTTGATGTACTTGATTTTTGACACAAAACAAAACAAATTTGATCCTTTAATCCTGCATTCCAACTACCAATTTGAAACAAACTTTGTAAACTTTGCATCCTTAAGCCACATATTTTCAAATTTAAATGGGTAGAACTGGGGCTTATCTTCCCCAATAATTTTGAATTGGATGGGGAAATGATCTAAACCTGAGGTTGTAGAGATTCATGCTTTAAGTTCAAATGGAAAGAGTGTAAGATCACCTTTGAAGAAAAAACTATCTAATTTTTCTAAAATGTTGTTTGGCCCCATTCTCCTATTTGTCCAGGTATATAAACCATTGTCTAACTCTATTTCCATTAAATTCTCTGATTGTACCAAATCCTTGAAATTGGTTTGGGATTGTGACTAATTTTGAAAACCACCCAATTTATCTAATGGATGAACTATGACATTAAATTCTCCCCCTATAAGGATATTCCCATCTGCTCGAACTAAAAAGCTCTGTTAATCTCTTCCTACACTTCCAATTTCCTCCTACTGAGAGTTGGACCATAAACCTTTATGATGTAGAAGTTTAAGTTATATGCTAAACTTCTAATTTCACCACCTATCCAATTTGGGCTCCTCTCCATTTTCATGCAAGCCAGGTGTCATGGGTTCCAAAGGATTGCAATTCCTCCCTAAGAACCTATGGCATCAAACCCCTCTACAGACCAGTTTCCGAGTGATTTGGGGAAATTAGCTCGTTGATCCAGGCTAATTTTTGTTTCCTAAAGGAGTACAACATCTAATTTGGAAGACAATATGTAGCGTTTGACTACTTTCTTCTTGTTAGGGGCATTTGTTAGAGTAATCAGTTAGTTTACTTACTCTTTTTCACTTAAGCTATCTCTTAGGTGCATATAATTAATACTTTATATTAATTATATTGCACAACCTAGTATTTCTGTTTTAGGGTTTGTTCACCTTTATAGGCTGAACTTTGTAATGCTTTTTTGATAACTTAGAGAATAATATCGTGACTCTTCTTTTGAGCATCTCTGAGTTCTTCTTTTTCGTCATTGTGCTTCTACTTTGTATCAGGTCATTTGCATGCAGGTGTATTCGGGTTCTGTGGATTTGCATGTTTCTCAAATCCTACATAGTATCAGAGCCACCCTACCGCTATCTGGTTTGAAGGTGTTTTGAAGCCACGATTTGAAGACGTCAGTCATAGCCTCTCTAGGGTTTTTTTGTGATTTCTAAGGATGTGCTATTTTTTGGAGCTGTTTGAGCTAAAACGGACTCTGCCATTGCGTTCAAAAGGCCCGGGAGAGTCAAAATACATATAAATTTTGACCATTTTGGTTACTGTGCCCTCAGGGAAATTTTTTTGGCCTACTAGGGCCGTACGGACACGCAAAATGAGAAATTTTTTGAAAAAAAATAAAAATAAAAATCAATTTTTAATAATTTTCTGCGTTTAAAAAAACTACCTGCAGTATTAAATGATTCGCGCCACCCACGCGCCACCATAGGGCCTCCGCCGTCGGCTGCTACACCGGCGCGCCACTGGCGCCCTGCCGCCGCCCAACCTCTGCTCGGCCGCCACCAGCCGGCGCCCAGTCACCGCCCACCCGCCGCTCGGGCACCACCAGCGCCCCGCCTCCACTCGACCGCCGCCCGGCCTCCACCCGGTCTCCGCCCAACGCAGGTAGTGACGTCAGCTGACGTCACCAGGACGTCAGCCGATGGCCAAACGACCGTCAATTTTAAGGTGGGCCCTATGTTTTTCCAGGGAGCATGTTCTTTGAGGGTCCTGTTGGTTTTTTGCTCATAACTTGAGCAAACGGACTCGAAAATGCAAGTATCTTATATCGTCGAAAAGGTCTTTCCAAGATGGACGTAATGATGCTAGTTTGGTTTCCTGATTCAGCCATTTGAGTTCCTATTTTTAGCATTGAAGTAGAGGCTTTATTTTCCCTTCTACTTTGCATCTGGTGTTCAGGTTTTTCTCTAGTCTTCTTTGTGCTTTCAGTTATTGATTCTCTGTTGTATGAGGGTTAGAATCATACATTGTGGGGGGGTGTTGTTGCTTTCTATTATTTAATTTCAGAAATTGACCCTTCTACTTCCGTCTTATTCTTCTCTCAATGTTGGACCCTTCTGTGGTCCGGCTGACACCACATAACTATCACGTATGGAAGCCACACATGACCAGACTCCTCATGTCATGAGGTTTATGGTCTTGCATGGATGCAGCTTAGCCAGTTCTTCAGAGGCCTTATGAGGCACTTATGCACAAAAATAGGATAGATGAGGCAATGGGCCTCATTGCCATGAACATTTCAGATGGGTTGTTGTTACACCTGGATGGTTTGACTACACCCAGGGATATGTGGGAAAAGTTCTCCACCTTGTTTGGCACCATGGATCAGTTCAGGATTCTCTAGATAGATGCAGAGTTCACCTTTTTGGCACCTGACTCATTCACCAGCATTGAGGACTTCCTGATGAAGTTCAAGTCCCTTCGATCTATTTTACAGGTTGCTGGAAAGATGAAGTCAAATGATGAGTGTATCTTCCTGATACTCTCCAAGCTTCATGGTCCTTATCAGATCTTCACTTCTACCTTCTACTCCACTATGGATGCACTGGGTGCATGACATGTTATGCCCTCTTTTGAGACCTTCTG
>MU227252.1:36428-59015 GCA_018584345.1 Thuja plicata | reverse complement strand
ATTGATCCAGGGGTTCTTTCATTCCGGGGGGGCTTTGGAGCCTCGACCCTCTCTCACGGGGGGGTTGGCAGCACGCATTGTACTACTGGCTTTGAGAGAGTCTCTTGAAGTCATTCTTTTTGTCTTTTCTTTCTTTTACATCTCTTTTTGGGGTAGGGTTTTTCCCACTAGGTTTTCTCTATTTCCACGGTTTACAGAGATTTCTTTGTTGTTGGGTACCTGATCAGGCCTTGTTACTGGGACCATTCCTTTTGCTTTCTTAGCTGTGCTAGGTTAGCTTACCTCCTGAGCTTCACTTAAGGGGGGGTGTTAGAGTAATCAGTTAGTTTAATTACTCTTTTTCACTTAAGCTATCTCTTACGTGCATATAATTAATACTTTATATTAATTATATTGTGCAACCTAGTATTTCTATTTTAGGGTTTGTTCACCTTTATAGGCTGAACTTTGTAATGCTTTTTTGATAACTTAGAGAATAATATCGTGACTCTTCTTTTGAGCATCTCTGAGTTCTACTTTTTCATCTTTGTGCTTCTACTTTGTATTAGGTCATTTGCATGCAGGTGTATTCGGGTTCTGTGGATTTGCATGTTTCTCAAATCCTACAGCATTGAGACCCGTAACATTCCAAGATAATACTTTCATTGTGACTTGGGAAGAAACTTCCCCTTCCCAACATGTATGTATTCTATAATTTTGGATTGATCATGATCTTCCCCATCTTTAGATCTTAGTATGGAAAGAGGTTTTCTACCTTTACCTTTCTTTTTAACACCTCCATAGTTAGGAATACAATTCTTTGAAATTGATTTCTAAATACCTAAGTTATTAGGGTGAATTGAAAATAGATAAATTGAGGAAGGATCGAATGCCTCTCCACTAGTGGAAATGTCTGGGTGTTTCTCTTCCATGCTATCATTGTAATATACTTGACCTTCAATGTCATTCCATCTCTCTTCCTCCTCTACATAGTTAGCATCTAGAAGTCTTTCGACAAACGATAGTGATTTATCCTTGTTTTCCATGGATTTGTTCCCTAAACACCCAAAAAAGTCATACACTTCATGAAGCTTGGAAGATATAGGAGATTATGAAGGCTGATCCACTGCTTGAATTTTTGAAGACCTCTTTGAGTCCATCCCATGATAGTAGTAACTCTTAACTACTTATTTAAGAAGAATAATACCCCCCATGATTTTGTTTCTAGATCTTGGCTTCTTTTCTATTTCTCTTGGTTGTGCCTTGTTTTATTTTTTGTTCTTTCACCCTTAATCTAGAGGATTTTCTACATCCTGAGCTATTGTTCAATGAATCAAATTTTGGAGTGCCAGTGTGATTGGAGAAGCATTTACTATTTTGAGGTTTGTGTACGCTTGATTTTTTTTGTGTTCGGGCCAGAAGTCACCTTAGCCTTTGCCAGATCCCACATATCATTGATCCTAGTTTGTAGAATATCATCTTCTTGGTCTATAGTTGTATACAAATTTCCCTCTATTTTGAGGAAAAACTATCAGAAGAAGACTTGTGTTCTGCTGATGGTATCTCAATAGATTCTTCCACCTCCACCTTGTGGTAAGCTTTACCATCAAAACTATCTTCTTCTTCAAAAACTTGATCTTCCAACTATTCCATCATATCCATTTGCACCTCCTTAAACCATTGTGTTATAAGTTGTTCAACAATCTTTTGATTAAATCTTGGGACTTGATGAATATGATTGCCTCCCCAGTGAAGAAAAGTAGGGTGCTCCCCCCAAAAACATCAATTTTTTTGAGAGATTGGTCTTTCAAAGAGTAAACATCACCATGTTCCACTTGAAATGAGGTCTCATGGCCCTCCTCCAACCTTCCTTTGCCAATTTTAGCAGCAAATCCAAATTATGATCTACCTGATTATTTCCTTCTATATTTGAACTTGGAGCTCGTAAAAATAATCTTGATGTATTCCAATGGTTAGTAAAGAATTTAATTTTCCAATAGAAAAACTGAAGAAGCATGTTCATGATTTCTTTATACCTGTCAGCATTCAAATATTTCCTGAGTGAGTCTAAATTTTCAGGAATTCATTACTCTAGGAATAAATCCCCAACCACATTTTGTTGATAGTGAGGCTCCCGAGTGGACCCGTCTGAACTCTCTTGAACTTTTTTTTCATAAGGATCTCTATACAACACAGATATTTCCTAGATTTTTTCTTGAGATTTGTGGTTCACTTGGGTGACTCTGCAAATGCTCATAAGAAATAATCTGGACCCATGTTCCAAATTTTGAAATGATCTTAAGAGATCTCGGAAGTTCTTTCTCAAGATTCATGAGTAAACATAGCTTTATTGAAGCCTTATTCTGACTTAGATGATGGTTGAGGTAGATTCCCAATTTATTGGTGAATATTTGTAATGTTTCTACATCTATGTATTCCATGGGGAGGTTCTTCATAAATGCCCATATTGGAATAAAATTGATAATATTCTTGGAGCTATCAAAGTTAGGGTACCATTTTTGCATATGAAGCCCACAGTTGTTGTGAAACCACGCCTTAGTTTTTAATATTTCATCTCTGCTATTTTTATCTTTGACAATAACAAGATAGTATCCTAACTCGTTGTCAAGAGAATATATCCACAATATTTTGCGCTAGCTTGCATAGGCCCATGAACTAAAATGGGGATAAGATAGATTTGTATTCAAAAAATTGCAAATTAAATCTTGTTGTAGCAGATAATGACTCCTTTGATTTTAAGTTTCCACAAAGAAGGTGATGAAAACTTCCCCCCATCTAGAAAAAGAGAGGTCTTCCTCCATTCTGTTCCGAATAGATTCTTCACTTTGTGTATCTTCAAATCTTGTTTCCATAGGGAGATCAATATCTAGTCTTTCTAATTGATTCTATTGGGGTTGACTTTTTTGAGAAAAATAATAATGATCTTATGTGTTTTTAAAATGTTTGATTTGATAGATTTTGACCTGAAAAAGTAAGAACACACACACACACACACAGGTATATATATATATATATATATATATATATATATACATATATATATATATACATATACATGTGTGTGTGTGTGTATGTGTATGTGTATGTGTGTGTACTTGCGCCTATATATATATGTACATAAATAATTAATTCATTTTATCAAATATAATTTCTTTATTGACATAATGACAATTTCAATCATCTCTATACTTGTAAATCATTTCAATCCCATTGTTTCTTAATATCTTTTATTTTTGATAGCTTCTCACCTACTCTTCAATTGTAGCCACTCACCTAGAACCTTTTGATCATAACCCTTGATATTCATGAGACTTCTATAAAAAATGTCATTTTCTTCTCATATTTGGAACCCTAATTCATTTGTGATCTTAGACTATTTTCATACTTAAGATTTTAGAGAACTTATGCTCTTGCATCATTGTGATCTATGAGAACCCATAAATACCTTCTCACCCTCATCTTGCTATCACCATTATCACATCTACTATCATAACTTTATCAATCAACCCTCTTCATTCTCTCATAGCCTTGTGTGAATTTTCATACAAATTGGAGAGTACCCATATTCCATCCACACAAGATCTAGAAGATAGGATGACAGTGGAAACAAGCATTACATTGAGGAATATAGTTGAATTTTGTATTTGATTTTCTCTGTTTATTTTTTTTGTGAAGAAGTGTTCCATTAATATGGTCATTGAATAATTTTATGAATTCTTTTCTTATGGTTGGGCAAGATTAGGATTCACAAATAGGATTGATTATTTTAGTTATCATTCCTTTTACACGTGTAGTGGGACCCTAGTTCCTTTACTAAACTTATTTTTTCTTGGTATAAGTGTTTTGTGAATTTTCAAGTACAAATGCATCTTAGTCACCAAAACTATGCTTTTGCATCCATGTCTTGTGCTTGTGTTTGTTTACTACTTTTGATTTTATTTTCTATATTTTCACTATTTTTGTATATTTGTGGGTTGGATCTTCTCTTCCATGTAGTTCTCTTGTGCTTATACTCTATATTATTGTACATATGCACCTTTTTCCTATGCTTTTCGATTGTATCGCTACACTTTTTCTCGCTAGTTACTATTTTTGTAGGGTTTCACTAGTCCTACAACTATCTTTTGCCAATTTTGCATTTTAGTAAAGGTAACCAAATGTAATTAATTTTTTATTTGAATTTGATTTTGAGCTAACCCTAATGGATTAACAAGTGGTGTTGCATATTTTTGTGGGTCCAAGACTAGAAGAAATATTACAAATGATTTTTTGATGTAGATTTAGCTTTGATTTTCATAGATTAGCTTACATTTCATTATTAATGGTGAATCAACTATCTTATTTGTCTTAGATTATCTCACATTTAGTTTTTGTGCTTAAAAATAACTCAAGTGTTTGGTGTGTTTGGCACACTTGCACACTTTGTGTTATAGTAGATCTCATAATAGTGTGTAAATATCCTCTCCCCTTGCCTTTGTGGATCTTTAGTGTAAGTGAAAGTGTACCTATTTTCTCTTTCTATTTTTCAGAGGGGTTTGCGTTTGTGGGAAAATAGGTACTAACCTCAAGGGAATGAGCCTAAAGAGGTTCTTTCCTTTGGTTGGCTATATAAATTTGTCTGGGATGAAATCCATGTACTTATTAGTAATTAGTTGTATGGCGAAATAATTCCTATTACCAACATTTGTGTGAGGTATGTCAACCACATTTTAAGGGATATGAACTTCCTAATGTATTCACACCAATTCCCAAGATTGTGACTAAAATCATAGGTTAAAAGTATGCTTTTTTTCCTTGGTGTGATTGTTTCAGTGGAAAGTGATTGCGTCCTCCCTTTATGTTAGTGATCATTTATTTCCCTTAGATAAGGGCGAGTTATCATTAGCTTTGCGCATTCTCTTCATAGCTTTCAAGGGAGAGGGTATTTGCACCCAAACATGGGTACCCTATCTCTCATTATCTTTGCATAAAAAGATTGCAATACAGCCCATCACAAGGGTTGAGATTTTGAATTATATGTAACATCAAGCATGAAACTCAAGTTTCAAGTATGTGAGCATGTTTCATGTCACATTGTAATCCAAATGACCTTAGGTGGAATAGGATTTTCTTGAAGCGTTTCAAAATTGTGACAGGCCTGTGAAAATTAGGCTTTCAAGAACACTTGAACATACAAATTTCACTTATTTGATTATCCTATAAGATATTTAGATATTGTGTTATTGTATTTGAAGTGCATTGTTGCCAAACATTGTTACAAACATTAGTAAAAATTTGTCAAAACTTGAATACATAGAGAAAAACAACACTCTTTTCTCCATACCTATCCTTCTACTTATTGTTCATGTGCATCTTATTAGTAAACCTATGCTTTTGACACATATACTTGTGCTTTAGATTAACTACAGTGGTAATTTTATGCTATGTTCTTGTGCTTCTAAAAAAAAGAGTTAAATGCACTATCATTTCCTACACTATGAGTTTTACACATTAGTTTTAATCTAAGTTAGGCTTGAATTTCATCAATAATAGTAGTTGAGATCATAACTAGTTAGTCTTCCACTTGCATTTACCTTTACTAGTTGACTAATTCTTTAGCATACACCTATGGTACTCACTTATGGTCTATGAAGCTACATTGTCTATCATAATCATCCTAATCACTTGAGGTTCAACATCCTTGAGTAGGTAAAATTATCAACATCCTTGGGTAGGGTGAATTTGTTGGAGTACATCATCTCTTACTTAATATACCCTCTCTTGATCATTTTCTTTGTGTCTATCCATAATATCACAAGTCTACCTTTCCTACAAAATCATTTTCAAACCTAGAGTTTCCTTGGCTAGCTTAAAATTTGACCTTTATTAAGAAATCAAATTAGTGTATCAATTGTTTTCATAAGTTGAATTTGGTGACTACCTTTGCATCATACCTTTTTATTAATACTATATTCATATGATATCTTAGCATCATATCATTCTATTAACATCATATCATATCATAGTTTAAATTAGCTATTGGAAAGTGGCCTGATGATTATAGCATAGAGGTCATCATTTATGGAAAAACTACTTATTGGCATGGTTGCTTGGAGTACAATCCAGTTTTGGATATTCTGTTTGAAAAAATGACTAAGTCTAGGAAGTAGTTGACAAGGTACAGTTGCACCATTTTTCCTGGCGAGAACAGTATGTGAAGAATTAAGTCATGTGAGCTTAGAGGAATGTATTATGGGATGCATTAGACCTTTAGTTAAGGTCTCTTATATTTTTTTTTTGAGTAGAGAGAGTTACAACTTGATGTGGTTCCACGAAGATAGTGCAGTAGTGTAACATGGAAGATGAGTGGTCACGATGTTTAAGGGAGTAATGTATGGATCCGAAAGTGCTACTTTGGATTTGGTTTGGGTCCTACCCTATCTTTTTGGATATATGATCACTGACTATGTATTTTCTATTTGATTATGTGTTGGACATGTTTTGTGATGTATTTGTGAGTCTAATGGAAAGGTTATGAGAGCGAGTATATATGTGAAGATGTTTTTAGATGCAAAGATGTCTGTGGAATAAATAGATGCACTGTGATGTTAGAATTAGATAGATGATTTTGTGAGCTATAACTGGGACTACTTAATCATATAATATGCTTGTAAAATTCACTTTTTGATAAATCATTGTAAAGAGAGTTTTGCATTGTAAGAGCAGTGAGCTCCTTGTAATACCCCTAATAGGGTTTCTATCCTTTAACATGGATATATACTAAATTTAATATTCAACTCCTAATAGGGCTAGGTCACCTAACAAAGAGATTATACTCTTAGTGAATAATTTGTGGGTATCATCAACACTAGGGTTTTCCCTTGGCCAGGGTTTCCTCATTAACAAATCATGGTGTTATGAGTTTTTTACTTTATGTATATGTTATTCATGTACTTCAATAATTGCATGGCTAATTTTGAATTGGTTAAGTTTGAAATTAAAGTGATGTAATACTGATTCAACCCCCCTCTCAGTATTACTTAATCCCAACATTACCATTCTAGACTTTTCATCATACCTAAGAGCTTACATTACATCATAGTTTTGATTCTAATGGCATTTACCGTTCACTTTTCCTAAGTCCAAGAAAAAAAAATGTCACATGTCATTAGGACAAGAGCTCAAATTCTCAGATAAATTCTTGAATAATATAGCAATTATTGCCATGATGATCATATTAGTGTGGAGAGTCTAGATTAAGATCATAACATCAATCACAACAACCATGAGAAAAAAACATGAGGATGATGAAATAAATTATGAGAACATAGAGAAAGCACTCTCAAATGAAAATTTCCTTTAGCTCTTTATAAAGGTCTTTAAACAAAATCCACAATATTATTTTAAAGCTACGGTTGATCAAGGGATAAATGTACCCTTTGACTTTGACTCATCTTTAATCACATCAGAAGAGAAGGTTGGTTCTAGTGGACCTAAAAACATAAAACCCTATCATGATTACAAAGTGAAGGACCTCTTTCCTATTAGTCTTGGAGGAAGTGCCATGGAATAGTTTTCATGATTACCTCCTATAATCAAATCCTTTCAAGAATTAGTGAAAAAAATTGTAGCATATTATTCTTATAATTATGAACATTAGATTACCATGGCTAACATATACAATACTAAAAATAGACAATGAGAATCTTATGTTTCATTTAGACAATAATGGATATACTTCATGAAGAAACCATCATATATTATCCCCGATAAAGAGTTGATGACTAAAGAGATTAGACATGAAATTCATCTCAAGCACTTATATTCCTTTGAGGAAGCAATTTATTTAGGACTTAGAATTGAAAAAAACACTTATTCATGATGGCATAGTCAAGATCAGCAATGATAAAGACCATAGAGGAGGTTCCAACTCAAGAATCAACAATAAGACACCTTTTTGATCTAACAATAAGAACATTGTCAGTGATGGTTTTGTCAAATCTAGGAATAATAAATATTCACAACCCATCTATAATATCAAGTATTCATCCTCAACAAAGGAAATGAAACATATAAGAGTTTCCTTAAGAGAAAATTCACTCCATTGTGTCAATTAGTTGAATCGGCAATAAAGAAAGACCTTGCTAATAGCCTCATAGCACTTCCAAAATCAAGAGAGTATAATCTCCAAGTCAAACCCCCATGGTGGAAATATGACCACTATTGTGAATACCATTGGCATAAGGGGCATGATACAATAGCTGAAATAGATTGAGACATGTGATTCAAGATCTAATCAATGATGGTAAAAATGTAGTTGATTGAAATATCTCTTGTAGTAACTCTGACCGTGAGGTATCTAAGAATCATCTTCCTGATAATGAAAAAGACAAAGGGAAAGAAATCAATATAGATAAATTCATGAAAATTATGCCCATGTCAATAATGACTATGTCATAAACTATATTAGTGAAGTAGATAACCATATACATACCTTTATTATCAAGGGTAAAGAACTCGAATTCAATGTCACTACTTGTAAAGGCACTATCACAGTTGGAGGGTCACAAATTAATCAAAATCCTTCCACACCAAAATCACAATATAAACTCTTATAGATTCTAGGGGAGATACCTGCATAGATATCCATCCTAGAACTATTGGGCCTATTACCTAAGCATAAGTCTATTCTAGATAAAACACTTGTAGAAGCTACCATACCTACTAATACACACATAGATTAATTTCAAACCACTGTCAGAAACATTAATTCCCCTTACTCCCTCACCTTCATAAATAAATACAATACATCCATGTAACAACCTTAAAATAATCTGTTACATATCTAAGTTTGTGTTCATAAACATAAGGTCAAGGGAGTCTTTATAGATGGAGGATCTAGTCTAAATATTTGTACCTTCAAAGTTTTATAGTGCATTGGAGTTCTCTGAGAATGTAGTTAATCCTAAAAAGAAACCACCATTAAATCTTATCAAGAGGAAGAATTTTCTTCAAAAGGATTATTTACATTATAAATTAAGGTTGGGCCCATGGTGAAGGATTTAGTTTTCAGGTCCTCAACTTGCCTTTGGCATACAATAGCCTCCATAGTACAATATGGATATATGCAATAAAAATGTTGGTGTAATTAATTATTCACCTAATTACACTTTAATTAAGCTTACTTACAATAATGCATACATAGTAGTTTGGATACAAGACACTTAGGAGTTTGCACATGTTTAGTTGCACATGGTATAGGAGAATTTCCGCTTTAGGTGGTGATAGTAGTTATCACATTCCACTTTCTGTTGTAATCAGCTTTAGTGCACTTGTCACCTTATCATCCTCTACATGTTGCACATACTTCATTGCAAAAAGGATGATGATCCACCTTTGGTGGATATGTGATTCTATCTTGTGTGGATGATAATTTATCTCCTATTTATCATGGTATCTTATTGCCTTGTCTATATAAGCATATAAATCTAGATTGTAATCACTAATTGCAATTGAGTTATTGCATCATCGATTAGAATAAAGTTTTATCTTATCTATATTAACTTTATTTCTTTTGTGCTATTTATTGGCCTCTAGATCTTGGGTTGTTTCTATAGGATAATTCTTACATGGTATAAGACATATTAGAGTTCCATTGTGTAGCCTAATTGGAGAGATCTCGGTGCATGCAAAGGAGGTAATTTTTTCATATCTAAGGACCAACATTTTGTGTGAGTGTCTTCGACTATATTTGACCTCACCATTGCATCTAGGAGGATGCTTCGGTGAATTTTGACTATAAATTTACCTATAATGGATAAAATTTGTTTTTGGGGAAAAATTGTTTTAGCACACCAAGTTGTACGATCCAATATTCCTATAAATAATAAGATCAATATTTATTTTTATAATTGTGTAATTTTAATATATTTTTCACAATTATTTTTTGGAAAAAAAAAATGTTTAGGGTCTTCCTAGCCTCTACAAATTTTTTTCGTAGGACAATACATTTTACATTAGATTTGTACTGGATTGTTAACCAACTTAGGCCCATCCAAATCTAACATTGTTAAATTACCCACCAAACATGGCCACAACTACAATCCCATTAGTGGTGAATATTATCTTCTACATGTTCAAAGTGTCTTACTATATAAAAAAACAAAAATTCCTCTAGCACACTAAATGTGGGACTAATAACATGAATCCCAACAAAACCAAATTTCAAAACCTAGAAAGAAATCCTCATCACTGGAAACTTTGTAGTTCAACCACACGTGACACCAACCTATGTGCGACACATGGAGGGAACATGGAATTTAACATGGGGACACATCAAGCTCACATGAAAGTTCATATAAGATCTAGACAAACCCCTTTACTTTGATCCGAATGGACCCCCACCTGCACATAGCATTTCCAAGTCAGTTAAAAATTAGATCTATCTAGTCACACAAAGGAAATCAAACCTGAAACTTGTCATCTTCTACATTAATATTGATGTTTATTTGACCAAAATTTTCTAGGCTCACTAGGTCTCTACAATAGTTATTTGACCATAAATTTAACCTATTCTATTGCTGACATTGACACTACATCAACAGGGTTTGAAAGTTCTTACCTCTCTCCATTTGAGTTTTCTAATTTGCTGTTCAACTTTAGTGGCTCATAACTTTCTCATTTTGATGTCTTTTTTAAGTTTTTTTGTTTTTTTTGGGGGGGGGGGTGTAAAATTTCATGAACTTCATAATGGTACTGCAAGCATTTTATGATTTTAGAGGATAGATTGTCTATAATTTTTAGTTTTTGGTGACTATACTTGTCCAAACCTAAATTCTACAACTTTTGGGGTTTTTTTCAGGCTCATATGCACATATTTTGAGGTACTATTTTTTTGAAGTGCATATTTTATAGTCTACTTATGTGATTTTCTATCAATTTGTAGCCATTGTAGGAAAATATCACTTTTAGAAATTATTTTATTTTACCATTTATGATCATTTTAATGCTAGGATTTTAGTTGCATCTTTATAAATATTGATTTGAGTCTAAATTGGCTCAACAAGGTAATTGTAGTCATCAAAATTAAAATTCATCTGATAGCTTGTTTGGCAACTAGTAATTATACGTCCACTAAATATAAAGTGTAAAAATTGTCATTTTTTTGAGGGAGTGAGGGGGGGGGGGGGGGGTCTTTGNGGGGGGGGTTCTTTGATTAAGTGAATTTAAGGGGTTTCTTGTGTGATTTTGTCTCTGTTTGTCTCTCGTCTTCTTTTATTTTTTCATAATGGGTTCTCCTAAATTTCCACTTTAACTCCACATAACAATGCATCGTAAAAATTTAAAACATGGAGCAAGATGATGAAAATGTTTAATTCAATATTTATATGAAATAATAAAAGCAACACCCAATCCAACTGCTTAATTGGAATAGATTATTAGTGATTCTATGGCTCTTGGAACTTGTAAGAAATTATGTATCATATGACCTTATCTTTCATATTGACAAATGCACCACATATTTATGAGATTAGGGGCTACAATCTTGAAAATGAGCTCAAAAATTTGGATCCTAATGATTTGATACAATCCAATACTATGTAACTAAATCTATAGAGATTAGAGAAAAGATCAAGGATTGTGGAATTGACAATAAGGATGCACAGTTCATCTATAATTTGTTGAGTAAGATTCTATCAAAATATGCACCATTTTTTTGTAGCTTCCAAACCCATCAGTTGATAGTGGGTAGTTCACTAATTATGTCATTATATGATGCCTTAATAGAGATGTTGATGTTAGAGAAATCAAATTTAATGAGCATATGTAGTCTCAAGTATTCAAAGTCCAAGCCTTTTGTGGCTAATCAAGGAAATCAACGAAAGGGTTCTCAGTGGAAGCATAAGTATGATAAGCCAAAGACACAATAAGAAAAAGAACAATCAACCTCCTCACATCAAAGAAAATTTTCATCTTATTTTAAAAATAAGGGACATTCATATAGGAAGGATTGACACATTGTGCATATTGCAAGAAACTTGGTCATGATGAGGATCATTGCCACACTAAGAAAATTCATGAGTTAATAAATATTATAAAGAGGAACAACATAAATTTTCTATCTAACTAGGATGTCATTTATAGAGATGAAGAGGGTATTTCCATAGAAATAAGGGCGTGGAGCTAGAATATGGAAGCAATCTTCCTTGAGAGAGAAAGAAAAACAAAAAACAACCTTTTGGAAGAACAAAAATGACAAATGACCCCTTTAGCTCCCAAGTAGACAAAACCCATTTCTTGAATAGTACAATATCAGGTCTAGGACCTTCAAAATTACCCACAAGCATGATTTGCATCTTTGAAAGGGAACAGTCTGAGAAAGGGTCAAGGACATTGACACTAGTCACTTCCACCGATTTTACAACCGACACCCCACATTTTGAAATAGAAGAATCCTGAGAAAAAAGACCTCTCTAAGACCCTACAGGCTCAAACTTATAGGAAGAAGACATAAAAGAGGACCTACTTATGGTGGCTTTATCCACCTTAAAATAATCTGACAACCCAAGGACTAGGTCCACAATCTCTTAGAAAATCAACATGGTGATCCCACAGAAGTCCTTGTCGATGTGATCCCTACACATAGTTGAGAAAAATAATTCAACGAACCTCCCTATATCAAGAGATGGATGCAAATTCCATCCATCAAAAAACTTTGGCTCTTCCTGTGATTCCTACCTACCAGTTGCAAAGCCGATTTTAGAAAAGAAAAAAAGAAAGAAAAAAGAAAGAAAAAAAATGTTTTGAAAGTATGTGTATGTATAACCAAGATTTATGAAAGAGGATCCATCTCCCCGATTGTATAATTTAAGTGTGAAGTGTGGTGTAAAGCAGTGTGAGCTTAAATGTGTTAGCTCTTGGAAACCGTGACCCAAAGGTGACTACAAATGTTTCAATTATGTTATAGATTTATATCAGTGGTGGATCTATTCTCTCTTATCCTTATTCATCTAGGTAGTGATCCCTATAATAGTTGGCCTATTTTATAAGTGAGCCCTTTGGTAGTGAGGCTCTAGCAGTGAACCTTTCTTGTAATCCACCTTAATCAATGTTCCTATATTTGAGAATAATATTCTCTTTAGTTTATTTATTTTTCAATGGTATTCCACATAAACATATTATTTCACATGTTTATGGTTGTTGATTTTTTCATGCTCATATATTTTAATAATTAAAAGATTAAAGTAAGTCTAGGGAAACTTATTAAAAGAGTTTTAAATTTATAATTTGTGGATAAATGATTCATTCCTACTCTTAGTTGTCTTGCACATTCAACAATTGGTGTTAGATATTTGGTCCATTGGAGAATATCTTAACTTCTTAAGGAGATCCTAGTGATACACAAATTGACATTACCTACATTTGATGAATCTGACTATGCTTACTAAAAAGTTCAAATGTGAGGATGCCTGGTCTCTCAAAATTATAAGACATGAAAGGCTATTGAAAATCATTATGTGAAAAAAAATGGTCTGAATAATATAGATGAAATTCAAGCCTACAAAGACAATGAAAGGGAAATGTATGCAATTTTTAGTGCCTTACGAAAATTTGAATTAACTAAGCTTATATATTTGTAAACTACTCATGATGTTTGGGAAAATTTGAGAATTTGTGATGAAGCAAATGATATAGTTATGAAAGCCTATGGATGGAAGAAGATAACAACATAACCACTTACCTATAGAAGATTAATGATGTGGTGAATGAGATCACAAGTCATGGTGGAAATTGGAAAAAAATTATGTTTTGGAAAAGGTACTCAAAATTATTTCCAAACCCTATAGTTGTAATATCTCTATTGTAGAAGAATCACATAATTTGAATTAGTATACCAGAGAAATAGATGTATGGATCTTTACTTTCTTTTGAGATGATTAAATTTGGCACTACTGGCACGAGGATACAAACTATTGGTGAAATAGTATTGATACCGTATCTATTTATCAACTACAAAATAATTCATTATGGTTATAGTTATGCAGTTACCAAACTGCATAAAACCTCTTGTATAAAGTGATACAATTTATTTGAATAATCATTGAAGAATTCTCTTTTGTTGTTTTTAGAAATTACATTTGATATAATGTACTATTATCACAAAAACATAATTGCTTGATTTTGATTATTCTATAAAAATTATGTTATTACATTCCTTCCAAAGATTCCAAGAAACTATCTGTGGAACATGTTTTTATAGCTTCCTTATCACAACATTATTATAAGGACATGAACTCTATGACTCATTGAATTGGACCATTGTTGAAGGAAAATCCTAGTCAATAATAATTAAATATTTTATCATGGACTAGAGTTCTTGAGAGAAGGAATAGTGGAAAATAATATGATCAATAATCTTATTATCTTGATAGCATAAATTGAACCTATTGAACAATTGGAAACCATTTTTTTTTCAAATTATAAATTGTGAGGATTTTATTGTGAGAAACAATCCACAAAACAAATTGTATAAGTTTTAAAATTTAAACCTTTCTCTTAAATGAAGTTCTTGGTGTCTAAGAAGAGGAGGTTCAATAATTGAGTAAACAAATCTAATTGAAACATCCCTAGAGGGATTAGGTCTCAACACTCACTCATCATTTTTGTTCTAATATACTACAGAGCTATCCCCTAGTTTATTTATTTCCAATCTATAGGTCGTCAACTCCTAAAATTTATTTTTCTAGTTAGTTGTTCTTTAAGGTTTTTCCAATTTGGTTTTCCATCTTTCCAACTTATGAAATCCTACATTGTTTTCTCCCATATTTCTACTAAATAAATATATCAATCAATTTTCTGAAATAGTTGAGGAGAAAGAGAGGTTGCTCCTCCAAAACCCTTCTAGAACAAGGTATCCATTCCATTTCCAACTAACTTACTAACTCCTTTTCTAGGCATCTCACTTCTTTTTAGAATACTATTCTATATAACAGATACACTCCTCAAAAAGGAAATCATTTGTGTTATCTTTATTTAGATACTTTTCCCTAAAAATTTTAACCCAATCTTTTGACCCTTAAATAAACTACCAAGAATTTTTAGAAAGGCAATCCTTTTTAAAAAGATAAAGCATCCTTATATGCAGGAATCCTTTGATTTTGTTGGTACATACTTTCTTCCAGCTAACTAAAGATAGCCTTTCTTTTTCCTCTATTCTGGTCCAAAGAAATTTATATTGGATTTTTTAAAATTTTATAAACCAGAAAAGCTAGTAACTTAATGAGAGAAAGGTACTAGATTGGAATATTTTTGAGGGAAGCATTAAGAAATTAGTCTTTTCCTATATAGATTATCATATTAAATTTCCATCTTCCCAACTCATATTGAAATCTTTCAATAATGCTATTCCAAAAGATATTATTTGGATATTTAAAAATCAAGGGAAGGCCTAATTAAGAAGCTGAGAGGTTAGGTTATTTAAAACTAATAGTATCTATAACTCTTATTATACAAGAGACTCTAAATTTAAAATGTAGATCTTACATTTTTATATTTGATATACTAGCAAGATGTAGTAGCATAATTATTAAGAATATTCTTCTTGTTTTTGGCTTCAACCATCGAAGCATCTCTAAGAGGATTGTATCATCTACACAATATTGATGGGACTGTTACCCTAAATTAAAGCATAAAACAAGATAACTACAAATAGGAAAAGATTGCACTTTTCAGAGTCTAATTATTACTATCCTTCATATATTATTGGTTAACATTTCATTGTTACATTCATTATCAAGTATCATCATTGTACACTGAGTATTGGTCACATTCTAGAATTTCAAGAAAACTTATAACTGATCAATTACATTGTGCATTCAAAATGAGTGTAGTATACAAGTGTCTTTTCATATTTCACTCTTCATGTCAAGAAAAAGAGTACATTGGCAGAATAGAAAGCATGATAGAAATATGGAGTAGGGGTCCCATGCATTGCCTGGTGGTTTCTTGATGCTTGTTGGTTGTCTGTTAGGTCCTAGGTCTCCAAGTCCTGGTCTTCATCTTCATTTAGGTCTTTACGGTTTTCACCTGCATCATGAGAGAAAAAAGAGGTATCAGATCCAGTTGGATCTAAGCAATACATGGGACCCATACAACATACAATCAATTCTTCTAATGCTACATATCAATCTGATGAAATCAATGTAACAAGAAAACATGCATCCACAATAACTGAAACATAGTATTAAAGGGACTTGTTCTAAACATGAAACCTTTTTCTATTTATGGTCTATTTGATGGATGTTATTCTTGTCTTTATAACCAGATATCTGAATGAAAGGGATTTAGTATACCTATTTGAGAAACCTTTTTCAGAATCTGATCAACCTATTAATTCAACAAACACAAATAAACAAACCAACATTCATGAATGAATGCCATCCTGGATGACACTCACCCAAATACATTAATTGATTCATTTTATTTGTTGACCTAACTAATTAATTAGTGATATGTGTGCAAAAGGTAATCATATGACTGAGTGCAGATAACAAGAGAAAATACAGATGCAGAAAAGGATCTATGATGCTACAGGAGACACATGAGCAAGGAAGGGTTCTTAATGGACTGAATATGCAGAAGTGGAATGATGAGAGGTTCACTTTGTGAATGGGAAATAAAATAAATTCTGTTATAGTGAGTACACAAATGAAGAAAAGGCATAATGGTTTCTCTTGAGAAAATCACTAAATTCATGCCTGGTATTATTATCATTTCTATGTTATGAGCTACTACTGTTATGTTTTTTAAAATAGTTGGATTTTGCAAAGTAAAAAGATGCATAACAAGAAATGACAATTATTTGAAAGCTACAAAAAGATAACAAAGACCAAGGATTTCAATAACATTAGGTTGGTGTATTTTCATAAAATGAACACTCACAGAAGATAGTTACATTATGGACAAAACAACAGGGAGTATTCATCATCCAAAGAATTCTGTGAAAGTTCATGATCTCAAAAAAGTTCTCATGCCTCCAATTAAGATTTCAAGAGATGTCTTTATGCAGGGTATTTAGATAGATACATCTTATTATGGTATAATGTTCATCATGCACAATGCAGGGTTGACAGATATAAAAATAGAGCATTCATGTTTTCAGGGTTCCTATCATAAAGATTATCCATGGGAGTCACGAGCCCGTGCTCGAAACCCATGGGTAGTGTCTTATATGCTGATAAAAGAATAGTGTATTTTCACACTGGAAGGAACAACACTTTTATAGTGTTTTGAACATGACATGTTTTGATAAATTTTTCTCACGTTTTCATCAGTGAAGTCGAATGTTTTTTATTTTATCTAATTACTAGAGGGAAAAAACTTTATTTGTTTTGAAAGAAAGAATAATGAAAGAAAAGTTTAGTTTGCAGAGATGGACATTTTTGTCCTCATGACAATATTGTTGTGTTTGAAAAAAATTAAGTGGAGTGCATTTGTATACAGGCAAGATAGTCATGCAAGAGAACCTGAGTTCACATCAAATATACACCTCTTCGAGATCAACTTAATAGCTATGTGGGTATATATTTTTTTTTGTTTCTGTTGACATTAATAAAGAATAGAGAGCAATAATGAAGGAAATGACAGTAAGTAAACAACTGAAGGTAACTCTGAGTATGTTTAGGGTTGCAAAAGAAGTGATGAAAGCACATGATAGAGTTTTGAATTAAGCAAACAACTACTACAACATAAAGAGCATTAATATCAAAATACCTCAAGTTGCTGCCAGAGATGTGTATTTTTAATAACTCATAAAAATGAAGTTTTTTAAACTCAAAGTTATGCATTTGGAATGCATTTAAAATTCAGAAGTGACAAGAAAAGACCAGATGTAACTTATCTGAAGAAAAGAGGACAAGAAGAATGAGTTCAAGATGCAGATTAGAAGTCAAGTGTTGTGGGTTACAACAAAGGAGATGAAGCCCGAGTTTTTAAAAAAAAACATCAATGGAGAAAGCCACGACCTCTTCAAGTGTAAGTTCACCATAGACTAGGGATGAGTCTGAAACTATGGCTGAGATGCCTAGTTTTGAGTCTGAGTTCCATGGATTCCTCTACAGCTCTCAACCATAGCTCAGATTCACTCCAAGCTTATAGTGGGTGTGAAACTTCCAACTTCAAGTCCCACTTCAAAACAAAGAGTCAGTGCCATCCATTATGGATTCTAAACATCTAGAGCCTAAGCTCTATGAGCTACTCTATAAGTGTCCCACACATTGGAGGCCACGGGTCATAACTCACAGTTGACAAAGCCCAAGCTTTTGAATTCCAAGTCCAACCAAATAAACTCCAAAAAGCTCCAACAAAATCCACAAAATGTGCCATATGTTATGACAAAGCTAGTTCAAACACACGGTTTCCCACAGAGCTTGAGAAGCCTGAGCTTCTCCACATACTCTAGAAGAAAATGCAGTGCCATTGATTATGGCTTCCCAAATCTAGTTCAAACAAGCATGGCGGTGCTACAGAGAAGAAATCCCTAGATGCAAATGAAATTGATAAACACTATACATTGTGTTTTACCCAGTTTTAAATTCCACTGACAAATGGAGTAAATGCTATGACAGTTCCCATTGCATTAGCATTCCCTCCACAGTGCCACGATAATACTTTTCATTCCACGAAGACAACATTACATCCTCTCAATGATCTATTTAGGTCAATTATGAGCTATTCTCAAGCATTGAGCTCAAGTTATATCAACTTGGTTATACCATGGTTGGATGATAGAAAGTCAGGGTTTGATTCATTACTATCGACTTAGTGGAGTTAGGGTTTCCTATCATGCTCGGTTATGGTTGGGGTTGTATGCCTTTAGAGTTTATGTATTCAGGTTTATACATTTTTTATGTTATGTAATAAAGTTGGTAGGGTATATAAAAAGGATGTATTTTATTTACCAACTTTGCGGGGGCTAAACTTAGGGCTTTATTTAGGGCACTTGTTAATCCATATAGTTTAGTAGCTTGCTATTGTGGAGAGCTTTTTTGGGGAAATGTTTTCAAATTAAGCCATCTGGGCTATATAGTGGATCCTTTGCTTCATGTTTAGGGTTTCAAGATTTTAGAGAGTAGAGCTTTTAGTGACCTTCTTATTCCTATAGCTACCTTTTTATGCTTTTGTATCCATTGTTAGTTCATGTTTGTGATATCAATTTTGTGCAAGAGGATGCTTGTATTTCTTGCCATTATTTTGAGATTCATTCATGTAACTACACACAAATTTTGAGAAGAATATAGTTGACCCATTTTTCATACATCTTGTGGTGATCATTTGTTCAAATCCTATTCAATTTTTTTCATTCAAGTGTAATACATTTGTAGAATGGATTAGTGGATTGTATTGATCCCTATTCTAGATTACAGAATAGAATTCTTTTTCTGAATATGCATGTTGTTGATAGTAAGATTGCTATTTGTGGTTTAAACCCTAGTAGTGACTTTCAAATTAGCCTATGTATTGGATAGTGAGTGATATTGTAGAGATCATTAGGGTATGTTAAGTGAATGTTATTTTGAGGCTTTGAGAGTTCTGAATCTTATTTGTTGTATCGCCTTTCAAGTTTTATTCATACAATTTTAGTTAGAATTTCTCCCTTTCCTTCCCAAAATCAGGAGAAGATAGTATAATATTGATACCCAAATTCAATAGGAACCAGCCTAGAATCCGGAGAGTCCTTCTCTATCATAGTCCACCCACAACTAGAGAATGTTTCTTTTGTTAGGATAGAATACCTATAAATCCCTGATGCCTAAGTTGGGGTGGTAATTCAAAACCTCAACAGTTTTTGGCAAGCCCGATGGGACCTTTGTGATACATGAACCGAATCCAAACAAGGAGTGGAAAAGACTTTGAGTATTTATAGTTATAATGTACCATGAGAGGAAGAAATTTACAGAGAGAGCCTAGAGGTCCAAAAGAGCTATCTTTCCAGCCTGTAGCAAGGGGTAGGAAGCCAGGAAGACCAACAAAGAGAAGATCTGAGAGAAGTTCAGCTACTCTAATTTACTACACTGATTTACCAAATTCTAATCAAGAATCTTCAAAAAGTCCTCTAGCACTTCAATTTCAAGTTTTTCTTGAGCCATCATCAGAAGAGGAACTACTTGAAGTTGCACATCTCGCTTCAAAAACACCAGCAATGGCTAGAAGATTGCCTTTTGTTTCATTTGATCAAGGCAGTCCTCTAAGGATTGAAAATCACAACAACATACCATTGGCAACATTAAAGGGATTGCCATCTTTCACGGGAGAAGGAAAAACAACAAACATTGACCACATCATAGATATTGCTTCTCTTTTCAATGTCCATCACATCATAGAGGAGGATGTGGCTTTGAAGATACTAGCTGCATCATTGAAGGGCAAAGCATTGGAATGGTTCCAAACTCTCTGAGTTGGCTCTATTGCTACATGGGATGCATTAGGTGAGGGATTATCTAAGTTTTTTGAAGATAAATCTGACAATCTTTCTTTGGTAGAACAAATGACTACTATCAAAAGGGCTCCACAAGAAGAGATGAGTGATTTCGATCTCAGATTTCAGAAGACTTGGAATAGGATTCCGGACATGGTAAGACCTTCTACTGAATATGCATTTTTGTACTTTCTTAAAAGCCTGAATAGTGATATTTTAGTAATGATCCAATCCATGGGGAAAATTATTTATCTCAAGCTTTTGATATTGCAATTGTTAGAATACTTCATAGATAACTGAGAGGGGGGGGGGGGGGGAATCGGATATCTGNGGGGGGGGGTGAATCGGATATCTGCAACTTTAAATCTTTATCTTATACTTATTAATCCAGATTAATACAAAGTAAATGCACATACAGATAACACTTTACACAACACATCAATCTGGTTACGGGGAAACCAAATGCTAAAAAACCCTGGTGGGAATTAGTACCCACAAAGAACTATACTATTTATAGTGATCCTTGTTAAAAGATCTTCCAACCCTGTTAGGAGTTGTACATTACAATGCAGTAGAATAGTGACCTGGTTAAGGGTCGGACCCTGTTAGGAGTCTTTTACAATAACCCTATTAGGGGTGGAGGACTCACTATCCAAGGACTCACTATCCAATTGGTGAAGGCTACAACCTTCTGGTTATTTGATACACACTGTATCAACAAGGTGAACTGCTGTTTGTGACACTGCTTGTCTGATCAGTTCCTTTTATGTGCCGATGCTTTAACCTCTTGTAAAGAACTATAAAAATTGTATCTATATTATAAAAGCTTCAACTTCAATATTGATATTATCAACATATGATAAATATAGCTCTACTGCTTTAACACTCTGCTCTGCTTTTCTAATCTCTGGATTTCGCAACTCTTCTTATCACAAATGACCTTCTATAAGTACATACACCAAGTATGAGATCATGGGACATATAGGAAAACTCTTCTTAACATCCTTTTTGGCTCTACTAAGTGTGCAAGCATAATTACAGCCTTGCAAGTACTAACTGAATAGACGCGTTGCTTCACTGAGTCGGCTTCACCAATTTAACCATAACTTTGCAATCTTCTTGAAATACATTTGGCGGGTTTAGATTAATATCAAAAAATCATAACTCATCATGGATATACACATGCATATCTTGACGATAGGCGCAACTCAATCAACACGTTACATATGTCGACCTTAAACCGTTATTCCTCCAGAACTGTAACTGTCAATAACAAAATTACATATCTTAATTGAATCTTCATATATGAGTTTGCATGTATGAACATAGCATAGTAAACATGTCAATAACATGTATCTATCCATGCTGGTCTTCATGTCATCATATTGATAAGTACATACAGAAGTACTACTGTTTATTATATGTTGTCATCAATGACAAACATACAATCAATCAACTGTTCAGAATCAAATCTCCAATAATCTCCCCCTTTGGTGTTGATGGCAACATATGATAAAAAAAAATTTTGTTCATGGTTTCTTCTTTCTTTTACAATCTTCTCAGTATCCTCATCAAAGATTCATCTACACTGCTGTAGTTACTTAGACTGTGTATACTCCCCCAGAGTATAAGCTCCTTGTATGTGTTCCTTGTTTAGCTCTTTATTTGTGTTCCTTGTTTTTAGTACATACTCCCACATTGACATCAATGGAAAAGGGTGCCATAAACCATTCTACACAGGTACTACTCCAGAAGTAGAGTAGCCAACCATTCATCTGTCACACGGGACTGATGTACTTGCTACTTTTTCTAATAAGACTTAGGAGAGGGAATGACTCCTAAATTCTCCCTTAGATACTCAAAAGTATCCTTTGCTAAAGGATTCATGAAAATGTCTGCTAACTAATCTTTTGTGCTTACATAGTCCAATGTCACTTCCTTGTCTGCAACTTTTTCTCTCAAAAAATGATACTTGATCTCTATGTGTTTTGTATTTGCATGCATCATAGGGTTCTTAGACATGTTAATAGTACTGGTGTTGTCACAGTGAATAACAACAGGATAGTCAACCTGAATACCAAAGTCTTTAACCATCTGTTTGATCCAAACAATTGTTGTACAATTCAGTGCTG
>MU227252.1:10804-25982 GCA_018584345.1 Thuja plicata | reverse complement strand
TTTCTTGTTCTTATTTCATAACTTCATATTATATTTGTAAAAGTGAAAAGATTGAAAAGTTAAAAAGAACAAGTTTCAAGTAACCACTGATTCACCCCCCCCTCTCAGTGGTGTTTGTATTCCAACATCCTGCACCTCTTAATACTGTTAGGGATATTGTTCCTAACCCAAATAATATTTCTGTTGATTTTGAATGGTGCTTTCCTTGCAATGAACACCACAATCAATCCACGTGTGCTAATGGAGTGCTTAATCAAGCCCTAATGGTTCAAAATGCAATTGATTCACAACCTATATCTACTGAAGAGACTCAACAACACCCTGATCTGACTACCCCGGACACTGCATTTCTAAATTGGCAAGAGGAAGAGTTTTGTGGAGTAAATGATGATTCATCTGTATCAACAAACATAAGAGCCAAGAAGAGAGATCTAAAATTAGAGCAATCAGCTGCCAGGTTTGCTGCCACAACTCAATTACCACTCATTCCTTTAGTTTCTATTCTAAAGGGGTCCTCTACTCTTGCAAACAAAGAAACAAAAAATTAGAGGTAAGCGGATTAGACCAGTGGTAAATCACCTAAGAAGGTACAATTTGTTGTTCCCCATAATATTGTTGATAATATGAAGAAGGTGAATGTTTCTATTTCTATGTGGGATTCATTAGCCATTCCAGGACAAGCTGATTTATTAAAGGAAGAGCTATCAAAAGGGACAACAAGTTCACAACAAGCTATACATCATCCTCCTAGAGTGGTTATGATCAATTCAGAGCCTTCAATAGTTCATGATGAAGTGGTTAAAGGAGAAAAGAAGATTGGTAAAGTGCAACAGCCAGTAACACAAGTGAGTAAAAATACTACAGATTTGAAGCAATCATCAATACTAGTTGAAAGAAAGTTAGCAAATATGTAGAAGATGACAGAAAAGGAAGGTAATAAATCTGCAAATGTTAAGCCTCCTCCTTTTTATGTTTCTTTAATTATTAGAAACAAATTAGTGCATAATTGTATGGTGAAAAGTGATGCAACCAACACTGTCATGCCAAAGAAGATAGCTGATTTGTTGGATTTAAAGTATGAACCCCTTGAGAAAGGAGTTGTCTAGCTTGATTGTTCTTCAGTTAAGACATTAAAAATGCAATTTTGACCTTACACTCATGTCCAAACTTCTCCATTTCCCAATATATATTTATCATAGATCCGCCACCTTACTTTGCTCTATGTTTATAAAGAGACTTCATAGCCAAAATAGATGGATACTTCTCATCAAATTGGTCTCACCTGTATTTTAGAACTAGATATGGTGCTAAGGCGACCATAAAATATGAGTTATGGGCCAAATAACACATAGAGCCTTATAATCCTAGTCCTATAAATGCAAGTTCTGTGATCATGGATCTAGATGAGATCAATGAGAGTTCATCTTATAACACACAAACTGAAGAATATCCTGATATTGTTCTAGATGAATGGGCAGCTAGAAATGATCAAGACAATGATGTGTTTGATGCTGGTTTTGGTAACTATGTGATGTTAGAATCTGATTCAGTTGTGCCTAATCTGATTAAAGATCAATGTTCTGAATCTAAATTATCTAACCAGCTATGGGATCTATATTTTGATGGATCTAAGAATAAGGATGGTATTGGTGCAGGAGTTATGTTGGTTTCATCTCACGGTGATAAATTTTATGCTGTTTACAAGTTAGCTTTTCCATTTTCTAACAATATAGCAGAGTATGAAAGTCTTATTCAAGGCTTGGAATGGGCTAGGAAAAGAGGAATCAAATGCTTGAGGGAATTTGGGGATAGTGAGTTGATAGTAAGATAGGTGAGAGGTATCAATGCTGTTAAAAATGATTTCTTGAAGCTGTGTAAATCCAGAGTTTATGATATTTTGGATAATTTTGATGCATTTAACCTTATTTTTATACCTAGAAGGAAAAATATGCATGCTGATAGGTTGGCTGGTATTGATGCTCATGTTTCAATTACTGAAAATAAAGGATAGATCTCAGATCATTTACATGTTAAAATTGTTGTAAGGCCATCTATCCTAGACAATGATATTAATTGGAAGGTGTTTAACATTAATGAACATATTTTGAGCTTTATGACTGAAACAGAAGACTTTTCAACTTCTAAAAATGACCAGTTCAATCATCAAATGGAAAATCAGATCATTCAGTTGAAGACTAATAAGATTCCAAGGGGATTAGTCAGCTTAGAGTCAGCTTTCAACTCTGATGATCATTTCAGAAAGAATGAAACCAGCTTGTTGATCAAAGAAGATCACTATAAAGAAGTGGAGATATTCAGAGACAAGTTCTTGAAGGTTGGTAACATTAATTTCCCTGAGGAAAAGAAAATTCTTATTGAGTTATTTAGGGAATATAATGGTGTGTTTGCATGGGATTATGCTGACTTAAAAGGATTTGATCCTCAATTAACTCAGCATACCATAGAATTAGAACCAAATGATAATCCCATTAGACAAAGGCAAAGGCCTATCAATCCCAAGCTAGAACCTTTAATGTTGAAAGAACTAAATAAACTTCTAAATGGTGGCATAATATTCCCTATCAAGTGTACATCTTGGGTTTCAAATCTTGTTCCTATGAGAAAGAAGAACGAAGAGATAAGACTTTGTGTAGATTTTAGGGACCTCAATAGGGCATATATAAAAGATAGGAACCCTCTTCCTTCTATGTAACAGATACTAAAATATGTATCCGGTTCTGAGAGATTATCCCTTCTTGATGGTTATTCTGGCTATAACCAGGTATTATTAAGAGATGAAGATCAGTTCAAAACTGCCTTCACTACTAAATGGGGTATAATGGCTTATAGGAGAATGTCATTTGGATTATCAAATGCAGGAGATACATTACAAAAGACAATGGACATGGCTTTCAGGAATTTGATGTATAAATTTGTTCTAGTATACCTTGATGATGTCACAATTTATAGCAAGGTTGCAAACCAACACATAAGCCACTTGAGACAAGTCTTACAAAGATGCAGGGTTTGGGATCTCCCTTAACCCAAAAAAATCTATTTTTTAGTACATGAAGGTAATCTTTTAGGATACCAAGTGTCTAAAGAAGGGACAACAGTTGATCCTGAAAGGATTTATGCAATTCTGGAATTATCATTGCCAAAACATAAGAAATGATTGCAGAGTTTCATTGGAAGGATAAATTTTTTTACACGTTTTATTCCTAATATTGCAGATTTGTTGAAACCTTTGACTGCTATGTTAAAAAAAGATGTACCTTTTAGCTGGACTGTTGAAGGAAAGAAAAATTTTGAACATATTAAATAGGCTTTGTCTTCAGCCCCTACTTTAACTAATCTTGATTTCTCTAAGGATTTTATTTTGTATGCTTATGGTGGTATTGACACTGTTTAAGCAATGCTAGTGCAAAATAATGAGGAAGGATAGGAGCAACCAGTAGCCTTTTTTAGCAAAGGTATGAATGATTATGAGAAAAGATACAGCTTTGTAGAAAAACATGTACTAGCTATTATAAAAGCATTAAAAAAGTTTAAGCATTTGGTTGCTGGGAACATAATACATCCAATGATTGCACACCCTAGCATAAAGAGTTTTTATTAAAAAAGGATGTTAGTGAAAAAAGGGCAGGGTGGATAACTAAAGTCATGAAGTATGATGTGCAAATCCAGGTGACCAAGCTGGTTAGAGGCAAAGGCTTATGTGCTCAGATGGAAGAAGGAGAAGATCAAGTTAAAGCCACTAAAGAGGTTGTCTTGCCCCAAGGTAATTTTGTACTAATTAATAATTCAACATTTTGGTTATCAGATATGACAAGATTTATGCATACTGGTCAATGTCCATTGAATCTTGACAAAGCCAAGAGAAGGTACTTTAGATTAAAATCTATTCCTTATGTTCTAATTGATGATACTCTTTATAGTAAGGTTTTTTCTGGTATGCTTCTCAAATGCATAGATTATATGGATCAAAGCAAGATTCTATCTAAATTCCATGATGAATCTTGTGGAGGGCATTTCGGCCCTAAAACTACAACATGGAAAATTCTAAGAGCTAGCTATTAATGGCCAGATTTATTCAAAGATGCTCATTCATGGGCAAGAAGATGCCAAAAGTGTGCTATGTTTGCAGGAAAATAGAGGTTGGCAGCATTACTATTGAAGCCAATCACTGTGGGCCAGCCATTCAAAAAATGGGGAGTGGACTTCATAGGTCCAATAAATTCAAATTCTAGTGCAGGACATAAGTGGATCTTAACTACTACAAACTATTTCACCAGATGGACTGAAGCTATTGCACTAAAGGAATCTAATGGAGCTGTTATTTTAAAGTTCTATGATGACATTGTAAAAAGGTTTGGAGTCCCTCAATCAATAATCTCAGATAATGCCCTAGATTTTGTTAGATCATCTATAAAAAAGTGGGCTATCAAGAATGACATTTATTTAAACACTTCTTCCAATTATTACCCACAAGGTAATGGTCTTGCAGAATCTACCAACAAGAACCTGATTAGGATCATAAAAAATACTCTACAAGAAAACAAGAGGGATTGGCACTCTAAATTGAAGGTTGCCTTATGGCTGGATAGAATAACACCTAAATAGGTTATTGGGAATTCACATTATGTCCTTGTTTATGGTAAAGAGGCTAGATTGCCTATTTCTATAGAATTTCCATCTTTAGAGCTTGCTGATCAAATGTTACTGTTTGAAGAGGAGGATCCTCTTAAACTAAGATATGCTAAATTGATGCAACTAGAGGAAGAAAGGAAGAAGGCATTTGATACTATGGAAGTAAAGAAAGAAAAGACCAAGAGGGATTTTGATAAGAGAGCTACATCTAGATATTTCAAGGAAGGTGATCTAGTACTCAAGTGGGATATATTGAAAAGGAGGCCAGGGAAGTATGATAAGTTTGACCATTTTTGGTCAGGCCCTTTTGTTATCACAACCTGTAAGGAAAATAATGTTATCAATTGGCCACAACTGATGGGGAAGTTCTACAAATTCCAGTTAATGGAATTCACCTCAAGCTTTCCTTTGAGGGTTAGGTTTAGTCTAGGTTTCATTTCAATAAGTGTTTTCCAAGCACTAGGTCTTTAGGTTGCATGAGTCTAGGTTACATGCATTTTCATTTCATTAAAGGTTGCATCCATGGTTATGGTTTATAACTCTATTTCCCTAGGTAAGGTCTAAAGGTCATGTCTAGCAGGCAAACATCGAGCAGAAGTCACCAACATTGTTACCCTAAATTACAACATACAACAAGATAACTACAAATAAGAAAAGATTGCATTTTTAGGGGTCTAATTAATACTATCCTTCATTTATTATTGATTAACATTTCATTGTTACATTCATTATCAAGTATCATCATTGTACATTGATTATTGGTCACATTCTAGAATTTTAAGAAAACTTATAACTGATCAGTTACATTGTGCATTCAAACTGAGTGTAGTATACAAGTGTCTTTTCATATTTCACTCTTCATGTCAAGAAAAAGAGTACATTGGCAGAATAGAAAGCATGATAGAAGTATGGAGTAGGGGTCCCATGCATTTCCTGGTGGTTTGTTGATGCTTGCTAGTTGTCTGTCAGGTCCTAGGTCTCCAAGTCCTAGTCTTCATCTTAATTTAGCTCTTTAGGGTTTTCACCTACATCATGAGAGAAAAAAGAGGTATCAGATCTAGTTGGATCTAAGCAATACATGGGACACAAATATCATACAATTAATTCTTCTAATGCTGCATATCAATCTGATGAAATCAATGTAACAAGAAAACATGCATCCACAATAACTGAAACATAGTATTAAAGGGACTTGTTCTAAACATGAAAACTTTTTCTATTTATGGTCACTTTGATGGATGTTATTCTTGTCTTTATAACAAGATATATGAATGAACAAGATTTAGTATTCCTATCTGAGAAACCTTTTCTAGAATTTGATCAACCTGTTAATTCAACAAACACAAATAAACCAACCAACATTCATGAATGAATGCCATCCTGGATGACACTCACCCACAAACATTAATTGATTCATTTTATCTGTTGACCAAATATATTGATTGGTGATATGTGTGGAAACGGTAATCATATGACTGAGTGTAGATAGAAAGAGAAAATATAGATGCAGAAAAGGATCTATGATGCTACATGAGACACATGAGAAAGGAAGGGTTCTTGATGGACTGAATATGCAGAAGTGGAATGATGAGAGTTTCTCTTTGTGAATGGGAAATAAAAGAAATGTTGTTACAGTGATTACACAAATGCAAAAAAAGCATAATGGTTTATCTTGATAAAATCACTAGATTCATGCCTGGTATTATTATCATTTATATGTTATGAGCTACTACTATTATGTTTTTTAAAACAATTTGATTTTCAACGTAAAAAGATGCATAACAAGAAATGACAATTATTTGAAAGCTTCAAAAAGAGAACAAAGAACAAGGATTTCAATAACAGTAGGTTGGTGTGCTTTCATAAAATGAACATTCACAGAAGATAGTTACATTATGGACAAAATAGCAGGGAGTATTCATCATCCAAACAATTCTGTGATAGTTCATGATCTCAAAAAATCTCTCATGCCTCCAAATAAAATTTCAAGAGATGTCTTTATGCAGGGTATTTAGATAGATACATCTTATTCTGGTATAATGTTCATCATGCACAATGCAGGGGAGACATACATAAAAATGGAGTATTCATGTTTTCAAGGTTCCTGTTATAAATATTATCCATGGGAGTCATGAGCCAGTGCTCAAAACCATGGGTAGTGTCTTATATACTGATAAAAGAACAATGTATTTTCACACTGGAAGGAACAACACTTTTACAGTGTTTTGAACATGATATGTTTTGACAAATTTTGGTCATAGTTTCACCAGTAGAGTCGAATGTTATTTATTTTATCTAATTGCTGGAGGGAAAAAACTTTATTTGTTTTGAAAGGTAGAATAATGAAAGAAAAGTTTAGTTTGCAGAGATGGACATTTTTGTCCTCATGACAATATTGTTGTGTTTGAAAAACATTAATTGGAGTGCATTTGTATATAGGCAAAATAGCCAAGCAAGAGAACCCGAGTTCACATCAGATTTACACTTGTTCAAGATCAAATTAATAGCTATGTGGGTATATCTTTTTGTTGTTTTTTTTAACATTAATAAAGCACAGAGAGAATTAATGAAGGAAACGACAACAAGTAAACAACAGAAGGTAACTCTGAGTATGTTTAGGGTTGCAAAAGAAGTGATGAAAGCACATGCTAGAGTTTCCAAGTAAGCAAACAACTACTACAACATACAGAGCATTAATATCAAAACACCTCAAGTTGCTGCCAGAGATGGGTATTTTTAATAACTCATAAAAATGAAGTTGTTGAAACTCAAATTTATGCATTTGGAATGCATTTAAAATGTAGAAGTGACAAGAAAAGACCATATGTAACTTATCTGAAGAAAAGAGGACAAGAAGACCGAGTTTGAGATGCAGATCAGAAGCCAAGTGTCATGGGTTACAATAGAGGAGATGAAGCCTGACTTTTAAAAAAAAAAGATCAACAGAGAAAGTCGCGACCTCTTCAAGTGTAAGTTCACCATAGACTGGGGATGAGTCTGAAACTCTGGCTGAGATGCCTAGTTTCGAGTTTGAGTTCCATGGATTCCTCTACACCTCTCAACCATAGCTCATATTCACTCCAGGCTTACAGTGGGTGTGAAACTTCCAATTTCAAGTCCCAGTTCAAAACAAAGAGTTAATGCCATCCATTATGGCTTCTAAACATCTAGAGCCCGAGCTCTATTAGCTACTCTGCAAGTGTCCCACACATTGGAGGCCATAGGTCATAACTCATAGTTGACAGAGCCTGAGCTTTTGAATTCCAAGTTGAACCAAATAAACTCCAAAAAAATCCAACAAAATCCACAAAATGCGCCATATATTATGGCTGAGAAAATTCAAACCCACGGTTTCCCACAGAGCCTGAGAAGCCCGAGCTTGTCCACATACTCTAGAAGCAAATGCAGCACCATTGATTATGGCTTCCCAACTCTAGTTCAAACAAGCATGGCGGCACCATAGAGAAGAAAACCATAGATGAAAATGAAATTGATAAACACTATGCATTGTGTTTTACCAAATTTCGAATTCCACTGAAAAATGGAGTAAATGCTATGACAGTTCCCAGTGCATCGACATTCCCTCCACAGTGCCATGATAATACTTTTCATGCCACGAAGACAACATTACATCTTCTCAATGATTTGTTTAGGTCAATTATGAGTTGTTCTCAAGCATTGAACTCGATTTATATCAACTTGGTTATACCATGGTTGGATGATAGAAAGTCAGGGTTTGATTCTTTGCTACCGACTTAGTGGAGTTAGGGTTTCCTATGGTGTCAGGTTATGGTTGGGGTTGTATGCCTTTAGAGTTTATGTATTCGGAGTTATACATTTTTTATGTTATGTAATAAAGTTGGTAGGATATATAAAAGGATGTATTTTATTTACCAAATTTGGGGGGGGGTAAATTTAGGGCTTGATTTAGGGAACTTGTTATGCCATATAGTTTAGTAGCTTGCTATTGTGGAGGGATTTTTGGGGGGAAATTATTTCAAGTTAAGCCATGTGGGCTATATAGTGGATCCTTTGCTTCATGTTTAGGGGTTCAATATTTTAGAGAGAAGAGATTTTAGTGAAATTCTTGTTCCTATAGCTACATTTTTATGCTTTTGTATCCATTGTTAGTTCATGTTTGTGATATCAATTTTGTGCAAGAGGATTGTTGTATTCCTTGCCATTATTTTGAGATATATTATTGCAGAGCAAGTTCAAACCCACAGTTTCCCATAGAGCCTGAGAAGCCCAAGCTTCTACACATACTCCAGAAACAAATGCAGTGCCATTGCTTATGGCTTCCCAACTCCAGTTCAAACAAGCATTGCAGCGCCACAGAGAAGAAAACCATAGATGCAAATGAAATTGATAAACACTATGCATTGTGTTTTACCCAAATTTGAAGTCCACTAACAAATGGAGTAAATGCTATGACAGTTCCCAATGCATCAACATTCCCTCCACAGTGCCACGACAATACTTTTCATGCCACGAAGACAACATTATATCTTCTCAATGATTTGTTTAGGTCAATTATGAGCTATTCTCAAGCATTGAGCTTGAGTTATATCAACTTGGTTATACCATGGTTGGATGATAGAAAGTCAGGGTTTGATTCTTTGCTGCTGACTTAGTGGAGTTAGGGTTTCCCATGGTGTTAGGTTATGGTTGGGGTTTTATGCCTTTGGAGTTTATTTATTCGGGTTTATACATTTTTTATGTTATGTAATAAAGTTGGTAGGGTATATAAAAAGGATGTATTTTATTTACCAACTTTGGGGGGGGGTAAATTTAGGGCTTGATTTAGGGAACTTGTTAAGCCATATAGTTTAGTAGCTTGCTATTGTGGAGGGATTTTTTGGGGGAATTTTTTTCAAATTAAGCCATGTGGGCTATATAGTGGATCCTTTGCTTCATGTTTAAACGGGTTCAAGATTTTAGAGAGAAGAGCTTTTAGTGAACTTCTTGTTCCTATAGCTATGTTTTTATGCTTTTGTATCCATTGTTAGTTCATGTTTGTGATATCAATTTTGTGCAAGAGGATTCTTGTATTCCTTGCCATTATTTTGAGATTCATTCATGTAACTGCACACAAATTTTGAGAAGAATATTGTTCACCCATTTTTCATACATCTTGTGGTGATCATTTGTTCAAATCCTATTCAATTTTCTGCATTCAAGTGTAATACATTTGTAGCATGGATTAGTGGATTGAATCGATTCCTATTCTAGATTACATAATATAAGCCTTTTGTAGAATATGCATGTTATTGATAGTAAGATTGCTATTTGTGGTTTAAACCCTAGTAGTGACTTTCAAATTAGCCTATGTATTGGATAGTGAGTGATATTGCAGAGATCATTAGGGTATGTTAAGTGAATGTCAGTTTGAGGCTTTGAGAGATCTAAATCTTATTTTGTGTATCACCTTTCTTCTTATTTGGTGTATCACCTTTCAAGTTATATTCATACAATTTTAGTTAGAATTTCTCCCTTTCTTTCCCAAAATAAGGAGAAGATAGTATAATATTGATACCCAAATTCAATAGGAACCAGCCTAGAATCTGGAGACTCCTTCTCAATCATAGTCCACCCACAACTAGAGAAGGTTTCCATTGTTAGGATATAATACCTATAAAGCGTTGATGCCTGAGTTGGGGTGGTAATTCTAAACCTCAACAGGGACTCTGGAGACAAAGAAGTAGCTTTGACTCCTTTGATGAATCTTTAATCAAGAATTTTTTCACAATGTCCACCTAGCCTCTCTATAACAAGAATAAAAGGATATGGTGAAATATGATCCCCTTTCAGTAAGCCTCTTCCACAAGATAAATTTCACTTAGGGACACCATTCAACAAGACTGGGGCTAAAGGGGTTGTTAAGAAATCCACCATGATCTTCAAAAATATTCCCTTAAAAATAAAATTTTGAAGCACCTCAATCAAAAGTGTCCAAGGGACTCTATCATAGCCTTTATAGATATCTGACTCAAGCACAATCATTGGTTTCTTGTTTCCTTCCATGATAAGTAATTAATTATGAGTGGTGAAAGTAACATCCATTCTGTGTCTACCCTGAAAAAAAAAAACCTTTCTAATTTTGAGCTATCAATTCATGTAAAATTATTTTAAGCTCATTCACAACAAACATGGATAAATTTTTATTATTTCTATTATAGATGATAATAGTACAACAATTATGGATAATTTCATTATGAGTGGGAGTAGAGAAGTGGGAGTGACTAGGGCTCCGAATGGTGCCGACCAGTCCGGAGGCACCTTGGATGTGACTGAGGAAGATGGTGATACAGATGGGGATGGGGACCCCCTTTGGGCTATGTGGCAGTTGTTCTATGCACAACACCTGCGGGCCCACCTCTTTGGCTTTTGCCTGCTACCACTACGCGTTGTTTTAAAGTGTCTAGAAGAAGTGCTCCTTGCCAGGGAGGCTGGCAAGGCTTGTGTGGTAGTGGGCCATGCCCTACTTGGTGGTTCTGGGGAGTTTAATTGCTCCTAGATCTACATGCTGGTCATTGGATGGATCTATGTTTTTCAAGCCAGGTTTATTCCTGTGCCCTGTTTTGATGGCCAAAGGTGGTTTGCTGGGTTTTTTGGTGGTGTGGGTGCTGGAGCCACTATTCTTTGGTTTGGGGCTTACCTGCTGAGGCCTCTAAGCCATGTATTCTGGTGCTACTCATATGCTTTATTTTTTTACTTTGTGGAGCTGAGTTTGTTGGTGGGGAGTTTCCCCAAGCCGTTTCTAGCCTGTATTTTTGGGGTTTCCATTGCTATCTCTTTTGCCTTTCCCTCATGGACTCCTATGGAGGTGGAGAGATTTCAGGTGTTTCTGGTTAAGGCTTGGCTTGATCTTCTTCCTTCCTTCTCTTCTTCTTTACCTATGGAGGTGGTCGTTGCTTTTGTTGAGGTGAAGACTGGCTATGCGAAAGTGACGGAGGGTTGCTTGTTGGGGTATCTCCTTTACCATGGTCACTTGACCTGAGGGATTTGGAGAAGGTGGCCTTTTCTTTCTATTCTTGAGATCTCCCTTAACCCTATTGAGGTGGGTGATGTTCCTATTGAGGTGGAGTGGGTTTCTCATGGCGATGTCTAGACCGGCAGCTGGACAGTCTCTTTTGTGGGAAGATAAGATTTTATTAAGGATTATTTTTCCTCTTTTTCTCACATTGTCTCTTCTATGGGGTTCACCTCTAGAGGGCATTTTTTGGTTTTGGGGACCAATTCAAAGCCCCTTTTGTTTATGCCAGAGATCCTTAAATGTATATTAACCACTCTGGCTATCCTTCTTATGGCCATATATCTTGGTGTGGGGAGCCAACTTCCTCCCCTGTTCTGGATTAATCTGTAGCACTCGGGCCCTATTCTGGATAGTGAGACTGTCCTTTCCAGATTGGTGTCTGGCTTTTGTTTATGTGCTGCTAGTTTTCAAGTTTATTTTAGCTTTGTGCAACTGCTCGTCTAAGTGGGCTTTCAGATCCCCCTCAAAATATGAGTGTACAAGGTTCTAGGGCCCCTTCAAAACCTGGTTCTGCAGCCCTGTAGAGGCATGTTTCATCTGTTTGGCTTAGTCCTTTCAGTCTGGGTTTAATTTTTGATCTTTCACTCTGTTATGGGTTTCAGGCACCCTTTAAAACATGTTTTACTTAATCAAAAATAGTACAATAATTATGCATCTGAGTGAAATCCTCTTTTTAGGAATCAAAGAAATGAAAGTATCATTCATTTGGTTGAGAATTTTTTCTAACCTAAATTAGTTTTTGGCCATATTTAGAATGTGCTTAAAAACAAGGTCCCAAAAAAATTGAAATAAAGAAGGGGGACGCAATGACGGCTTGGGACTTTGAAAGATCTAAAGGAGAAGACCTCCTTTCTAATCACTTATATGGTCATTGGTTTTAACAATTATTTTATATGAAAGTTTGTTATAAGCATCCTAGCTAGCGAGTTTCTTATATTTGTCATAAATTCTAATTTTATTCCTACGATTGTTATTATTTCCTTCATGGCGCGCATGTCAAATCAGTAAAGCATAGATCAATCTTCAATGAGCATGCAAAAATTAAACATGTGAAATAATTAGACTAATGAAAGAAAATTTATAAAGAGTATATGATACGGAGCTCTCCCAATTTAAGTTTTACGTGTTTTGCATGGATTTTTAATGAACATTGAAGTGGAAAGACATAGGTGAAAAGTGTACCTTCTGTTACAAAATGTTTCTTACTAAGAATGTTTTTTATTTGTAGGTATAGATGTAAAAGTTTAGATTTTGGAAGATAATCATAAAAGACACAAAATTGGAGCTCGTAGATTTTAAAATTTTATCTATGTAAAAGTCTAAGATTGTAAATCTGAGTTTCAAGATTTCCCATAAAAATTAAAATTATATCAATTAAAACAGTGATTTAGTTTAGATTTTTTATTTATTTATTTAATATATCTTCAACTTAAGTCATTTTGAGCTATAATTACAATCAAATATAGAACTGTGAATTGACCATTAAAATTAAAGCTAGGTACCCTTTTAGGGATTAAGTCTACCATTAAGATGTTTAGACTTGTTGCTATATTCTAGGGTTAACTATTCTAGTGTTTACATAGTTACTATTTCATATAGCAAATTTATTGTCCATGTATTTTAAATTTTAGTAGACATCAGAGGTAATAAATATTTAATAACAAAATAATTTAAAACAATTAAATGGCCTAAAAATAACTAAGATAATTGTTAACTATAGAAACATCAAATCTACAATCATTATTTATTGCGAGAAAAGTAGAATAACTGAAACATCCATAAATATGTATATATAGACAACAGAATGTAACATGTTTGAAGTAATCATCTACAAGAAAAATGTCACCTATTTTAGTAAATGTCTTTCAACGCATACATGCAAAACAACCTTTGCTCTGCCTTTGTTTCTGATCGCTCATCCAAACAAATAATTACGCCGAGAGGCGTTCTTACAATGGGAGCACAAATACAAATCCCAGCACGAACATATTCCCAAGAATATTCCGTGTACATAAAAAAGAAGTGCTTCATATTCTTTCAGTTACAATCCGCACATAATGCCACATAGCATTAAAAATAATGCCACATAGCATTGAAGGAGAATTGTTGCCAGACGCTGCTAAGTTTATTCACCGTAGGGTTAGCTCAGTATCTAAAAAACTCATCAAATTTTGAATTCTCTGACTACTCCTCAACAAACGCCTATGTAAATTCATTCCAGAGTCAAGTCATTTCAGCATCTGTTTCCCCTTCCTTGTTCTCGCAACGCTTAAATGACACTTCCTTATTTGTGTCCAGCCCTAATCTTTGTAGCGACATACATACTAAAAATAAAAATGACTGGTTTGATCTCCTCGAAATGACTTCGATCGAGAGCGCTCAGAAAACCATGAGTACTCTGGTAGGGTTGAGAAAAAATGTGACGGAACAGACGAGTCTCACATGCTTCTATTTCCCTATTCTTTATGCCTGGGGTTTGGTGAATGACTATGGGCCGAAGAACGAGACCACGACCTTTTGTGCATTTGGCTTGCCGTTACAGGTCGCAGGTTCGAGTAACCGTGGGCGCCTGGTTTTGATCTACACGGCCGTAGGCTCCGTTGGGATTTTTCTTGGAATTTGCAGGGGCTTGGCGATCTATTTTCTCTGGGAGAGGAGAAACAGGATGGCTGTGCACATGCACTTTATAAGCTGCAACTGGAGCTTCTTAAAGGTCACCGTGAGGACAAATACTGGAGCGATCTGGTTCAGAGTTGATGAAATTAAGGCCGCCACCAAAAATTTAAGCCGCAGAAAACTCATCTCATGTTTTGTTTCATTCTTCTTCAACAAGTACTACTTGAATCGCAAGGTTTGTTTTACTTTTGTGCATTTTGAAAGATTGTATTTCTTTTAACATTGATGAAGGATTTTTATGGGTTTCGAATTTTTTGTGCCAGATTTGACATTGTAATCATCTTTGGCTATTTCTTTGGAAGACCTAGAAGGCATTGTAGTGGTGGTGGTGTCACATTTACCCTTTCTGCCATTAACAGCCTTCACCTGGCATTCGCGAGAGATAGTCTCCTAGACAATCGAGCTTTTATGTGCAAATGGCACTGGTCAATGTTTTTCAACAAATGAGAATAGAAAATTTAAGTCGTTCATGCTATTTTAAGATTTAGTGTACTATTTAGATGATAGGAAGATTAAAATGAATTTTTTTTCTGTGTTTAATTAGGGTTTGTAGCTAATTAGGGTTTGTGTGGCAGTGCAGGTGCATGAAACAGGTGAAAGCGAGGGTGGCAGAAAGAAATGGGAGGTGTCGGTGGAAGATCTCGACGAAGGGAGAGGCGATGATCGTTTAGTGTTGAAAGGCGTGAAGCAACAATTGAACAAGGAGATTGAAACGGCCAAGGATATGGTGAAAAATATCCCTGAGAAGACCAAAGAGACGAAGGAGGAAATCAAAGATTTGGGGGGCGTCGCTGCTGAGGCTGCAAAGAGAGATTT
>MU227252.1:0-10704 GCA_018584345.1 Thuja plicata | reverse complement strand
AAAATCACCCTAACCCTAGCCCTAACCCTAACCCTAACCCTAACTGTATATTCCAACCATAAAAAATCACCCTAACCCTAACCATAACCCTAATCCTAACCCTAACTCTAACCCTAACCCTAACCCTAACCCTAATCATAAAAATCACCCTAACCCTAACTATAAAAATCACCCTAACCCTAACTGTACATTCCAACTGTAAAAAATCACCCTAACCCTAACCCTAACAATAATCGTAACCCTACCACTAACCCTAACTCTAACCCTACCCCTAACCCTAACTCTAACCCTAATCTCTCTAACCCTAACCCTAACTCTAACCCTGGTCCCATTAATCTCTCTAACCCTAACCCTAACTCTAAACCTAACCCTAATCCTAACCCATAATGGTACATCCTAACTATTAAAATCTCCCTGACCCTAACCCTAACCTTAACCCTAACTGTAAGAATCACCCTAACCCTAACCCTAACTCTAACCCTAACCCTAATCCTATTCTAACAGTCACTCTAACCCTAACCCTAACTCTAACCTTAACCCTAACCGTAAAAATCACCCTAATCCTAACCCTAAACCTAACCCATAACCGTACATCCTAACTATAAAAATCTCCCTAACCCTAACCCTAACCCTAACCCTAACCATAAAAATCACCCTAACCCTAACCCTAACTCTAACCCTAACCCTAGCCCTAACCTTAACCCTAACTCTAACCCTAACCCTAACCCTAACTCTAACCGTAAAAATCACCCTGACCCTAACCCTAACCCTAACTCTAACCCTAACCCTAACTCTAACCCTAACTGTAAAAATCACCCTAACCCTAACTCTAAAAATCACCCTAACCCTAACTCTAAAAATCACCCTAATCCTAACCCTAACGCTAACTCTAACTCTAACCCTAACCCTAACCCTAACCCTAACCCTAATAGAAAATGTCTTCCATGTTGCGCCGCAACTCCCACTAGCTTATATATACCTATATATATATAATACGCCGAGAGTAATCCTTCTCGAGGCGCCTATTTTAAATTATCTCTAATCCACACGAAAAATAGGCGCACTCGAGAAAGATTACTCTCGGCGTATTATATATATATAGGTATATATAAGCTAGTATATTGCAATCAATTGAAACTGCAAAATAATTCAATTGTTTACTTTAAACATATCCTTGATGATGGGCTGTATAAATACACTGGACAATGCAAAAGCTACACAATCTTCAGATACATATGTAGATAATTCCTTGAATAATACAATTCAATACTGACTGAAATTACGAGAATTTTAATTGAGGAAATCAAACAAATTTTTAATCTACAATTGTTGCACCTCCATTCGAAGCTTCAATTCAAATAAGAATTTTTTTCAACATTTTTTCCTACTATAGTATAATACTAAACACGCAAATGTAGTGAACATGCATTACCGAAATAAGAAGTAAAACTCAAAAATTGGGGAGAAAAAGAAAAAGAAATGTCTAGAATTCAGTAACTTTCTAGAGTTGACGAGCAAACTGTACCCAACAGATAGATCCTTACTACATTTCTTAGATGTTCAGTTTTTAGGATGTAAAACGATAATGGAATTTTATAGACTGCGACAAAGTTCTTGTTTCCTAGCCTTTGCTTCGATCTTGCTTAGTTTCTACTACTACCTAATGTGTATACCTCAGAAATGTGTTCCTATTGTTCTCAGTCTACTTCATACATGGAATTCAAAACAGATCAAGCTAGTTAGATATTCTTACCATAATCAGTTGAAAAAGATGAGCAGGAAACTCCTTAAAATAGAAAGGAATCACTTGTATCCGTAACAAATAAAAACTATATAACTACTTCGAAGTAATGTTCTATTTATTAGACTATACCTTCTTATATATATGCATTCCAACATGGTTCTGTGTTGATTAATTTTATTGTAGCTGTGTTTGGAATCCACAAGTCATAATAGATATCAGAAAGATTAGGATTATATATCACAAAGATTGTGATTATATTTAAATAATTATATTTATATTATTATTATTGTGAGGTTTCACGAATTACAGAAGGATAAATATAGGGTTAAAGAAGATTACAGAGCTATAACAGACCGCCTATTTGGCAAAGGAGAAGCTCAGACTTCACACGTACGGGGCTGGGAAAAAAACATCACAGTCGCTGAAATAAGTTTGACCATTGCTGATGTTGTTGTGAACAATCACGGTCCGCCACTTTGATCGGGTCTGTAGCCTTACTGTAAATGTGGCTGATTTGAAGACGGTTGTCCCGCGGGCAAGAATAGATGCACGACGCCAATGTCAACTATTAGGAGGATGATATCCTCAAAATTAGGAGTAACAATTTCATGAAGGATATAAGCCACACTTATATTATTTTGCCTAGTCATTAGAATACAGAATGTTGCGAGTATGCAGAGCCGCTGTTCAGATTTTTCAAAGTTTAATCTGTTAATTTGGTTTCAATTTTCAACTATTGAGTCGCTATTAATCTGTATTGAGAAGTTAAAAGAAAATTCAATTTGTAAGTTATTATGTTCTGCTGGTTATAAAAAATGGCTAATATTTAAGCTTGGAGATATATATAGATTCGATTCTCATAAGTGCAAAAGGGTGAAATATTTATTGGACCTTATGTTTGATTTTCCTGAAAGATTATTGTGGACAGCGAAACTATTTGAGGATGTAATAATATATGTGTTCCCGTATGAGAAACAAATATAGTCGTATGTGAAATGACAGATGTTTAGAGCCAAGATATAACCTCAATCTGCCATTTCACGCAACTGCTATGCTTTGTTTTCGTGCTCTGGTTTGTGTTGGTGCTGTGTTTTGAAGGGTTTCTTTTCTTGCTGGCCGTGGAAATTTGTTTTTTGGGTGCGGACTGTGTCTAAAAACTCTGCTAAAATGGGTGGGGATCAAAACATAATAGAACTAGTTAAGATTGAAGAGGAGTTTTCCTCAGACCCTATGATGATGTATTTTTGCAAGGAAGGAGGGCTCCTACCCTTCATGAAATGCTTGGCTGGACACCACGAAATGATCTCTCGACAGTTTGCCAAAAGCTAGAATGAGAGAAAGGTCACAATAAATGGAATCACATTTGAGATTAATGAGGAGGTAATTGGCAAAGCCACTGGCATGCCTACCATGGGTAGGAAATGGAAGAAGACCACCAAAACTCAAGCGAAAATCGAATTCGATCAGTTTTTTGCCAAGGACGACAAACTGGTTTCAAAAAATGGCGGTTACAGTACGGCTGACCTTCCTGAGTTCTAGTCGAAGATGTGCAAGCTGGTTATGAAGTATTTCACCCTGGAGGGTCATTTTGGTATGTTTTACAATCACCACCTCCCTTTTCTTAACCACCAAAGGCACACGTTGTTAATTTCCATGCCTATTTATCTTTTGCATTCCTTGGAAACTACTGTGGCGGTCGTGAATGAGTCAATTTCTCTCTGTAAGAAACCTGTTTACCTCCACCAAGGGCTTATTTTCATAATTTACCACTTCCACTGTGCCCTCTGCCATCCTGCCATCGTGGAAATTACCCAAGCCACCCAAAAAAATATGTTGCCCTTGGTCTCCCTCAACCAGGGCATTCCCTCACCTTTTGGTTCTATTGGAGGCTCTACCCCTGTGGCCAGCCATAATTCTTCTGAAACCCTCCATACCCCCCGGTTCACAAGTAGGCTCCAAGCATGACCTAACCCATGAGGTTTCTCCCCAGCCTTCCAAAAAATGCAAGAAAATTTACATTAACTTGGAGTGCCCTAGAATGTTGACCCCCAGCCCACCAATACTCGTTGATCCTCTTGGCTTGCCAAGAAAAAGGGAAAACATGCTATGAAGGAGTTATTTAATAAAGGGGACATCTCGATGGAATCTCCCAACATAGATGAAAATCAGACTAATTCTGGTGATGATGTGGAAAAGGACACTAACTAGGACACTATGGTTGAAGAGGGTAAGGAAGATTTTGCCCCTGTCACTATGGTGGAAAACCCTAAAGGAGATGCAGGTACTCGACTGGTTGGTAAAATCAAGTTCCAGATTCTAAATCTGGAAATACGGTGGCTAAACTGAACGAGGACAAGGCCAATACAAACAAGAGGCTGGCAGATGTCAGCAAATTTGTCCTCAAGGTCATGCATGCCTCTTCCACTACCCTCTATCTGCTGAATGAGAAGGCCTCTGCTAGGAAGGAGTCTGTTGAAGGAAACTGGGAACTCTTCAAATTTATGAACGAGGAGTGGGCGGACCTGCTACTGTCGAAGTTCTTATGGGATGACAAAGGATCTAGCTGATCATGAAGGGGGGTAAGGGTTCTATTACACTGCGACCCCCAAGCCCTATAGTTGGGCTAGCTTCTTTAAGTTTAGTTTTAAGCTTAAGACTTTAACTATGTTTAATGGCCCTGCGTGGCATGGTTTAATTTTTTGGCTGATGGAATTTGATACTTTTTGTATGTGGGATACTTTATGCTACTGGTTTAGCTTCTCTGTTTTGGTTTTCAATAGAGGTAGATGATGTGTTTCCTTCTTTACGCTGCTGACTATACTAATTTAATATGTTGTTAAGTCTATTTAGTCAGCTCACTTCTGTAGCTCGGGTCAGCATGCTTTTGTTATTGCTTTTATCAAAACAAATATCGTGGTACCAATGTGGGCATGTAAAGAACATTTTCTATCAGTGTTGAATTATTATATCTTATGTCCTTGAGTAGAGTTATAGAAACCATTGGAATCACCTCTCAATAATAGGTTATGGACAAGTGCATTTAATTGTTGATTTGCACATAGAAAACTTCCTATCTGCATATACAAACTAAAGGTATCAAAGACATTGAAGATATCTATGGAATTTTGATGTTGTGTGGCTCCTACAATAATTATTGCATATAATATATGTGATGAAGATATTGTGAGGCTTCTACAATGGATGTCGTAGCTATGAAATGATGTCATGTTGTTTATGCTTATGATATTGCAGGTATCAAGCTTGATTATGTTTGGTCTACAATAAGGATAAATCTTGGTTTGTGCTCAACGGTGATTGTCGAGCATAATGGTGTTATGGCCGATGAAATTCTGTTGCGACATATTTTTGCATGCGAGTCACGTATTAATATTGATTGTCAATGGATATATAATTATAACCGGGGCAATGTAATCAAAATTCTATTGAATTCTTGGGTCAATCTTCATACCATCATTGGGGAATAATAAATGACAGTGATATTCTTGTATGAAATGAAATACTATAATAGGAATTATGACAACAACCTTATCGAGAATGGGAAATGGGTCACCACTTACCGACTAGAGTTTAAATAGGAGGATTTGTGAAAAAATATATATGTTGGTACGGGTATCCTTTTGTGTGCCTCTTAGTTTTTTGAACATGACTTGGCATTTTCTTCTTATTTGGCACAACCTCATTTAGCAAGCCCGAAGATGGTGACATTTTTTTTTATTGGGGTGTGGGCTTAACTGTTGAAGATTTGCATTCATTTGCTAGTGGATGTGTCATTTATCACCTTAAGACTGTATCTTTCCCAGCAAATTTGTGGGAGACTGACTCGACTTATTTGGGTAGTTTGACTCTATTGTTGATAGCGCATCTTCCTCTTTGGTAAATGGAAAAGGCATGGGTCAAATTCTTAGAATTGGGTAGGCATTGCCAGGATTATTCACTTCAATGTTTCCATTTACTGGTGGTACTCAAGAAACTAGACATGCTCAAAGAATTTTTTTGGAGGATCTGACATGATATTGCTTCCACTGCTCTTAATGGTTTGAAGATAGGTGATAGAACACTCACTGTCAGATGAGCTTCTGTAAGTGGCCAGCCTAAGCCTAAGTAGGTTGATGTTATGGTTCACACACAACAAAAAATTACAGTTCAAGTTGTGAACCTGGGGACCTGAGGGATGATAATGAGTATGAAGAGATTTTTGAAGATATGCATGATGAATGTGGATAATGTGAGATGATGAGAGTCTCTTGGAGCAAGATATCTTACATGATTGGGACCATGTGAGCAAGGTATGCTTTCATGACAGAGGGAGCTAGTAGAGGATTTTCTTTAGTTGACATCCAAGGATCTTGGTCATATTGGTTCAGAGGGAATCTAAAAAACCTACAGAAGCAACTTTAGATGAGAAGGTGAGGAGGTTGATGTTAGTACTTAGAGCTTTAGAGGGAGCCACATCATCATCATGAAGATATACTTAATGCATTCTTCTGTGTGAGGGAGACTTTTGAGCTGCAAGACCTTGTTAATGTATTTTTCTCTTTAAATAGAAACCTGAGGTGTAAACCCTTATCACCAACATCTGATATGGTTTATGGTGGATTTCATGTGTGTGAAACCATGACAACACCATGTGAGAGAGTCTGTGTTTATTTTCTGGTAGTTGTGTATTTACCCTCTGGATGAGCCACGCTGAATGTCATTGTGAGGTGAGGATCTCACAATGATGAACACTTGTGTATCTTATCATCATTCTGAGGTGACGATCTGACAATAATGGTTGATATCTCGTAAGGTGATGTTTATGGATAAGCCATAGTATTGGATATCATGTGGGGTAAGTGCAAGAAGTTAGGTCCGAACTCGACGAAAATCTTGTGGACTTGAAAAAAGCCGCTAGAAACGGGCACCCATTTTGAAAAAATGAGCACCCACTTTAGTCTCAGATGCCAGATTATTTAATTCAAGAAAAGGGTGCATTTTTTTTAAAATAGGTGCCCATTTTTAATTTTTATTTAATTTTTCCTATAAACTCATTATTACACGCTAATTTATTATATATAAGAAATGGGTATGCATTTTTAAATGTGTGCCCATTTCTTAAAAGTTAAAACTTACAAGCCACCCTTTGCATTGGATTTTGGTTTGCGAAAAGCTTGGTGGGACCAATCCTACACTTAGACCTCCAAAATAATGGCTAAGGCACTAGAATACCAGACTTTTTCCCTGTCATAATTTTAAGAATGACTTCCTAATCAAAGTTTTTGACAAAATGAAAACCCATTAGAGTTATTACTGTGCAGATTTAAAAAAAATAAATTTCATAGTGATATGATCAATTTTACTTATTTTGCAATATTTATTATTCAAAAGTGGTACCTAAACTTAAAATAGTTAGGTTCACTAAAACTTTAATAACTTTTTTGTTTTTATATTTTTTTTAAAAATAAATAAATTATATGACATCAATCTACATAAAATTTTATTATTATTATTATATATGTGTGTGTGTACACACACACACACACACACACACACACACATATATATATAAGAATTTTGAAAAAATGTGAAATTTTTATCAAATTATGGTGGTCGTACATTAGAGGTTTCAAAAATATACTTTAAAGTCAATAAATATTTAATAAAAAAATTTATTCAATAATAAAAACAAAAAATATGTTTATCAATCTTTGGTGTTGTAGGTATCTATCCCCATAATAATTCACAAAAAATTGTTTATTTAGGTCAAAATATGGTGTTTGTACATGTGTGTGGTATGGTCCGGAAATAAATATTTTCAAAAAGTGGTTTTTAAACATTTCTACTAAAAAAAATTCTACCATGTGGGTATTGAAATAAATTACATATTTGAAAAGTAGACTCCGAGAACTATATTTTATATTACTAAAATTTTCTGAAATTCAATTTGTAAGTGCCTCATATTTTAACATCAATTGACAAAATAATTGAAAAATAGGGAAAACATTTCCATTTTTTGCCCAAAAGTGGGACTCAACTTCTTGCAGCCACCCCATGAGGTGATATCTATGGATAAGCCATAATGATGGATATTACTTAAGGAGATATCTATGAATAAGTCATAATGATGGATATCATATGAGGTGATATCTATGGATAAGTCATGATGGTTGATATCATAGAGAGGTGATATCTTTCCTTTCCACATGGATGTAGTCGTTGTGGTCAATTATCACAATAAGATGATGTAACTTGTAAATGTTAAGAAGGATTCCTCCCTAGCTAAGAGGGAGTGTTGATTTCTAGCATCGGGAGGATTGTTCAATGTAAGACAATTAACATGGTCTCAAGTGATGCATCACATCACTTGAGACATGAATGTTTACTATACCATTATGAAAATCGATGGTAAGGCATTTATAATAATAAAGCATTCCCCATATTCACAATTAATTGATATGGAACTAATCCATGGGAGACTAATTCATATGGAGACTAATTGTATTTAGTCACCTTCTGGGAGTAGCTATGGTGACACTCATCGTAAGACGAGAACATCATGTAAGTGATTCCATGATGAACACTTGTGTTTATTTGCATTTCTATTCATGGGAGTAGCCATGATAGACCCATCCTCTGGGAGTAGCTATGGTGGTTATGTCTCTAACGTCGAGTAGGATTCCTTCCTAGGTAAAAGGGAGTGTTGATTTTATTGCAGTTGTGGTCGAAATCCACAAGCAAAAATCTCCCAGTTTATGCGCTAAGTCTTTTCAAAATTCCTTCTAAGTTTGCAGATACTATTGAGAAAATTTAGAAAAGATTTTTATGGACTGGAACTGAAGTTAAAGACAGAATTCACCTTGTGGCTTGGGGAAAAGTGTGTAAGATGATCAAACTTGGGGGACTGGGTATTAGAAGAATTAAGGACATCAATACCGCTCTCCTAGCTAAGCAGTGCTAGAGAACTTTTGAGGAAGAGAAAGGCTGGAAGAAAATTCTTAAGTCTAAGTATCTTTTTGACACTCCTATCAATTCTTTCCTCTCTTCTCCTAATGTTGTTCAGGGCTCGGTGATTTGGAATAGCATTTTGAAGGCAAGACCCCTAGCTGCTAAAGGGGCCCGATGGAAAGTTGGCAACAGGCAAAAAATTAATTTCTGGGATGATCCTTGGTTTAGAGAAAAGCATTTGATCTAGTACCCTGGAATGGATAACATTGTGGTCATGTGTAAATTTATATTTGGTTGTAAAGTGGTAGACTACTGGAGGGAAAATAAATGGTTAAACCTGTATGATATTGATCCCATGTTGAAAAATATTAACCTAGATCTTTCTCCTTGGGTTATTAATGCTAATAGAGAAGATGAACTAATCTGGGCCCCTAATCCTAATGGTATCTTTTCGGTGGCCTCTGCCTACTCGATGATCAACCCAAGGGAGGAAGAGCCTAAAAGAGCTAAGGTTTGGGTTACTTCTCTGATTCCTAAAATTAACTTTTTTTATTGGCTGTTTATACAGGACAAAATTCTGACTACTGATAATCTGAAGAAAAGGGGATGGATTATCCCTAATAGGTGCTATCTCTATATGAAAGAGGCTGAGACCTCTACTCACCTTCTGCTCCATTGTCAGTTCACTAAGGAAATATGGAGGGTGGTGTTACAACACTGGAAAGTTAGCTGGGTGTTCCCTAATTCTATTCAAGATTTTCAGGAACAATGGAGAGCCCCATTTCAACACCCTTTGGAAAAACTTGTTTGGGATTATACAGGGCCTCATGTCATATGGAGAATATGGAAATAAAGGAATGACATGATATTTTGAGACAAAAAATCAACTCCTATCTTGATTGGATCCAAAATTATCAACAGTGTTAATGAAAACACTAAAGTAGCAGTTGAATTAAAACCTAAACTTCTGGAAGGGATCAATGATAAGGAGATCCTTCAGAATTGGGACTTCACCTCCAAATATAAAACCCCTCTTTATCCCTAGAAATCTGCGGTTTGGAGTTATCCTCCTCCTGGATGGCTCAAAGTGAATTTTGACTGAGTGGCTAAAGGAAACCCTGGCAGAGCAGGATGTGGGAGCATAGCTAGAAATTCTAAAGGAAAGTGCATTGTGGCCTTGGCTCATCCCTTAGGATATCAAACTAGCCATATGGCTGAAGCTATGGCAGCCCTCAATGCCTGCAAACTTGCTAAAATATAGAATTATTCTAAATTATGGATGGAAGGGGATTCTTTGAATACAATAAATTGTATTAAAGAAATTAATTCTCCCTCATGGACTACTAGTCATATCTTTGATGAAATTAAAACTCTGATGGAAGGATTCAATGTCACCTATGCCAGTCATGCCTACAAAGAGTCCAATTGCATGGTGGACAGCCTGGCAAATGTGGGTGCCTTTAGTGATGATGTCAGATACTGGAATGGAAATCAAGGATTAAGTATTGATATCACTAATCTTGTGATGTACGATCAAATCTGTCATAAACCCAAAAATATTCGCAATAATGATGACAAGAAAGGCTAGTTTTAAGAGTTGCCTCAAATGTGAGCTTCGCATGCACGATAGCAAGTGCATTAATTATAACACTTATGGGAAAAGTTCTATCATTTCTATTAAAGGGTGGCATTTTACTATCATTTATTCTCAAACTCCTCATTTTGCTTTCGCTCTGTCGTATTTTGATCTCTGGTTCTCTAGCATTATGGGAGGAAAGCTAAAAAGGGAAGAACCGTTAGTTTGTAAATGGAAGAAAGAAAAAGAGGTCTGGAAGAGACTCAAGAAAGGTGGGGTAATGAACTATATGGAGAGACTCCACGGAAACAATCACTAGTAGAATTTGGAAAATAAATGACTAAGTGACTAAAAATTTTAGTCACGTGACTAAAAGTTTTAGTTACATGACCAAAACTGATCATATTTGGTAAATAAATGACCAATTTGGTCATTGGGT
>MU227251.1:10824-25364 GCA_018584345.1 Thuja plicata | reverse complement strand
AATAAAAATAAACATATTGTATTTTTTTTATTTAAGATTTTTTAAAAATAATATATACTTCAATATATGTTTTTAAATTTTTCAAATATAATTTTTTATAATAATGTATCTAATAATTAATTAAAATAATCTAAAAATTGTAGACAAAAAATGAGAAAATATATTATTATTTAAAATTATGATATAAAATTAAAAAAATAAATAAATTACTTTATAATAAAAACATATATTTAAATTTTTTAAAAACATACATTAATTTTAAAAAGAAGTTTTAATTTAATAAATAAAGACAAAATACAATAAAATTTAAATTAATATATAATTAATCATTAATATATTATATTTTCCATTTTATTAATACCCGTATAAAATAAGTAAATAAATAAGTAAAAGTTCATAAAAGAATGGAACGGAAATAAGACATTTGACTTCCGCAGCACATAACACACACGGCAAATAACTTCTTCGGCGCTGACGGCACTGACGTGATTCACTGCAGATACGCAAGTATGGTACAAATGGCAGAGGGCATGGCATGGTAAAGGTGCGGGGAACGAGGTGCAAATCTTCGCACCTTTAGCCATTGCCCTTGCTAGCCACCAGAGCCCCCGCCGCCTTTTGTGAGGGAAGTGTTGCTAAGGAAGCGGCGCAGAAGCTTCCTTTGTTAATTCTGCGCAGCTGCAATATTAAGGGATCTCCGCCACCTCCCACTATTGAGGAGCACTGCCATGTACTCCCCTTTGCTAATCCCAGACTTTCCATTTCTTTCTTTGGTAGGTACTACTGCAGAGAAGTTGTGTAATTTAAAGAGACGGGATTATGAAGGTAAAACGTGCATGGATTGCCTCCGTTGGCACGTGGTAAATTAAATACAAATTTCAAATCCCGTCCAGAGAGACATTTCTCTACCAACCTCCATTGTGTGTTGACTGAGATGTGTGATTGCAATACATTGATCATGTGATCCTTTACCTATAATGTTTTAAATGTGCAGAATTTTGTAATGTTCGAAGTGTTAGAATATTTATTAATTCTTGCCACTTGCATTTGTTTTATGTTTTAGCTTTTTAATTTTAGTTTCTATTTATTAATTCTTCCTACTTACATTTGTTTTATGTTTTAATTTTTTAGTTTTAGTTTCTTAAGATTTTATTTTATTTTCTTTAAAACTAATAATACAAGATTTGAATGATGAAATTAGATGTATCTATGATTTCTACATATTGAAAAAGGTGTAATTGATTCATCATCAATTAGTTTGATTCTTGATCATTTGATCAAGAAGCTCTTGTAATCCTTTAAATTAATAGAATAATTATGTTGTTGTGAGGGACCAACAATTGTGTGTGTTTATTGATCCCATAGACATATCTTTAATTATAGGGGATTAGTAATTATGCAATATTTTACTATTTTTTCACTTATTAAGGGTTTGTAGTTGTGTAGGAGTCAATTTTTGTTATAATGCTTGTCCTTACAACGCATAGAGTATTTAGTGTGGTCATTTTCTAGACAAATTAATTGTTTTGGATTAAAGCAAAATCGGGTTTTGAAGGGGCCCCGCAACCCTTTACAACATAACTAAAGATAAAGCATTAAAGCCTCGAAACAGACCATACCACAAAAAACACAGACACCCAACAAAAAAGCCAGCATCAACCCCGAACAGAGTCAACCCAGAAAAACCAGCACCACCCCCAGAAACACCCAGCCAGACAAATTAATTGTTTCTCACATTGTATTCAAATCATTTTTTGCAAAAATAAAACATTCTATTCAAGCTTGAAACAATTTTGATACATTTTATTTTTTCAAAAGATAAACATGTGTCAATGGGTCCTTGGTCTATTGGTGAAGTTTAATGGTTCTAAATGTGTCCACCAGGGATTAAGTCATGTTGAATGCAAGGCTCCAAAATTATAAAGGATGAGGTCTAGACCCCTTTCTTCTTCTGGCTTCAAAAAAAAAGGAAGATAAACATGCTACACCTCTATAAAAACACAAAAAACATAAAAACAATACTTAATATATCTACTAAAAAAATGAAATATTCTAACTCACACTTGAAATAATTTTGGTACACTTTATTCTTTCACAAGATAAACATGTTACAATTGTATAAAATCAAAAAAACATAAAACCAATAAAATGTTTCTAAAAAGTGAAACATTCTCTTCATGCTTTAACAATTTTATCACATTTTATTTTTTCACAAGACAAACATTCTATACTTCTATTTTTGCATAGATAAACTTGCTTCATATGTAAGAATTTTAATATGATACCAATAAAAACCATCATCCATCTATACTTCTCTCTTGTTTCCATTTTATTTGTTTTATTCTATTTTTTCTCTCCATTTTATTCATTATTTACATACATCAATTATAATAATTTATTTCAATTTTGTTTGTTCTATCATTTTTTTTCTCTCCATTTATTATGTGTGTGTGGGTATATGTATATGTATATGTATATGTATGTATGTATGTATGTATATTTATACATATATATGTATATAGGGGGTTTTGTTTGGTGGGTTTGAGAATATTACCAAGTGGAGTTCTCTTTTACTATTATTATTAATAAAATATATCGTGGCCTAGACATATTCTTTTCTTTTTAAGTATAAATTTGAGTAGTTGTATTATAATGTAGTATTTCTTTTATAATGTAATATTTCATTTATAATGTTTATTTTATTTATAATGTAATATTTGTATTATAATGTAGTATTTCATTTATAATGTAATATAATATAAAAATAAAAAGAATTGATTTTCTTTCTAACAATAGTTCTCTGCAAAGTCAACGACGGAAAGTATACTACCAATTAGAAATATATTCTTGCATATGTGAAATTGTCCATCAGGTCATCTAGCATTTTGAGAGTGTTTCACATATTTAGGTACAACCTTATTCTTGAAGGGTAAGTGCACAAAGATGGGGGACCAAAAAGGGGGTATAAGATGCCACTTTTTTCTGAAATTAGCAAACTCTAAACTTCAACGAGAAATTGAGGATAGTTACACTCAAAATTTCAAAATGTGACAAAAACAAGAGTTGTTCTCCTCTGAATCTAGTTTCTAAACTACTAATTTATTTTAGAAATGGTGGATATTAAGGACCTCAAAAAGGGGGAGCACAAAAAGTGGTCCTATTTTTTGTAAAAAAATATAACATAGCGTCTGGTGTGCTCCCCCTAAAATATTAAAGTTTTCATAAAAAAATACTTAATCGCTCTAGTGAGAAATTAGCTAACACCGCCTAGTTTATCCTAGATTTTTCTACTAATTTTTTGATGAAAGTACGAGTTTTTGCAATTTTTCGAAGTGGACACATCTTGAAAACGTGAAATTTTTGTGTGCTCCCCTAGAAATCATTGAAAACTAATCGAAAATCAAAACTTATTTTTTTAAAGTGTGTAGAATGGAGTCTAGCTTTTGAGAATGTAATTTATTTCAAAATTTGATGAACAAGCCAAAATCTAAGCCCAAATGAATACACATTGGTTTTTGACAAAAATCAGACATACTTACAAAAGAAATTAGAGATGAAAAGATTAACATAATGATAATTCAAAATAAATTATATGGTTAGATAGCTAACAGAGAGATCTACAATATCATGTTGTCTGATATTATCATTATTGAACCATGGGCAAACCTGACAGGGAGCACACAAGAAAAAATGTTATTTTTTGTAGGTTTGCTAGAAAACACATCTCAGACCTGTTTGAATCCTCCAATTCTTTGGGTTGGATCTCCAAGGAAAATCCAAGCCTTAGGCTTGGTAAATTTCAAATTAGTTAAAAGTGTGCACGCGCTATAGCGCGCTAGCGCTATTTAAATTTATGATTTACATAGCGCGCACACGCTATGTAAACCATAATACAATCCTTAAGGGAGGAAGACACACACACACACACACACACACACACACAGTCACATACACACCTTTGGAACTCTCTTTCCCCCTTCTCACCTATGTTTGTCACCCTAGAGAGAGAGAGAGATCCCAATTTTTATTTATTCAGTTTTCAAGTTATCCTTTTACCCTTTTCCCAACCAGAGAATCGGTTATAAGTGATATTCCAAATCAAATAGGAATCGGCCTAGAATCCAGAGATTCCTTCCTAATCAGCAGCACCCACAACTCAGGAAGGTTTCCATTGTTTCCATGAAATGTCATTGTTCTGTAATGTCTGATTTAGGGTGATATTTCATGTACTTAACAACCTTCTGCAGCTAATGAGGTTTGTTCAGTATCTTGCTCAAAATATGTAGGCATCTCTGTAAATAAATTTGGTACCAAAAAGGAATTTGGCACCTTTTTGGTCCCCCATCTTCGTGCATATACCCCATAGGTGTTCCAACTAGTTTTGAGTCCTGCATCTTGAATATCTTTAGAACTTCTTTGATGTATTTGGATTGTGTGATGTAGATTCCTTCATCCTATTGTAGAATATGTAGACCAAGAAAAAATTTGATCTCTCCAAACATTGACATTTTAAATAATTTGCTCATTTCATCGAAAAATTATTTGCATATAGCATATCATTACCTCCAAATATGATATCATCAATAAATATCTCAACAATCAAAATTTTATCATCATATCTCCTTTCAAATACAAATTATTGTTGTCACTTGTTCTAACAAATCCAATACTAATGAGATAAGATTGCAGTCTTTCATACCATGCTCTCGGTGCTTGTTTCAATCCATACAAGGCTTTGTGTAGTTTACAAACCATGTTCCTCTTGTTAGGATCAATAAACCCTTCAGGTTGTTCAATGTATACCTCCTCTTCTAGTATTCCATTCAGAAATGCAGATTTAACATCCATTTGATATACTTTGAATCCTTTAAAAGCAGCATAACCAAGTAGAATTCTTACTCCTTCTAGTCTAGCAATGGGTGAAAAGGTTTCTCCATGGTCAATACATTCTTCTTGTGCATACCCTTTGCATACTAGTCTTGCTTTGTTCCTTGTGACTTCTCCATTCTCATTAAGTTTGTTTCTGAAAATCTATTTGGTGCTAATGACATTTTTGTCACTCGGTCTAGGTACTAATGTCCATGTTTTATTCGTCTCAATGTGTTCAATCTCTTTATTCATTGCACTAGCCCATTCTTGATTCTCAAGTGCAGCATTAACAGATTTAGGCTCAAAATCACAAATCAAACATCTAGTGTTAAGAGACTTACTTCCTGTTCTCATTCCTTCTCTTTTGTCTCCAATGACTTGGTCTTGTGGATGGTGTCTTCTAACATATTTAGCAAGTATAGGTTCAGATCTTTGATCTTCATTATCACTTGGTTCAACATTGTGAGCATTTTCTTGATTCTCAGTGTGTCCAGTTTGTTTCTCGGTCGCATTGTTCTGTCGCTCGGGGAAGGTGTCAGGTTCTTCAATGTTGACAAATCTGTTGTAATCTTCAGGTTCCTTTCTGCTTTCCTTGTCATTTTTCTCAGCAAATTCATCCACTTTAACTTTTGCACTTTCAATTATTTTGTTAGAAGATTTGTTTAGACATTTATAAGTTTTTCTTTTAGTAGAATATCCTATAAATATTCCTTCATCACTTTTAGAGTCAAGTTTCCCATTTCTATCATCTTTCAATACATAACATTGACTTTCAAAAATTCTAAAGTAACTCACATTTGGTGTGTATCCATACCATAGCTGTTTTATTTGTGTCTTTCTTCAATTGAACTCGATTTAGTGTATAGACAATAGTACTTACAGCTTCTCTCCAAAAAATTTGTGTGATGCCTTTTTCAATCATCAGTATTCCAGCACAATCAACAATTGATCTATTCCTCTTTTCAGCAATCCCATTTTACTATGGTGTTCTTTGTGCAGAAACATGTCTTGTAATCACATGCTCATTACAAAAGTTAGTGAATTCATTAGAAATAAATTCATCTCCTCTATCTAGTCTTAAACATTTCAATTTTTTTCTACTTTTTTTTCAACTTTAGCTTTATACCATTTGAACATCTTAAATGCTTCAGATTTCTCTTTTAAGAACGTGACAGTCACCATCCTAGAATAGTCATCAACAAATAGAATAAAGTATCTATCACCATAATAGCTCTTTGTTCTCATTGGTCCACATAAGTCAGTATGGACTAACTCTAGAATAGCATTAGATGTGTAGGTTTTTCTTTTGAAACTAGACTTTGTCATTTTTCCTATTTGACAATTCTTGCACATAACATGGTCGGGCTTTGAGATACTCGGTAAGCCTCTCACTTTTCTTTTCTTACTTATCTTAACCATGTTGTCAAAATTCACAAGACATAACCTTTTATGCCACAACCAAACGTCTTCATTTCTAGCCAATAAACAAGTGGTTGTTAGTAATAACTGAGAGGGGGGGTGAATCAGTGGCTTCAAAAACTTTTCTTTATTCTAACCACCAATCAAATAAACCCCAGATTATTATGTCCCTTACAAGATGCATGCCATGAAATACTTTATAATAATTAATTGTCTGTCAGTTTTCCTTTTCTGGCCCTATTCTCCTTGATTACCGATAAGCAGTAAAACTTATTTACCGATACTCAGTAAATATGCAGAGTATACTGATAAATCTAGAAATGCATATCTGAAATGTAAAATAGTAAAGTAATAAACCATACACACATAACACAAGGATTTTAACGTGGAAACCCTATTAAGGGAAAAACCACTGGGACCGGTACCCCAAATTTTCAATCTTCTGAAGTGAGCCATGTTAGGAGCTAACCCTGTTAAAGGTTACAAACACACTGTTAGGTGTGACCTTGTTAGAGGATTTTATACATAGAGGTTGTCACTTAGTATCAGGCAACTCAATTTGCTACCATCCTTGAATCAGCCTCCTTCTTAGACTTTCAATAGGCTTTAGGCAAATCTAGTGCTACTTTCATGAATCAACCTTTTTGGCACTCCTTGGGATGTACCTCAGTATATAGAAGACTGTTAAGTCATGCTCTGTTAAAAGACTTGATGCTTCAATGGTTAAACTGAAACACAATGACCTGTTTCTAATGCAACTTAAATTGCAGATTTTTAGATCTATTTAAGTACATTACCTCTCTGATCAATGTATCAATTCAATTCTTTGTGCTCCACACTTTCTGCTCTGTGATGTTGTGCTTCACTGTTCGTCAATGTCTGCAGAGTTCTTTAGCTCTCCTTTAGCTTGATTGATCAGGACTGTATGAATTTATCCTTCATCAGTTTCTCTTCAGCATCCTCTTTCTATTCACTCCCCCTCTTTGTGTGTTATGAAAATGAATTAAGCTTGTCTCTTATATAGACATGATTTTCACCATTTCTTGATTCTTGATTCTTGATTCTTGACTCTTGGCGTAAAAAATAATCCAGCCAATTTGATTTAAAGCATAACTCCTGATTTATCTCGTAGTTATCTTTATGCCAACTGTATAAATCTTCTTTAAATAAATCACTTAACTATGGTCGAATAAAACAATGAAAACAACCAATTAAGTCTATCTTTAGCTCTTGTCAGCTAGATATTTTGTCATTTTCTGAACTCTCTGTTATGTCGGTCAACTCTGCAGTTATTCATCGGTGACAACTGCCAGTTCCGTCGGTGTGACTCCAGTCAGCTTCAGGATCTCCATCCGTCGGGCATCATTGGATTTTACTCGTCGGGCAAATCTATTCTCAGCTCGTCGGGCATCCTGTGATTTTTCTTCATCGGGCAATACTGTCTTTTGCTCGTCAGGTATTACTGTGACTTTGCTTCTTTGCCTTTACCGATGGTGTGCACTCCATCAGTGTTATCTGCCACTTAATCAATACTTGACTTTTATGCATTGTTGAAAGCATAATCTTTGTTCCATTGATTCTCTAAAGTCTTTGGCATTATATACATGACCGTACAAATGATATCAAGTTGACATCAATGACAAGACAAACCATTAACTGATTTAACGTCTTGCATTATCTTCAACTTAACATTATCAAACATTTAATCAGTTATATGTCATCAGTGGTCTCAATATCATCAAGATGGAATAGATTACCTTTTGTTTGTTCACCAGTACTGATCAACTTTCCTTTTTCATTAGAGATCATTGCCTTTATGTTCTCAAATGCAACTCGGTGTCCTGTGTTGTTCAACTGTGAAAAACTCAATAAATTATAGCTAAGTCCTTTCACCCAATATGAATTTTCACATATGATCATATTATTCAACATGATGGTACATTTTCCTTCAACTGGGCAGGGTGATATTTACCCATTCTAACTGGTCCATAATTATAATATTCAAAAGTTTCAAACTTTTCTTTATCTCCAGTCATGTGATGAGTACATCCACTATTAATAATCCAGACATCATTTTTTCTAACTTTAGATATGAGTTTTGTTTCAACATACCTTTCTTTTTCGTTTGAATCATCCTTCATAGCAACAAATACTACCTCAATATCTTCATCAAAATCAGTGTTAGAATTTTTAGCTTTGTTCTCAACCAGGTAACGAGCCTTCTTGCCTTTGTCCTTGTAGTCTCGGTTATCTCTTTTGTCAGAGTGTTGGTTGCTTCTGTAGTATCAATCATCACTTTTTTCATACTTCTTTTCATAAGATCTATCATTGTTTCTTTTATCCTTTCTCTTGTTAGGGCATCTAGCAGCAAAAAGTCCAATTTCTTTGCAATTAAAACTTACCAATTGTAAATTACCTTTATATCTTCCTTTACCTCTATGTAATTTCCTAGTCATTAGTGCTTCAAGTTCATCAAGTTCTTGTTCATCACTATCACTGTCACTAATATTTCTCATAGTGTGTTTGTTACTAGATTTGCTTATTTTTAGAGAAGACTTGAATGCAGACTCAATAGTACGTAAGACACTATTGTCATAGTTGTTCATCTCAAATGAAATAAGTCTACCAATCAAACTATCAAGAGTAACATTTTTATTTGCTAATGCTCTCATTTCTTGAATTGCAGATACTCTAATAGCATAAATAGGCAGTAAGGTTCTCATAATTTTACTTACAACTATTTCTTCCTCAAGTAATCCTACTCCATGGATAGCATTAACAACTTATTTGATTATGCTATTGTATTGAGTGATGTTATCTCCTTCTTTCATTCTTAGATCATCAAACTTTCCTCTTAGGCTTTGAGCTTTAGCTCTCAGCACATTGGTCTCTCCTCCATGTGCTAGCTTGAGTTTGTCCCACATTTACAGAGGTGCATGATTTCACATCTTCAAATTCAGCATCGGATAGTGAAGAAGCAAGTTCTATCATCATAGAATTGTGTTCATGTTTCTCTCTCAATTGATCATCAGTCAGAGGTCTAGTCGATGCAACATATTCAATATCCAAGTATTGTGTGACATCATTTCTAATATCTGATAGATGAATTCTTATCCTACTTTTCTATGATGAAAATTTGTCTTTGTTCAACTTAGGCACATCTCTTTTACTCATCTTGTGATCTTTAACTTAAGTCCCTTTAAACTTTTCTTCCAAGAACCAAAGCTCTGATACCAATTGTTAGAATAACTAAGGTGGGGTGAATCAATGGGCCTAAAAATAATTCCAAAATCCATCCAAAACTTATCTCTCAAATATAATACCCTTTAGTTATCTTTCAGTCCATCAAGATGTATTCCATAAATAAACTTTAACAAATATAACCTACTCGGTAAGATATATTGTTTATCTTTTCTCGACTTTACTGAATAGCAGTAAATAAAATTAGTGTTAACCGACCAATCTAGTTTAAATAATGTGTAAATCAAAATATCAATGCAATGAAACATATACACATTTGACACAAATTTTAACGTGGAAACCCTGCTAAGGGAAAAAACACCTGGGACCGGTAACCCAAAATATTTTCACTCTTCTGAAGTGAGCTCGGTGAAGAGCCAACCATGTTAAAGGTTACAATACACACTATTAAGTGTGACCTTGTTAGAGGATTTAAAACTAATAGTTTGTCTTTTGACCTAGCACTCACTATACTGATATGCAAGTGGTTTAATCATCATATTTGTGTCAATTGCTTAAATTGGTCTTCCTTCAAGGACTTTCTTGTGATTAGTGTTGGATTACCATTACATCATCTTTGGTGCATCATCTAGAAGATTAGATTGATTAAGATTTTCTCCTTCTGCATCCTCTATCCCTTTTCCCATCCAAGTTTCTCTTTTTTCATTCAAGATATGCATAGGTGAAATATCAAATAAGAACTGGCCTAGAACCCAAAGATTCACTCCACCCATAGGAAATCCCACCACCTAAGTTTCCATGTTGTCCTAGAATCCTCAAGCCTAGCCTTCAAAGAAAGACTGAGGAGGGTTCAATTTCAGGCCTCAAAGTTCAAATTACATTTGTCACTTATGAGCCTGCACAACAAAAATAGATGAAAAATAGTTAGGCACATATGTGTAAATGGAGGCGTGGGAGTAAGTTGTTTACGATTCCTATGCACTGACAACTTGTTTATTTGTGTATCTTGAATGAGTACCTGCAAGAAAACAAGGAGGACAAGAGCCAAAAATATAAAAGAAAATTATTTTTATCATTCAGCAAATGATGTGATATGACTAGTGTGCATTCATGAGCCAGAATATGTTTATTTGGGGATGCAGAATATGTGGATTTGTAAGTGTAAAAAGTATTATCTTTGTCTAATTCCCTTGCACACTAGAAGCCTTAATCGCATTCCAGGCTATCTACATATCCATCAATTATGTGGGATCAAGGTATGCTTGACCCGCACTTTGTGCCTGATATGTAGCTATATTTTTTCTATTATTTAGATGTAGTTGTTTGTGAAAACATAACCCTTTTGGGTCATTTGTAACATCCACATAGCTCTTCGCTATTCCACACCCACTCGGGAGTCTCAAGCGGATGTTAGTAAAGTTATGACCTAATTGAAAAAAAAAAGTTGTTAGTTTGCCTATACGAATGGTGTTTTTCACTATGGTTTAATTTTCTACATTAATTTGTTTCAGATTCAAACTCATTATGTTTGAAATAATTTTTAGTAATACCAATCAATGAACAATAGCATTTAGCTAGAAATGAACATCAATGAAAGTGTTTGTGGAGAAAACACTTTATAAGTTTTATTTGGATACATCCATAAAAGCTATCACACTATTTGACATTGCAATAATTTGATATAACAAGGGAACAATGAATAGAAAGAAGAATAGGTGCAACATGTTTCAAATAATAGTTAGAATTTGAAAAGCATTGCAATAAATCAAAGCATGTTGGCAGCGAAAATTGCAACGATCAAATGAAACATGTGATACCTTTCTTACATGAATAACTACTTTTCCTAACAAGGTAATAATAGTAACATAATAAGTAGTATACAAACATAAGATCAAACAATCAAATAATATCCCAACTGCCTACATTTATTTCTTCTAATGGCATTTCAGGAGTAATGAAATAACGGAATTATGTACATGGTTAAGAATGGCATATGTATGTTTATTGTATTAAGAATTATGTTAATGCATGGACATGTGGATATAACCATGAAAAAATTACTTCCCATTGAATGCACATTAACTCGCAATAGCTAGACCTCATATTAAAAATGTAAACCGTACCGTCGGCAAATGCAACATGTAAACGTAAAGGGAAAAAGAGTGTCAAAAGAGAAGAAATGAAAGAACGGAATTATAAGTATATAGCAATTTTTTGGGTTTGCAGTGGTTGTTTGTTAGCTAATCCTTCAAAGTTCAGATGTTAAGAATGTAAGGGTACAAACAAGCATGTGAACACCATCATTGAGAACACCATGGAAAACAATTGATAAGTGAAAAAGAATATGATAATTGCAAGCAAGCTAGTCTGTCCCTTGGTTTTTGTGCTTGTGAGCTTTGAAGGAATAGAACAAGCATTTAGAAGGAAACAACAGAAATGGTGAAAGTTAAAAGAAAGGAAATATGAAGTGACATGCGAAGCAACAATATATCAAGAAATGATCACAGATTTTAAAATGAAATAGATAAATTTAACAATGAAATGATTGGTTTATTATATCTAGGAAGTGTGTATAAGTCTCTAATTTTTACATGAAAAATAAATTGTAAAAGAAAGAGGGATTTTTAAATTAGGTAAGTACTTCTATATTAAATGTGGTACATCCACATATCGTGGTGTTAATATTATTGTTAGCAATATACACATAACAAATTTAACCGCACTGACAAATTCCATCTAAAAATATAAGAACTTGGCAAATCTTGAAAAGCCTCTTTCACTTTCAATTTTTTTCTCACATAAAACCCAAAAGAACAATGCAAGAAACAAAAAGGTTCAAAAGAGCCAACAAAAGCCTCGCAAAGCCTCAGGTTCATGCTCTACCAACGAACAAAATTCTCTGGAACACGCTCATTCTTTGTGGTTTCCACAAACAGTTTGTGACTTCTTTTTGTTGTCTTTTTTGTGTTTCGCTATTGTTTGTGTTGCAAAGGATTTTGGATGTGTTTCTCATTCTGTTGTTGCTTCTTAGTACATTTAGATGTGGATATGTCTTTTCTAGGAATGGGTTGTCTTCTTTTTACTGTCTTACTCACATTCACAAACAGAGATTTTTCCTTTCTAATCATTTCAACCATTCTTTTTATATAATATGAAGTGAATAGCGAAGAGTATTTTTCGATGGCATTGGAAAGAATATTAAGCATTAAAGTTGAGGAGAAAAATCTCTTTCTATATCATAGGCACCTGTAATCTGGAAGCTTTTGTTGCATATCCTTATTAATAAAAATTATTATATACCTCCTTCCATTAGTCTCCCATGTATTTCCCAACCATCTCCTTTATCTACTTGCAATAAAAAAAAATCTTTCCTACTCCAAAGTTTCATCCATTTCTCACAATATTGCACATCCTTCACAATCAAACATGTCCAATACCAACTCATCCATCAAAGCCACTATCAATAGCCTAGCTCAAAGTGTTTCATCTTTGCAATAACAATTGGCTTCCATAACCCAATCCAAATTTTTAACACTCCAACATGTGACATAGTTATCCCTCTTCCCCGTGACACTTTTTATACCATTATCCCTCAATACATGGAAATTCCTCGTTTGGAGCTATACAATAGAGAAGGTGATCTCTTGACTCATGTGAAAACATTTCAAACCTTGTGTGGTAACTTCTCAAATGATCATACACTTGTGGCTAAATTCTTTGTTATAACCTTTAGAGACAAGGCCTTGCAATAGTATTGTTCTTTGCCTCCTTATTCCATTAACTCTTTTCAAAAATTAGCTAATGATTTTATAAAATAATTTCAAACTAATATTGCTTTTCAAATTACTTTGATTGATTTGATTCATTGCAAACAAAGAGTTAAAGAGAAAGTGAATGATTTTATTGATAGTTATAAATATGTGCATGCTCAAATTGCTTATCTTGTGCCTAATGACGATGTTCTAAGAATATTTATATCTAATTTAAAAAATGGCATAAGAGATGAGTTACTATTTTCTAAATTTTAACATCCTTCATGCAACTTTTAGCAGTGCTTCATAATTATCAGCTTAAATTGAGCCAATTTAATTCATCTTCATCAATGGCTCTGACTAATAAGAATGAAGCCGCTAAAAAATCATTCAAAAAGTTTCAAAAGCCAAATAAAGGATTCATCAAGATTAATAACAACTCTGTAAATTATGTTAATACATAATGTGTGGTTGCAACATCAAGTGTGACTCTTTTATTATCAATCTTTACACTTTGTACTTTTACTCCACTTTCTGAATCTTTACATAATAATATGCTTAAATTGATTTATGTTAATGTGTTGAAACTTCCTCCCATCAAACCTATCAATACTTCCAAACCATTGCTAGATTCTTATGATCCCAAAGTCTTTTTCCAATACCAATATTAAACTGGTCATGATACTAAAAAGTGTTTTAGATTAAAACATCTTATCCAAGACCCCATTGATTTTAATACCATGTAAGAACCTACCCCTTGATTGCCACTGGAATTTTTGCACTTATTTATTGTTAATCTACTAACTTTAACCTTCCCCACTAAGGAATTTTATTCAAATAGTTTGCTTACTTTCTAATCACAGAATTTCATTTTCAGATTCCCACTGACTTATATTGTTGAAATAAATAATGGTGGTTTCAATTTAAAGAGAAACTATTGTAACATGACCAAGGGATGAGATTACAACTTACATTACTTTTCCATTTAGATACGATTCCCTGTATTGCAATTCTTAGATACGATTAACTTGATAGATGAAACATTCTCTAAGGGCCCGTTTGGTTGCACCCCATAACCGGGTTATGCAGCCCATAACCCGGTTATGGGGTGCAATTCCTTGTTTGGTGACCTCTAAATTGAATGCGAATATGGATTTGCAAATCCCCATTTGTGCAAAAATGTGGATGTCCAAATTCTTGCTAAAGAGGTGGAATGACTTTCATCTCCATGGTTTTCATAGAGATTAAAGCCATTTTAACTTTGCCGTCGGGTCCAATGCACTCCAAGGTTTGCATGAT
>MU227251.1:0-10724 GCA_018584345.1 Thuja plicata | reverse complement strand
TTCATAGAGATTAAAGCCATTTTAACTTTGCCGTCGGGTCCAATGCACTCCAAGGTTTGCATGATTAAATTTTTTTATATATCTTGTCGGGTCCGGAGCACTGCGTCGATTTAACTGTTGGAATGTGGATTTACAAATCCATCTTCCAGGTCAACCAAACAGTCCCAAAAAATGAAAACCAGGGTTTGCATAACCAGGCTATGGATAACCATGATTTGTTTCATTTTCCAATTCCCCAACCAAATGGGCCCTAAATGAATGCAAAAAAATGCTTTAAGGAATCTTCAAACCAGCTTCACTTCTTCAGATTTTCATGGCAAATAGGCTTCTAATATTCAATTAAAAACATTACAAATATTAATTCCCTTTGGACCTTCAGCGACAGTGAGTAATGTTTAGTTTATAATTTTCAAAAATTCATAAATGCCTCATTATTTTATATAAATTATTCCTTTCCATATAATATAAAGTCTCGACTAAAATCACATCAATTACTGCTCACGACACCTTAGAAAAAAATTAAATGGTAAGAAAAGGGTGCCACACTAAATGAAATATTAAGCCTAACCTCAATTCAAATGTCTCTGTGAATCAAATATATGCATTATCATTAAAGCCTGGTATATTCAAATAATGCAATGCCAACTTAGGCACACATAGGGGTGGCCAAACCAAACCTGGATTCTTAATAATAATAATAATAAAATATTTATGAAAATACCTTTTTTCTAAGAATCCTTATTCATCATTAAATTAAATATTTCTAAAATATTTTCATTATATTTTTAAATCAATAAATACCTTTGCAAATTTGTATTCACAAGAAACTGTACTAATTGAAATACTCTACAAATCTAAGTGAGATATCATTCCTTCAACATGAATTGGGTTTTTGTCTAATTCAAGAGAAAATCGTAAAGGTTTCTATCCTCAAGTTCCAATCATAAAAGCTAAATGTTGTGAAAACTTCTTCAAAAAAAAAATCAAAAACCAGCATGCCTGAATGAATCTCTCATTCTTGTTTAATAGCCCACTTTTCTTTTGCATGCCTTTTCATATTACTTTCATTTGTCTTTTCATTTTCCCCCATTTTTTAATTAAGTGAATAATAATAAAATGACATTATTAAATTTTTACTCAATGCATTAAAGTCATTTTACTACTTAATTAAATAATCAAATTAAGTTGTCATTAAATTAATTTTATACTTTGACAACTTAGAATTTTTAATTATTTAATTAATTTGTAATGTCCCAAAAAGGAGAAATTACATACCATAACTATAGAGGTTATCAATGATAAAGGAATCAAATCTGTGGCACCCCCTAACTAGAACTTGCAAATATTCACAAAGCATTTTCCTTCTCATTCCACCAATATTGTTGAGCCTAACAAACTTAAAGACATGAAAGTTGATGACATATGTGATGAGGCCAACAATGTTGTGAACGTTATTGAATAACCTAAACCTGAACACTCAATAGACCTCTATACAATACTGCAAAAATTAAAGGAATTCTCACACAACGAGTGTTCATTGATATAGTATGTATGGTGAATGTTATTACCAAAGAAATTCTATTTACACAATATTTTCATCAAGTTATGACCCTTCCCATTGAATTGGTACCAAGTTCCTAGATATAACCTTTTTCATTATCCCTACCTCTAATCAATTTCAATTGAGATTAGGGCATATGTGGTTAGTCCCATGAAAGCTATACCTTCTATCATCCATAAGTATCTTAAGTTCCCTCATGATGGACGTGTTATCATGGTTAACCATAGTCTTTATATATTGTTAACAAGACGTGGAAACTTCACGCTTAACTTCTTTTGGCCTAAAACACCTTCATAGTTGAAACCTGAGAAGACATCATTTTCTTATCCTATCAAAAGTTCAAACATAAAATGGCATCAACCTTGAGCAAAGATAAAGATATTCTATCTTCTCATCTTAGACCTAGACTACTTCCCACACCTACTATTCCTCCTATATATGCTTTAATCTCACCTCTTATATCTTACAAACATCCAACATCTTCCTGGTGCAAGAGCACCTAGGTCATCTCCATGTTTAAGTTTTGTTGTGGCTTGTACTAACCTTAGCCAAGTCAAGACTGATTGTTAAGGCCTTAGAAGGTCTTTTGAGTGTGTGTCTAGGTGGACTAGATTGGGCTTAATCCAATCTAGTTGTTTTTGGTTGTGTTAGTCTTGTTTAGTGTTTAGGTCTCTTTGAATCCTAAAGTTGGGATTTTGGGTCAAAAGCCTAAAAAGGCTTGGTAAAGCATGTATTAAAGCCTAAAATTGCTTCTATGGTGTTTTTACATCATTCTATACAGTTTGGAGGTCATAGAATCAAGTTAGAAGTCAAATTGCATAAATTGGCAAAACGTTGTCATGACAACTTTTGCAACTTTGCAAAGTTGCGTGACAACATTGTCCTAACAAGAAAATTTTGATTAGTTAGGACATGCTCGATGTTCTAACCACTTACACTCATGAGGAAAAGGTATAAAACCATCAAGAGGCCCATTTCCTGATGTTGGTTGACTTGGTGAAGGAATATAGATTACAAGAATTTGCTCTATATTTTGGTTTTGTGTGCACGGTCAGCTCTTTTTGTTGAACAAAGTTCTTTAATAAATTGAATCCATCAATTTCAAGTTGGATTCTTGTAATTAGACTAGTTATTATTTGTTTTTCTTTGGTTTGAAGTTTCTTTGAGTTCATTAGTGTAGGTTTGTGTTGGTAAACAGATTGTTCTTTTCAATTTAACTCTCAAATGCCCAAATCTGTGAGAAACAATTTGATACCAACAGTTGGATAATCTATCACTAGATTGATAGATTTCCTCTGAATTGAAAGGTATAGCTCCCTTATGAATGATATTCAATGAATTTGGTTTATTCCTAAACTAACTGGGTACGTTCTTAACCCGAGAATGGAAGAGGAAAACCAAGCCAACCCCAGACTGAACTAACTCGGGCAGTGAATTCAACCCTAAACCTAGCCAACTCCAAGAACCCACACTTCATATGACTTCCCAACATTGGTAATGCAGAAATGAATGCTGACAATGCAGATTAAGAAATGAAATGAAAAGAAGATTAAACATCCTAATCTTTGCAACAGGAATAGATGAAAATAATTTGATCTACAACCCATTCGCCATCTGACTCAAGATGCAAGAAAGTGCTCAAAACTAAATACAACAATGCTTCGATTGATTATAATCAGAAAAGTAATAAACAAATGCTCCAATTTAGAATAAAACCTCTCTTTGTATTGAACACAACAAATAGGAATACTCAGACTTTATTTGCTCACAATCTCTTTGCCAAATCAGAATACAAATCCCCTAAATGCATGAATGAGATGATTCTTTCCCCTTACTCCAACCCTCTGTCTCTAGCAGAAAAGGAGAACCTCTTCTTCTGGCCAAGATTTCCAATAAATAAACTTTCTTATGGCTCCTCAATCCTCGGTGGCTTTTGAGTTCCCGTAACTAAATCTTTTCTTTTTCTTTTCACATTAATAGACCTTTTAAGTCTTTTCAAATCTAATTTAAAGGAAAAATCCAAAAAGCTTGGTTTTTCCTATTCTTTACCACTTTTCAATTATAAAACCCGATCTTTAAAATCTCTTCCTAAAACCGCGCTAATCATTTTAACAAATGATTTACATGTTCTCTGAAACATATTCAAATTGTATTTGTCATGGGGATATCCGACACCTGTCACCACAGAAAAAGGAGCAAGTGCCTATTTTGGACATTTTAACTTATATGAAAGGGAGTCGCTGTGTTACTGCATAATTGACACTTTGGATATATAAAACTGGAGTCCCTCTCCATTGTCATCGACACCTTCTTGTTATATGTGTCGTCTCCCTCGTGAGATTCAACATTTGATCTTGCATTTATCATACTCATCTTTGTATTTTGAGACACGAGCTTCAATTTTCTCACATAAGCCTCATTAGTGACCAATTCTTCGCAAACCCCTTACACCAATTGGCTCATCAAGCTTTCCATTCGATAATCGGCCCAGTTAAATGAATGATAAGACTTTGTATCTGATTTGGAAATATTTCACAAGATCTATGTATCTATGTGGCCTGAGCATATATCCTGAGGAGTTAAAAATGTTTTCCTTTGGCTTGATTTCATGCTCTGATTTGAATAACTTCACTGGTCACTCTGTTCATGATCTCCTTATCGCTACTTTCATAGATTTTGCCCAATTTACCTTCCTCTGCTCTGTGGGAATGAGTCGATTCTCTGTTTGGTGTCGTTTACTGCTTTTCCTTGGCATCGGCATCATTCGATTTCTCTTAATAATTAGACATCAAATGGAAAATCTTCCCAAGTCTTTCTTATTCAATTGAAATTATCCCGGAAGGATGGGAAGAAGAGTCTCTTCTTTACTGTCAAGTTCTTACAATTTGCATTTAACAAACAGTCATAAAGACCAATGCACAGAGCATTCTTTCTTAATACTCATTGGGTGTGGGCAGTTTGCACATAAATCACCAATCTCCCCGATCGGTCTTCAGCTTGGATAGAGACTATGTCTTCTCCTCCTTGTCATTTTTATTAGCATCAACACTCATCCTTTCCGCCGGGTAGTCACAACACGTCCATCCTTCCAAGAATGTTCCTACAATAACATCATGTGGTGTCTGAGTGTCTCGATGATGGATATTCAATTCTCTGTGATTAGCAGTGATCTTGAGTTGGAGTGTCCATGCCCGACTTTGTTATGCACAATTCGGCATGCCCCTGTTTTCAATGTTGTGTCGACGCCATAAGAGGATATCATCAGTCAAAACTATGAGCTCGAGTCGATCTTGATCAATATGAAAATGAAACAACGTATATCCGGTTAATCCTGATTTATGATTAAGTGGAATCTCCATCCTATGGTTCTGACGAGACTCGGAACTTCTATGGGATCATCAACACTTCAATTGATTTCATTCAGTTGACTATGCCCGTTTTAATGTCACTTATCCACACCTTCAACATTAGTTTTGAGTGTTCCATGACCATGGCATCTTAAATTCAAAACATCTCTGCGTGCCCACTGGGACTGTGAATTTCTTATGTAATCAGAGCATCGATGGAATATCTTCATTCGGATAGAATACTTTCACTGTTGTCCATGCCGCGAAACTGTTTCAAATTCGGAGGAAGGTGCTTTATGTAAGTTTCCATTCCATGTGGCTGCAAGCATCTCTCTCCATCTTCATTAAGCTCGCTTATGTCCGTTCGGGCTTGGGTCAGAGAAACCGTATTCATAACATGAAGGCAAAATATCAAGACGACCATCTTCCCATACTCATTCTTTTTACAATATCATGTTCCATGCACCGTATCATCTTTGCCCATTGTGGAGTCTTTTATATCTGAGTTTATAGCGCTCAGTTACATTGTCAAAATTCTTTGAATGATGGATCCAACCTCGAGTCAATGTCATTCATCCTCAACTTCATGCTCCAATGGCTTCTCTGTTAAACATTCTATCGTAAGCCAACATCCCCTGCCTCTCGCATAAAATTAGAAATATACTTCTCGCTATGGCAAAAAATTACTAATGAAGGTCATTTTCCACTTCCAATGCGGAAAATGGAAAAAGAGCTTCTCCATTGCGGAAAAGTGGAAGAGTGCTTCTCCGGCACTTATTGACTCCATGTTGAGTCTTCTCCATAACATCACCACATCAAATCTTTATGCATCTCTCGTGTCTCCATCCTTGGGAAATTTTGTTGTTGGATTTTTCATTATCAAGTGCGAAGTGAAATGTCAGATAACCGAGAACTTACAGAGTCACATAGAAAAAGACTCCTATTCGATTTGGGCCGAATGAATTAAATGAAGAACATTTCCACTTGATGATGAATGTGTTATCTATATGCCATTCTTATATAAATCAACAGTATAGATCTCAAATATTTCCTTATTTCTTGATCAGCATGATTACCAAACCACCCTTTGTAGACTAGAGCTCGGATACTTCACAATCGTATATGCAAATCAATAGCAATACGCAACATTCAACCCGAAAGCATCATACTTTAATCACAGGAATTATATGCAGGATCAATCTCGATAGGTTTTGAAAACCTTCAAAGCTATTGAATTAACAATTCTCTTCTCGGATTTTCACTAACACACATCATAGACAGAGAAGTTGATCCATTGTGAATTTCTCTCCTTTCAATCTATAGAGATATATTTTTCTGTGTGGTGGGTCTTGTATGATTGGACTGCTGAAATTTTGTACCCACACTTCTGCACCTTCAAAACAATAAGTGTAGCTGGAACATGAACTCTGAACATTTAAGATTAAACCTCTGCATCGAATACCTTAGAACATTGAAACTTCATAGAAACCTTGTTAAGAGAAACATCTAAAACACTTTGGGGGGGATCTCATTAAAGACTTCAGCTTTGAAAGTTTAAAATTGGGGGACTGGAAGTACACCTACAGCTGGCTCTGAATGGGGATTATGTGCTACAAAGTACATAAAGAATCCAATATCTCTAGTAAAAGACAAGTGCCTTATCCATTGGGCTACAGAGTCTAACCATAAAAGGATAACAAAGAGCTGCTTGTCGGGAGGGTGGAGGGGAGCAAGGGAAAAACCAAAACTGAAAACAACCAAAAACACAAAATGGGAAAGGCTAAGCTAAGCACACCAAAACTGCAGAAACAAAAAATTCTTGCAAACAAGTGAGAAAAGAGAACATGAATAACTCACATGACCATTAACTGGGAGAGAAAAATATGAGCCTGTTCGGTAAAGTGGATTACGCTTCGCAAGGCTGAACCAAAACCAAGACCTCCTAGCAAACTCTTCATTTTTGAAAGCCACACTAACTAGTGCTGAAAATTAGTGAGCCAAAAACATCTCCCAAACAGCCATTCCTCATTATAGAATTTTGATTTTTCTGTACACTCCTGCACACCATTTCTCATACATCCGACCATTCTTTGTTGAAAAGAATAATAATCACAAACTTCTGAAAATGGAATTGCAACATATTCACACTCATAAATTTCAATGTGATCATCTTTAAGAGAAGTCACAGTAGATAAATCAAGACTAAAAAAATCTGAATATCCAAATGATTCTGAAACATATATTGCATCATAATCACATTCACCACAATCATCTTCGATAGCAGTTTCATATTTCAAACCGAGATTGAAACAGAATGATTCTTCATTGCACATAGGATCAAGCTAAACTGAAATAACTTCATCATTTTTAATGGCTATCAAATCTGAAAACTCTCTATCCAAACTCAAAATTTTAATACCTGAATCGGCCGCCGAAGGAGGCTCACATTTAGCAGGCAGCAAGACTTGATTAACTTCCATCTCGTGGCAAAGAAAAATATAATCCGGCTCTTTATCTTCTTCATGATGTTGCAACACCCCATTAACCACAGAAAATCTTTGTTTGAAATCTGTTCTTGCAACTGCTTCCTTAACCACATTTTCAGACTTAGCATGATATTCATCAAAACGTAATTCAGCCTTGTTTCTATTACCAATTTCTTCAAGAGAACCCAATGTTGCATTATCTTCAAACCAAACCAATTCTAACATAGATTCACTATCAATTTGTGTAGACTGAAAATCTTCTTTAGCAATATCTTCTTCAAACTTAAAAGTTTCAAAATCAGGAACAAAAGAAAGCATAGACAAACTTTCCTCTTCTACCTTACATACCATTTCTTCAACCATGTTTTCAGACTTGGAAAAACATAAATCCACTTTCTCTTCAATACAAGATTCATCAAGAAGGTCCACCGTTGAATTGTCTTCAAAACAAATAGATTCTAACATAGGATCATTACAAACTTTTGCAAATCGAAAATCATTGTTGCCATAATCTTCAACGAAGTCAAACTTTTCATATTACGGAAGTGTATTAACCATAGAATGATTTTCAAAAGGGTCTTTTTGCAAAAGATGATCATTATTTTCATCAAATCTGAAACTCTCAACATCAAGGATGAAAGAAAGCGTAGACAAATCTTCCTTTTTTTACTTTGCTTACCAATTTATTTCCGCTGCCAAGAATCTCCTCGTTTATTGAAGTATGTTCTTCTGGAAGCTGGGGTACTAATTTCTCTCCAAGAACCAAGCAATTGACTGATATTGGTTCTTCATTTACTGGTTTCTCTTTAGGTATATTTGTTGGAACAAATTTTCCTTTCTTTTGATCTTGGACATTGAAAAACCTTTGGATCACGCAGTGTAGTATCAGGGCAGATTGATGATCTTCCGAGAAACTCAATCCCTTCTTTTCACCTTCAGCAATACTCTCTTTAAAGGCAATCCAAAGGAATTGCATATTTGGATCCCTTTCAGCATCTATTTCTTCACCGGTAGGTAATTTTCAGATTTGTTTCCTTGGCTGAATGTCATGTTCATTCAGAACTGAAAAATTATAAGAAACAAGGTCATGTGGAACTTCTGAAACTTCATCATCATCCACCTTCAATTCTTAACTTAAATGCAACACCCTTTTTTCGCAATGCTGCAACAACTTCGTTTTCACTTCCAACTCTTTCATCTTGTGATACCTGGCACAAACACTTCTCCATAACATAACTGGTATATGTTCTTCTTCAATGCTCAAATTCATTTTTCTTCCTCAAGTGATGCTTTCTCTAAAAGCATCAAACAAATCACGCAATACTGGATTGCAATTTTGATGAAGTTCTATAAAGGAAGGATCCGGCCTCTTCCTTTTCACAACTTTAATAGGCATGGTCTTTTAAGTCAGAGTCGCCAATCTCCTACAAATAGATATAATAATAGATCTGAAAATGAAAGCACTAGACTCTTCAACCAAAAACTATGAGAATCAAAACAAGGTTGCCAATCTCTAGCAGAGATAATACTAATAAAACTGAGGAAACAATCTTCAACACTAATCTTCTTTTCCACCTCCCCAGCGGAGTCGCCAAAAATTTGTTGGTAAACAGATTGTTCTTTTCAATTTAACTCTCAAATGCTCAAATCTGTGAGAAACAATTTGATACCAACAATTGGATAATCTATCACCAGGTTGATAGATTTTCTTTGAATTGAAAGGTACAGCTCCCTTATGAATGATATTCAATGAATTTGGTTTATTCCTAAACTAACTGGGTACGTTCTTAACCTGAGAATGGAAGAGGAAAACCAAGCCAGCCCCAGACTGAACTAACTCGGGCAGTGAATTCAACCCTAAACCTAGCCAACTCCAAGAATCCACACTTCATACATGACTTCCCAGCATTGGTAATGCAGAAATGAATGCTGACAATGCAGATTAAGAAATGAAATGAAAAGAATATTAAACATCCTAATCTTTGCAACAGGAATAGATGAAAATACTTCGATCTACAACCCATTCGCCATCTGACTCAAGATGCAAGAAAATGCTCAAAACTGAATACAACAATGCTTCGATTGATTATAATCAGAAAAGTAATAAACAAATGCTCCGATTTAGAATAAAACCTCTCTTTGTATTGAACACAACAAATAGGAATACTCAGACTTTATTTGCTCACAATCTCTTTGCCAAATCAATTACAAAAATCAGAATACAAATCCCCTAAATGCATGAAATGAAATGCATGAATGAGATGTTTTCTTCCCCCTTACTCCAACCCTCTGTCTCTAGCAGAAAAGGAGAACCTATTCTTCTGGCCAAGATTTCCAATAAATAAACTTCCTTATGGCTCCTCAATCCTCGGTGGCTTTTCAGTTCCCGTAACTGATTCTTGTCTTTTTATTTTCACATTAATAGACCTTTTAAGTCTTTTCAAATTTAATTTAAAGGAAAAATCCAAAAAGCTTGGTTTTTCCTATTCTTTACCACTTTTCAATTATAAAACCCGATCTTTAAAATCTCTTCCTAAAACCGCGCTGATCATTTTATCCAATGATTTGCATGTTCTCGGAAACATATTCAAATTGTATTTTTCATGGGGATATCTAACACCTGTCACCATAGAAAAAGGAGCAAGTGCCTATTTTGGACATTGTAACTGATATGAAAGTGAGTCACTGTGTTACTGCTGTTAGAAACACTAAGAGGGGGGGTGAATCAGTGTTTGTCTATTTATTATATTTCAGCAACTTAAACATAAATCAAACATACATCCAATGAAAGTCAATATAAGAACACATAACTGTTGGGATTAGGCTGAAAGCTAATCTCCCAAGATCACCTGCATGCATGACAGTTACAAGACAGAAGCAAAAGACAGAAGAGAGAAGAAGCTATGGCGGCCAAAAGGCCAGAGAGTTGAAATCCATGTTGCAAGAAAATATTTTCTATTAACAACAATACTGAATACAATAATCTCTGTAATGAAATACAAAGCGGTGAGTCCTTATAAAAGGATACCGAAACCCTAAAAGGGAAACCCTAAAGAAATAGAAAGCTGCCTAAGTATAACTTAAGCAAAGAGTAGATAGATTAATAATTAAATGAATTAATTATTAGCTAAACTAAGACTACTCTAACACCCCCCCTTAAGTGTAACTTAGGGAGAAGCAAAACAGCTAAACTACTGCAGAAAGCAGGGATAACTTTAAGAAACCCCCTCCTAGGAAAAAGTGTAAAATCCTAGCGAATCGTACATTAATTTAGGGGAAATTTTTTAATGATGATGGCGAAGTTTTTTTTCAAATTAAGAAAAAAATATA
>MU227250.1:525760-541350 GCA_018584345.1 Thuja plicata | reverse complement strand
AATCAATTTATAGTTATAATTTGGATAAGTGGGTGCAGTCTGATCTGGTGGAACTCAAAAATAGATGCATTAAACTAGAAAACAAGAGTTCCATGATTGAAGAAACCATTAATACTATCAGTAAAGAAATCTCCCATAATCCCAATGTTTATGTTAATGATGGTATTGAGGAAAAAATTAGAAATGATATTGAGTTAGCAATGATTCCCATCCAAAAGAAGATTAATGGGAATGAAGAAATGTTGAAACACTTGCTCACGATGGTAAACACTAGAATGAAGGCTACTCTTGAGAATCTGGTTTCTCTGAGCAATTGGCTGGAAAGTAATAAAGACAATGCTGATCACCCTGTTTCTTCCCAGCGTTCGGGACCTGGAACTCGAACTAGATCCAAGATGCAGAAGAATGAGGATCCGGATCTCCAGAAGCTGAGAGAGAACGTGATGACAATGAAAACTCAGCTGGTGGATTCTGAAAGCTTTCTGAAATCTGTGCTCTGACTTTGGTGCTGGCGGTCTTTCTATCTGTTTTCTTTCCAGCAGTTTTGTGTTTTTTGTTCTCTTTGTTATTGTTGCCAAATCTGGGTTTTGACCCACTGTTGATTGTTCCCCTTTTTTGGGGATAGTCTATTGCTCTTTGAGATTTTTTTCCTGTCCTCTCTTTGCTTTGTTAAAGGGTTTCGGGGTTCCCTTCAAAACCTTCTTTTACCTTAATCAAAAACAAAGAGAGAGAGTTCATACAAAGAGGAAAATTGTTGTCAAAACAAAAAGGAGATTATCAAGAAGAGGAACAGTCAGGGCAGTACACACATCAAAACAAAGATAGAAGATGCTACATCTATCTAGAGAAGGGATTGAATATTGAAGACAACCACTCTGCAAGAAACAAATCTAAGCTATTTGAGCTTACCAAAAGTCACACATTTGTAATAGTTACATTAGGAGAAAGTGATGAAAATGTTATATTTCATATTGTATTAGTAATAGTATAGTATGATAATGTAGTATGTTGTCATCAATGCCAAAGGGAGAGATTGATGACATGTAACTGATTGAATGTTTGAAGATGTTAAGTTGATTTCTCTGGTGTTCGTTGCATACTTGTACCTTGTTGTGTACAGATGAATCTATTGTTGTTCATCTCAGTTCTTGCATCAACATGAGTGATCTTCTAATTGTTTGTAGGTTGATGCAGATTCCTAGTCATCTTACTGACTGATAGACAAGGGTTGGACCCCTAATCTCTGTCTCAAATACTCAAATGTATCCTTTGGTAATGGCTTGGTGAATATATCAGCTAATTGTTCCTTTGATAGAACATATTCCAGTATCACCTCCTTTTCTTGCACTTGTTCTCTTAGATAGTGATACTTGATAGAAATATGCTTAGTCTTAGCATGCACGATTGGATTCTTGTTAATGTTAATTGCACTGGTATTATCACAATAGATAATCAGTGGCTCAAGAATCTTCATATTCATACCTTCCAACAACTGTTTGATCCATGCAATATTGGAGCAATTTGCAGCAACAACAACATACTCTACTTCTGCAATAGACTGTGAGATGCACCCTTGCTTCTTGCTGATCCATGTGACAAGTCTATCACCCATGAAGAATGATCCTCTAGTTGTGCTCTTTCAGTCATCAATGTTTCTAGCCCAATCAGCATCAGTATAGAATCGTAGCTCAAATTTTCCTTCTATTTATTACCATAATCCATAGTCCTCGGTGTTCTTCAGATATCTCAAAATTCTCTTGATAGCAGTCATATGTGATTCTTTGGGATTAGCAGAGAATCTTGCAACTATTCCAACTACATGTGCTATATCTAGTCTGGTATGAACAACATACATTAGTTTTCCAATCATTGATCTATACAAGGTCTGATTTACCTCATTTGATTTATCTTCTTTTTTTAGCTTGAATCCGGTAGCCATAGGTGTTCCAACTGGTTTGGAATCTTCCATATTGAATATCTTTAGCACTTCCTTGATGTATTTTAACTGAGTGATATATATGCCTGCATCTTGTTGAAGAATCTGTAGACCAAGAAATAATTTGATCTGTCCAAACATAGACATTTCAAACTCTTTGCTCATTTCATTAGCAAAGGATTTTCATAACACTTCATTTCCCCCAAAAATGATATCATCAACAAAAATTTCAGCAATCAGAATATTACCATTGGTATCTTCTTTTAAGTACAAATTTCTATTTTCACTTGTTCTTACAAATTGAATGCTAATGAGATAGGAGTGAAGTCTTTGGGAACCTGTTAAGAAAGACACAAACACTCAATAAGTCATTGCATTAGTTAAAAATGGTTAGATAAGCATACAAAACCACCTAATATCGACCTATTGCCTTCTAACTAAGAGGAGTCTGATTAGTAACATATATGCCCTTAGAATATGCTACAATCAGTGATGAGTACAACCTAGCATGAAGGATTTTTAGTTTAAAACAAACTAAAAAGATGATAAACAAGCATTCTATCTCTAAGCATGTGAATAATAACAATGTAAAAGCATGAAATAAGAAGTGAAATATTAGTCTAGGATTAATCCAACAACATAACAATGTATTTTTGATCTAAGGTGAAGGCTTATTTTCTCTCAAAAATTGCTTCTATTTATAAAAGAATGAGAGAGAGAGGGGGGGGACAAGGTGAATTAATGAGTTGGGAGACTCATTAATGGAGGTGTAAGAAGCATTAATGCCCAAGGCATTAATAAGGCATGGAGGAGACATGGGCTTAAGGTCTCCTCATTAATAAGGCATTAATGAAGGCCTTAAAGAAGCATGGGAAGGGTTAAGGGTCAAGCTTGAGAAGGTGGACCTTGAGAAAGGAATCTTGAGATTCCATGACTCTCTCAAGTGGGTTGAGTTGTTAATCATTCCTTAATGGAATGTGACAACATGAGAAGGTGGGTTAGGGTAGAATTAGGATTAGGATTAGATTAGCAAGGGTGAATGGGTTGAGAAAGGTTAGAACCCAGGGTAGAAGTGGTTGAGATAGGTTAGGTTGGGGTTTAGGAGAATATTATTTAAATGAATTAAAATTATTTAATTCATACAAAAATAGGAAACTAATTATTTAAACAATTTAATTGCTTTTTAATAATCAGGGGATTATAGCCATTTTAATTAAATTAAATAGGCTAGGGGAAAGGGTTATTTTGCAAGTGGGTAATTGATTTAGGGATTTATTTAATTCCTTTATAATTAAATACTATAGCCATGTTTGAATTTGGTTGGATTTAATTGGTTTAAATTGATTTAAATCATATGGCTATAATAGTTAATATAAATTAGTGATAAAAATCACCTAGGACATTAAATTGATTTAAAGAATTATGCCAAGTAGTAACAGGGTCGTTTGGACATAATCGAGGGTATGATCACACTTAGGGAAACTATAGTTGGAACAGACCAAATTCAGGTGGTTACACCATTGGTATCTTCTTTTAAGTACAGATTGCTATTTTCACTTATTCTTACAAATTGAATGCTAATGAGATAGGAGTGAAGTCTTTCATACCAAGCTCTTGGTGCTTGTTTCAATCCATATAAGGCTTTATGTAATCTACATACCATGTCTCTCTTGTCTAGATCAACAAACCCTTCTGGTTGTTTAATGTATACCTCTTCTTCCAATATTACATTTAGGAATGCAGATTTGACATCCATATGGTATACTTTGAATCCTTTGAATGCAGCATAAGCAATTAAGATTCTAACTCCTACTCTAGCAATGGGTGCAAAGGTTTCACCATAATAAATTCCTTCTTCTTGTGCATACCCCTTGCATACTAACCTTTCTTTGTTTCTTGTGACTTCTCCATTCTCATTCAGCTTATTTCTGAATATCCATTTGGTACCCATGACATTATTGTCATCTGGTCTCGGTACTAGTGTCCATGTATTGTTCTTCTCGATCTGCTCTATTTCTTCATTCATTGCACTGACCCATTCTTCATTCTCAAGTGCAGTGTTAACAGATTTAGGCTCAAAATCACAAAGTAAAAATCTAGTGTTTAGTGACTTACTTCTTGTTCTCATTCCAGCCTTCTTGTCTCCTATGATTTGATTATGTGGATGATTTCTTTTGACATACTTGGAAAGTTTTGGTTTAGCTCTTTTTCATCATTATGTTCATCTTCTTGACCTTCATTCTGATCTTCATCGCCCAAATCATTACCTTGAGGATTTTCCTGATTTTCAGTAATTGCAGCCTGATGCTTGGTTACATTGTTCTATTGTTTGGGAGTGACACACTGTTTCTCAGGTAAAGTTTCAGGTTATGTATAAACAAACATGTTGTAGTCCTCCAGGTATTTTCTGCTTTCCTTATCATTCTTTTCTGCAAATTCATATATTTTCACATTTGCACTTTCAATGATTTTGTTAGATGACTTGTCAAGACATTTATAAGCCTTGTTTTTGGTTGAATACCCTAGAAAGATACCTTCTTCACTTTTGGAGTCAAGTTTTCCATTTCTATCATCCTTCAAAACATAACACTGACTACCAAATATTCTGAAGTAACTTACATTGGGTGTATGACCATACCAAAGCTCATAGGGTGTCTTCTTTGTGTCCTTCTTCAATTGTACTATGTTCAATGTGTAAAAAACAATATTGACAGCTTCCCTCCAGAAAGTTTGAGTGATGCTCTTCTCAATCATCAATGTTCTTGCACAGTCAACAATTGATCTGTTTCTCCTCTCAACAATTCCATTTTTCTATGATGTTCTTGGTGCAGAAACCTGTCTTTTAATTCCATGCTCATTGCAATAGTTAGTGAATTCATCTGAAGTAAATTCCCCTCCTCTATCCGACCTTAAGCATTTCAATTTCTTTTCACTTTGTTTTTCTAGCATAGCTTTATACCATTTAAACATCTTAAATGCTTTAGATTTATCTTTTAGGAACATAACTGTCATCATTCTAGAATAATCATCAACAAAGAGAATGAAATACCTATCTCCATAGTAACTCTTTGTCCTCATGGGTCCACATAGATCAGTATGGACTAAATCTAGAATTGCATTAGATGTATGGGCTTTGCTGTTGAAACTAGACTTTGTCATCTTACCTTTTTGACAATTCTTGCACATGATATGCTCGGGCTTGGTCATGCTCCATAAGCCCCTGACATTCCTTTTAGTGCTTATCCTTATCATGTTGTCAAAATTCACATGACATAATATTTTGTACCACAACCATATGTCTTCGTTTCTAGCCATTAAACAAGTGGTGTTAATGTCATCAAGACAGAAAAGGTTACCTTTTGCCTGCTCACAGATACCAATCAACCTTCGTGACTCATTGAAGATCTTTGCCTTCTTATTTTCAAATGCTACTTTGTGACCTGTATTGTTCAGCTGAGAAACACTCAACAAATTATAATTCAGTCCTTTTACCCAATAAGCATTTTCACATTTGATCAGGTTATTCAGCATTATAGTTCCTTTACCTTCAACTGGACAAGGTGTATCATTACCCATTCTTACTAAGCCACCATTATAGTATTCAAAAGTCTCAAACATTTTTGTATTACTGGTCATGTGGCGAGTGCATCCATTATCTATGATCCAGACATCATTCTTACTAACCTTAGATATGAGTGCAGTTTCTACATACCTTTCTTCTTCATCATCAGAATCATCCTTCATGGCTACAAATACCATCTCAATGTCTTCTTCTGATTCGGTGTCAGTATCATCAGCTCTATTCTCAGCTAGGTAACAAGCTTTCTTTCCTTTTTCCTTGTAGTCTCAGAAATCTCTTTTGTCAGATTGTCAGTTTCTTTGGTAATCTCTATTATTACCTCTATCAAACTTATTCTCATATGATCTGTCATTACTTCTGTCATCTTTTCTTCTATTTGGACATCTTGCAACAAAGTGTCCAACCTCTTTACAATTAAAACATACAAGTGGTAATTTACCTTTGTATCTACCTTTGCCTCTCTGCAATCTTCTTGCCATTAGTGCTTCAATCTTATCAAGTCCTTGATCCTCATTATCACTTTCACTACCATTTCTAATAGCATGTCTATGACTTGAATTACTTATTTTTAAAGAATATTTGAATGCGGATTCTATGGATAGTAAGACACTATTATCAAAGTTATTCATCTCAAATGAAATCAGTCTACCAACCAAACTATCTAGAGTAACTATATTATTTGCAATTTCTCTCATTTCTTGAATAGCTGAAACTCTAATAGCATATACAGGCAGTAAATTTCTTAAGATTTTACTTACCACTATCTCTTCTTCAAGTACACCTCCAACTCCTAGGATAGCATTGACTACCTCTTTGATAGTGTAGCTATACTGTGTGATGTTTTCTCTTTCTTTCATTCTTAGGTCATCAAACCTCCCTCTTAGGCTTTCTGCCTTGGCTCTTAGTAAATTAGCATCTCTTCCATGTACCAGCTTCAACTTATCCCATATTTTCTTTGCAGAGGTGCAAGTTTTGACATCTTCAAACTCAACATCAGAGAGTGATGAGGTAAGTTCTATCATCATGCAATTATGCTCATGCTTTTCTCTTAATTGCTCAAGAGTATGAGGTCATGTAGGAAACACATATTTATTATCAAGGTATTGAGTAACATCATTGCCAATACCTGATAGGTGGAGTCTTATTCTGCTTTGCCACGATGCAAAGTTTTCTTTATTCAACTTGGGCACATTTCATCTGTTCATCTTGTGATCTTTTGTTTTGAGCTGTTAAACTCCCTTTCTAAGCACACAAGCTTTGATACAAATTTTTAGTAATAACTGAGAGGAGGGGGGTGAATCATTAGCCTAAAAAATATTCCAATAATCAACCCAAAAACTTAGTACCACAATATTAAGCCTCTAGTTATCTTCAGTCCTATTAGATGAATGACTCCATATATACTTATCAAATTACTGCTGCTCGGAATGCTTTGTTAAACCTTACTCTGTATGTTTACCGAATAGTAGTTTGTTAATTTACTGAAAGACAATAAATTATCTAGAGTATACCGATCAATCCAGTTAAGCTGTGTGTAATGAAAAACACTAAAGTAATGACTCATAAACACAACGACACATAGATTTTTAACGTGGAAACCCTGTTAAGGGAAAAACCACTTGGGACTGGTAACCCAAAATTTTCACTCTTCTGAAGTGAGCTCGGTGAAGAGACAACCCTGTTAAAGGTTATAAACACACTATTAGGTGTGATCTTGTTAGAGGATTTAAAATTTTAGTCTGTCACTTGATATCAGGCATCTCCATGCTACCATCCTTGATCAAACACTCACTTGGCCTCTCAATAGATATCTGGCATCTCATACTATCTTCATGATCAAAAATTTTGATACTCCTTTGGATGTATCTCAATATAGAAAGGATCCTTAAATCATGATCGGTTAAGAGACTTTCTGAATCAATGGTTAAAAAATGAAACAATATGATCTGTTCACATATACAACTTATACTTGCAGATTTTTAGATCTATTGTAAGCTCATAAAATACTCTGATCAATGTGTCCTTTTAATACCTTTGCTCCACTTTGGTTCTGCTCAATGATGCTATGCTGTATTGCTCGGTGTCCACAGAAAACTTTAGCTCTTTCCTCAGCTTGATTGATCAGGACTGTATGAAGTTGTTCTTCATCAGTTTTTCTCTAGCATCCTCTTTCTTATTCACTCCCCTTAATTCATAATGAATTAAGTTGTCTCTTTATAGACATGATATCACCATTTCTAGGTTCTTAATTTTATTTGATCTTGGCGTGATCCACAATTTTAGCCAATTTGATTTAAAGAAAAACTCTTATTTTATCTCGTAGAGATCTTCTTGCCAACTGGACAAAACAACTTTAAATCCTTTACTTATCTCTAGCTTTATCTTGTCGATAAAAACAATGATAACAACTAGTTAAGTCTATATTTAGCTCTGTCAGCTAGATATTTTGTCATTTCTGATTTCCAGTTAATTTTGGTGTCTTAACTCTTTGATAACTTCACTCAACACTTCAGTTCTCTTCAAGATTCTTCGTCGATTTACACTATGATTATGGTCGTCATTTATGCTTGTGATTCTGCTCGTCGGTAATGCTTATGATTCTGCTCATCAATAATGCTTGTCGGTGTTCTTTCTTGGGCATCACTATGACTTGACTTTTGGTGATCTTTGTCCGTTGGGTTCCACTGTCCATTGGTGTTTGAAGTCACATAGTGAATGCTTCTCTTTTATGCATTACTGAAAGCATATAATATTTCTCACTTTGATTCTCTGAAGTCTTTGACACTTTGATTATAACCGATTAGATTATATCAAGTTGACATCAATGACAATACAATCCATTAACTAATTTAATGTCTTGCATTATCTTTCTGAGACTAGAGAGAGGGGAAATAGATTCTTTACTAACAAATTATGAAAGAATGGAATAAAATGATTGTAATTTTTTTTAAAACTCAATCTAAATAGTTCTTATGTTTTCAATAGTGGAATTGGGAATAATGTAAAAACTTTGATATTTATAACATCATGCAAGCCACCCTCTATTCTTTACTTGCAAATCCTAAAAAGAATTATAAAAGAGTGGACTGAGCAACAAGGAAAAGCTTTAATTGTAACCATGACCGTTGCTTCCGCTGCTAATTCCTACCTGTTGGGTTTGAATTCTCCCATCGGTGCGTTGCCCGGGCATGGTATGGCTACTCACAGTGGGGGATCTGTGCGGGTGGATATTGTGTCTTTTGCAGCTAAGGGGATTTATGGGTCTGTGATCTCTTATGCAAATGTGGCCGCATTTGAGGCAGATATCAATGGTGTTATGTCCTCGGTTAAGAGAGGGGGCCTTTGTTCTAGTTCTCCTCTTATGTGGCATGTCTCTGTAAGTGATCCCATTGTGGTTAATCTGGAATCTGATACAGTAGATGAGATTGTTAAAAATGTGGAGGATTTTTCCTCCAATGTTGCTATCTTTAGATTCAGGAGGTTTTGATCCTCTCTATGAGATGTGCATGCTTGGATATCCAAACATTGGGAACCCATTTTATCTGATGAGGTTCAGATATACCCTGTGGCAAAGGTTTTTTTTTTGCAAAGTTTGATAGTGGTGAAGATAGGAAAACTATTTTGTGTGATTTAAATTATTTTTCTTGGGAGGAGCGTTTCCCCCTGATGGCCAAACCTTGGCATCAAGGGTTTGATCCTCTTACTGAGTCCTTTAAAAAAATACCCTTATGGGTGAGGCTCCCGAATCTTCCCCTTTATTTTTGGTTGGATTCTAATCTTGAATCTGTGTGGGAGGCTATTGGGGATTTCCAGATGGTTGGTCAGGGTTCTTCTGATGTTTTTCATATGATGTATGCTTGTATCCTAGTGGAGGTTGATGTTTCTAAGGGTCTTCCTGAGCAGATTACTTTGGCTTCCCCTTTGGGCCCTTGGTTCCAGAATCTAAATTATGCGGGAATCCCGTTCAAATGTAAGAAATACCACATGACTGGCCATATTGCTGCGAGGTGCTTATTTAATAAGGTTAAAATGAAGAAAATGCCTTCTTGGTGGTTGGGGGCTTCTAACCACCATTATATAGTGCGTAAAGTTTCTAAGGATGGGGGTTTGGTTGTTTTCTCCTCTCAAGATGATCACACTATGGCTGATGCTACTGATATTGTCTCGGATGTGGCCTTGGTTTAGACTGTTGATGTTGTCCTTTCAGGTGTTATTGTTTCTTCTCCTAATTGGATTGTTGATGGTGTCTCTGTATCAGTTGTCTTGTCTGCAAGTGTTGTGGTTCTTGCAACCCCTGTTTCTCCGGGGGGAAATGGGGATTGGTGGTGATGCTGTCCCTGTCCCTGTCTCAACTGTGGATGCTGGTGTGGCCAGCCTGGTTTATGAGAAGGTGGAGGATGGATGGACACCAGTTAAAGGAAAGAAATTAAAGTCTTCCAAGCCTTTTTTGATATGAATTTACGTTAACATAACAATGGGCTAAAATGTAAATCTTGACTGCCCTTTGTTTTCTGGTCTCTGTTCAACTTGGTGGGAACTATGGTTAGTTCCATTTGGTTTGTTTGGTGGTGCATCACAGTAGTCTTTTGTTCTTTCAATGCCCTATCTTTCAGTTCTTTTGTATAAGGTTTCGGGTTCTTTCAAAACCTATTTTTACTTAATCAAAACAAGGAAAAGCTTTAGAATAATATGATTGCAACAATTTTAAAGCTTTTTAGACACTCATATACACAACTAATCTAAATTAATTCAACACATCAAAGAATAAAGGAACCAAAACCTTATCCTACCCAAACAAAATAATAATAGATTCTTTAATAACAAACTATGAAAAAATAGAAAAAAATAATTATTATTTGTCTTTTTTCAAATCTCAATCTAAATGGTTGATTATGTTTCCATAATAGAAAATAACAAAGTATAAAGCAACCAAAACCTTACCCTACCCAAACAAAATAATAATAGATTCTTTAATAACAATTTATGAAAGCATAAAATAAAATGATTATAGTTTGTCTTGATTATAGTTTGTCTTTTTTTTTTAAAGTTGTCAATCTAAATGATCTATTATGTTTTCATAATAGAAGTGGGAATAATGTACAGATTTAAGAAAAATAACTAAATACAATTTCTCAATCAAAACTTTATCACATTACAAATATATTTTAGAACATAACAAATAATAAAATTATATCATGTTACATATCATTATTAAATCAAATGACTAATTTTAGATGATAAATACTTATGGTGCAAGTAACACAATTACTCTCTACTTTTGTATAAGCTTAACTTGTATTACATGCACTTCTTCATTTGTCACCTTTTGAAAGAATTCTGATAATGATTAGTGATCCCTCAAGGCATATCCTTGGGCCAAGACACCTGACAAACTAGGAGATCCTCAACATGTCCTTCTATTTTTCCCTTAAAGATGTTTTTTTTTTGGGCATCTCTATTATTAAATGTAAATTTTTTTTAATTTTTAAGAGTTAATGTTTTTGTGAATTTCTTTTGATCTGTTTACTATTATTTATGTATATATAATTTATTTGTAATTAATAGAAACTGATTTGTTATTAATATAAAAAAAATTAAATATTATTTTATTTTATTTTTTCATTAATAATATTTTTAATTTGTTGTATCAATTTGATGTTCACATAATCTTTGTTAATCTTTTTAGTTTGTTGCATCAATTTGATGTTCACATAAACTTTGTTTAATAGTATTTGAAGTGTGTTGTCATTATTGTTGAGGGTAATTTTGAAGGGTAGGATACCCCTTTATATCCATAAAGAAAATAGGTTAATTTGTTGTTTCTTAGTTCTTTAGACTGTTGAATCTTGTAAATGTTATTGAAATGCCTTCATTCATTCATCCAATGCCCCATAAGGAAAATAGGTTAATTTGGTGTTTCTTAGTTCTTTAGATGTTGAATCTCGTAAATGTTATTGAAATGCCTTCATTCATTCATCCAATGCTTCATTCATTCGTCCAATGCCCCATCCCCATCCTTGAAACTTGGAAAAACACTGATATTAATTGGCTAAGGAGCCAATCATTTGCAAAAGATTTGACGGCATTGTTGTACAAAAATACCTATTTGTTTATTGTTAGTGATTACATGTGTAGTTTGGTGATGTTTTAGTTTTCCTTGAAGCACTACAATTCTTTTATGCTTTTACATACATTAATATGCATCTTTGTAAAAAATTTCATCTTTTTGCATGCTCCATAGTATATAGGGGAAAGTTCCCAATAGTAGTTAGGGGGTCCAATAACTGTGACATAGCCGATCATTTTCTACATTTTTTGGTTGGTAATTGGCCCATTTGTGCACCACTATTGGGACATTTTGTAACGACTACTGGGACATTTGGCCACAAGTACACATTTTTGAGTAAACAACTATTGGTGCAAGAACATAGCGGGTATCGGGCGACACTTTGAAAAGGCAATTTTTTTACCACTCTGTGTTCGACGGTCTGTACAAAAAGATCCATGAATACCCATAAACCGAAACCTTAGCTTTAAGTTCTAGATGCATCGAGAAGTTAGCCTAAGCGACTACTAGAAACTTTCCCCTATAATTTGTTATTTTCCATTCCCATTCTATTGTCACGAATCCATCTGTTAATTTATTAACAGATTATGATGATCTCTTAATTTACTAGTCTCATTTTGGCATCTTAAACATAGGTATTGAGATCGTATAAGGCTGATGTTTGTTAGCTTTAAAAGTATGCAACTTTCCTTCTCAAAAGTATTGGGCTCCTTTCGTATACAGCTTTAATATTTTAATATCTTTCATATCGGCATTTAAATAGAATCTGAAACATTTGATTTCTGTCATGTCGGCATTAAAATAGAATCTGAAACATTTTATTTCATTAATTAATTTATTTTTCTTCCCACTCCTGCAATGGAATGTGAACGGTTTCACTGGAATGGAATGTGAACGGTTTGACTGCTGGAATGGAATGTGAAAGGGTTTCTTAGATACATTTACTTACCTGGTGTTTTGGAGAAACACATTATTTACAAATGTGTTTTCATGGTTCTGATTGTTCTCTGTGGGAGATTGGTGCCCATGTGGATAATTCATGTGGCAATATTAATGGTTGAGAGGGAATATTTTCTTAAGAAAGAGTCCTCCAAAAGTGCTCAGAATTAGAACAAATATTAGCAATTTTGAATCCATAGATAAAGTAGAGGACTCTCTTCTTCTCAATTATGAATACTGCCATACGAATTCTCACTGGGATGAGAGTCTATTGACTCCTTCGAAATGACAAATTCATAAAAAAAAAAATTCTAAGTTCAACTGTATAAATTCATAAAAAAATTTATGTTTCTAATTTCAACGGTTTAAGTTATATTTTTTGATGTTTTCAAGTTCAACTGTATTTTTTTGATGTTTCTAAGTTCAACTGTATAAGATTCTTTTGATGTAGAAAGTATAAATTTATCTTATATAGGCTCTATCATCCAATGAGATAACACAATAAGCTTAGTTTTTCTTGATGCTATTTTAAATTACATGTGATTGGACATTTAATAACAATAAGCTTAGTTTTTCTTTAGTTTTTCTTTATGTTATTTTACATTACATGTGTTTGGACATTTAACAGACAATCTAAAATCATAAGGGTTTAGCTGAAAATTAAATACAGTAATTTGTCCTATATAATCAATGTTGATGCTAAGAACCAATATTAGTATTCCCTTCTTGAATGCTATATTACAGTGATGCACAAAAAGTTTCAAATAGGTTATAACAATCTCATGTACTTTTAAGACACAGTGGAGTTCCTACTTGTGGTGCCATTGCAATCGAAAGCTTCTTTTCAGATCTAGTGGATGATAAGAGAGGTGCAACTAATGCAATTACTTCTTAGCTTTGTGTAAGCTGAACTCATATTGCATGCAGTTGTTCATGTATTTTTCCCAAAAAAATGAATTTTCTTTGGCATCCCTCTTGCTTGCAACTTGTGTGTTTATTTATATAGAAATAATATTATATATTTTAAAAAACAAGCTACTAAATGGCAGCAGTAGTAGAGGGGAGAGGGTAAATGGTTATGATTTATGTCTGAATGATTTTATAATCATTTACATTTGTGTTTTCTTATGTCCATTTATTTAGTGGTCAAGTTGAAGTAAAAATAATGTTAACTCGAAGGTTGTTGAAGTAATAAAGTGTGTTTGTGATTAAGAGAGAGAATTTGTATTAATGTGACTCATTTGAAGGACTAGTACAAGTCTTGCATTACTTTGGATGTAGAGTTTTTTTTGTTGAAAATGTTTCCCCATGTAATTCTTGAGGTATAGTTTGGATTTATTTTGTAAACTATTTCTATATATATGATTTATTGCTACCTGTTTATTTGGGTGCATAAAATTATCAACATGTTTTCACTATATTTAGTTTTATCATATTTTTCAACATTTGGTATCAAGGCCAAGTTAGCTTGATTAAAGAAGGGGATACCCTTTCTAAAGTGTTTGATTGGGTTTTATGTTGTGATGGAAGCATGCTGTTTTTTCTTGCAATTTCAGATTCAGTTTGATGCGAGGTCGTGGAGCTAGCTCATCTCGATTGGACATTGAAAAGCTCAATGATATTGGATATGAACTTTGGAAACTAAAGATGAAGGATCTCTTGGAAGAAAGAGATCGATGGATTGTTGTTAATAAAGAGAAGAAACCTTGAATACTATGTCAAATGAAGACTGGAATAATTTAGATAAAAAGTCTCATGACACTATTCATTTGTGTCTATATCTCATTATGTTCTATTCAATATTTTAAATGAGGCTACTGCATATAAATTATGGAATAAAATAGAAAAGTTTTACCAAACTAAGAGTCTCATTAACAAGTTGTTTCTAAATATGAAGTTATGTTCTCTTAAAATGAATGATGGAGACTCAATTATAAGACAATTGAAGTCATATAATCTAATAATGAGTCAGTTACAAATTGTTAATATAAAGATAGAGGAGGTGGATAAATGTATTCTATTGTTATGTTCACTACTTGAATCTTGAGATAATCTTATTCTTGTGATCAATGGCTCTTTTCTAGATGATTTGAAGTTGGACGCCCTCATTGTAAATCTAGTATCAAAGAAAATGAGAAGGACTTCAAAGGGGTCTAAAACTGCATCACATGTAAGAGATAGATCTAAAGATAAAGGTAAGAACAAGAAGGTGAAAAGAACAAGTCCAAAGATCGTCTTAAGTCCGAGGAAGGGAATATCTAAACACCTAATAAGAGTCGATTGAGGTTTTGGAATTATGGTAAATGAGAGCATCTAAAAAAATGTAAGAGTAAAACGAAAAATAATATGACTTATTATGTCTACTAATATGACTTATGATGACTCTTGGTTAATTGATTCAAGTGCATCCTAGCACACATGTGACTCCTCATAAGGAATGTTTTTTTTGCATATTTAGTTTATGATTGTGGGGAATTTTCTCTCGAGGATAATACCACACAAAAAATTGTAGGCCGAGGGAAGGTAAATTTGATTTTCAATGATGGAAGAGCTAAAACCCTTAAAGCTGTATTACAAATCCTTGGTTTAGCTAGAAATCTAGTTTTTTTATTATCTAGAATGAATGATTCAAGGGTACATGTTACTTTTGAAAGAGTGGTTGCAAGATAGATAGAGGGAATTTGGTTTTAGCTAAGGGTAATAGATGTGGTACCCTATTTAGGTTTGATAATTGATAATTGTTTATCATGTAAGTTATGACACTTTAGGAGGGATAATATTGGTGAAAAGGGTTTCAAAACCCTCATAACTGAAAAATATTATTGATGGTTTGTCTGGTTATGTTGATATTGATTTTGTGAATACTGTGTTGAGATTGATGAATATCAATCTACCCAAGAACACCTGCATGCATAGCTATTACAGACAGAATGAAACAGGCAGAAGAGAGAAGGATCCAGAGAGCTATGGCGGCCAAAATGAGAGAGAACGCAAATCCATTGTGACAGAAATAATCTTCTATTAACACAATAAAATGATTTACAAACTCCTTAAGAATTACAAAGCGG
>MU227250.1:511921-523384 GCA_018584345.1 Thuja plicata | reverse complement strand
CATTTCAGTGTTCCTGTCACCTCTCCCAGTTCAGCATTATGGGGGGGTTCACCTGTTGGTTCTATTGCTTCCTGGTTCGATTGATCAGCTCTTTAGACATTTGTCTTCTCTACCTGGTCATGCACTTTAGTGGGGGTTCCAACAGTATCTTCTGACAGAGTTTTCAGACATGCTTCGGAGAGGCTTCTTGCTCTCTTCTTGTTCCTTTCTCTGGGACATCTTTTGCTTTATGTTTTGGGTACCTGATCAGGCCTAGTTGTCGGGACCCATCTTTCCTGCTTTCTGCAGTAGTTTAGCTTTTTTTGCTTCTCCCTAAGTTACACTTAAGGGGGGGTGTTAGAGTAGTCGAGTATTGCTAATAATTAAATCAGTTAATTATTAGTTATCTACTCTTAGCTTAAGTTAGACTTAGGAAGTTTCTATTTCCTAGTTGTTTCCCTTTTAGGGTTTCGGTATCCTTTATAAGGAATCACCGCTTTGTAATTCATCATCGAGATTGTAAATCATTTCATTGTTGAATATAGAACATAATTTCTGTCAACATGCATTTGCAGTCTCTGGCCTATTGGTCGCCATAGATTCTTCTGCCTCTCTGTCTTTTGCTTCTGTTTGTAATAGCTTTGCATGTAGGTGTTCTTGGGAAGATTGCAGTTTAGCAATCTTAACAGAATGCAAGGAGAAGGATGGTGGAGTTGATTGGAACACCTTGTGAAATCAAAGAACTCAGACTAGTGAATATGCCCTTAAAACCCTTAAAAATAGGGGTTTGGTGAAAGTCCTATGTATGGACAGGGTGGGGGTCTAAAACCTAGAAAATCCTAGAGCCTAGGTTGGAGCTATGAAGAATCCATAATTGGTTCATAGGGTTATTAAGGATAGTTTAAAAGAAATCCAAGCTTTCAGTGTTTATGAGGGCTAATTAGCCCAAAAAAGGCCTAAAACCAAGAAAATAGGAACTCAATGGGAAAACTAATGGAAGAATCCATATAAGTGGATCACAACTAGTTGAAAGTGACCTAGGAATAGTCAGGATACCTATTCCAATTGCCAAGAATAGATTGGGGGCAAATTGGCTTAATGGAGCCTATGGGTGCATTGTTGGATTTAGAGGGATAGAAGAGTGAATTGAAGTTGGAGGTGAGTTCTAAGGGAAGTAGAGGATCATAGAATTTTCCTCTAGATAGGGTAGAGAAAGATACGCTACAAAGACCAAAGAAAGGTCTAATTTAGAGCAAGAGTGCTCTTGTGGTTAGAGCTCCCCATCAAAGTGGCATCAGAGCCATTGAAAGGCTTGGAAAATGGATAGTGTATGATAGAGAGAAGTGAATCCATTGGAGAAAGCACCATGATAACCAATGCAGTATTGGCAAGGGACTTGTCAGAGCAACAAGTCAAGAATAGACTTCTAGAAGAAGCTATGGAGGAGATGAAGCTAAAGTTAGCAGAAGTTGTAGATACTGTAAGCAAGATGAAAGAACAGATATGAGAGGATAAATACAAGGGGAAAAGTCAAGTTGAAGAGGAGGAAAAACTAGAACCTAACCCTCCATTACCTGAGGAACCTTTCCTCAAAGCCCTCAAGGCATTAAGTGGAAAAGCAGTAGAAGGCATTCTAGTATTCTCTGGAAAAATGGATGCATAGTTAGTGATGGAATGGATTGAGGGTATGGAAAACCATTTTGAATGTGATGGGATCACATAGGCACAAAAGGTGAAGATAGCCAAATCAAGGCTAAGAGGACAAGCATTAACTTGGTGGAAGTTCTTGCAGGAAGAAAAAGAGAGAAGGGAAGAAACCAATAGAAAATTGGAAAGCTATGGTGGCTAAGGTGAAAGAGAACTACTTACCAAAGGATTATGATATCCAATTACACAAAAGGAGACAAAATCTCCGACAAAAAGATCTAGATGTGGCATCCTACACTGAAGAATTCCAAAAGCTATGCCTTAGGTCAAGAGTGAAAGAGGTAGAAAGCATTAAAGTTGCTAGGTATCTCAATGGCCTTAGGTGGAACATACAAGAAGAGTTGTGTCTCTTTACTTTAACTTCTATCCATGGGTGTTTTCAAATGGCCCTTAAGGTGGAAGAAAAGCTCAGAAAGAAACAAGATTCCAACTCTAGGGGAAGAGGAAGAGGAAGAGGTAGAGACTCTAGAGGAGGACATAGATGTGGTTCTAGTGGAAGGAACAATGATACCAGAAGCCAAGGAGACTCTAAGTTTGTTGAACAAAACCATGAGTCAAGCAATAGGGGAGGATATAACAGAGGTAGAGGATTTCATATTGGTGGAAGAGGAAGATCAGGTGGATTTGGAAGAAGCTCACTTTTTGCTTCAATTAAGTGTTATAACTATGGCCAACTGGGTCACCCTGCCTATAAGTGTCCAGATAAGCCAACATTTTCACAAGGTGAGAAGAAGATTGCATATGTGCAAGAAGAGGACATGAATAAATAGTCAGAGATAAGTTTGGATTCAGAAAAGGGAGAGAACCTCATGCTTAGGAGGATTTTTCTCAAAGAACCTACAAGGGATGAACACAAACAAAGAAGGGCTCTTTTTAGGGTCATGTGCAAGATTCTTGGTAAAGTATGCAAAGTTATAATAGACTTTGGATCTACTGATAATGTGATCTCAAAGGAAGCAATGCAGAAGCTAAAGTTGACTAAGGTTCCTCATGTGTGTCCTTATAAGGTAACTTGTTTGAATAAGGGACAAAATATATTGGTTAATGAACAAGTGTAGGTGGAGTTTACTATTGGCAAGTATCAAGACAATATACTTTGTGATGTGCTACCAATGGATGCATTCCATCTGTTGCTTGGAAGACCATGGAAATATGACAGGGAGACAGTCCACCATGGAAAGGAGAATAAGTACTCATTCAAGAAGAATGGAGTGACTTATAATATATAGTCTTTGATAGAGGAAGAAACAGTGGAGAAGAGGGACTCCAATACTATTCTAATGAGTGGGAAAGAATTCCTAAAAGATATGAAGGAGGAAGAAGGAATTGGCTATGCAATCTTGATGAAGCCAAAAGAGGAAGAGACACCTAAACAGTCACCTATGCCTGCAGAAGTGAAGAAGTTGTTAGATCAGTTCCAAGACATCATATGTGAAGGGACTCCAACTACACTACCACCAAAAAGAGAAATCAGTCACCAAATTTGTGCCAGGGGAATCATTGCCTAACAAGGCTGCCTACAAAATGACTTTAGAACAGACCAAAGAGATAGCAAGGCAAGTTCAAGAACTATTGGACCAAGGACTGAACAGAAAGAGCATAAGGCCATGTGTTGTCCCAGTGGTGTTGGATCCTAAAAAGGGAGGTAAGTGGAGAATATGTACTGACTCTAGGACAATAAATAGGATAACTATTAGAGATAGATTTCCTATTCCTAGAATAGAAGATTTAATGGAATGCTTAGGGGTGCTAAGTACTTCTCAAAGATTGATTTAAGAAGTGGATACTATCATATTAGAATGAAAGAGGGTGATGAGTGGAAGTCATCCTTTAAAGCCACAGAGGGATTATATGAGTGGTTAGTAATGTCATTTGGGCTTACAAATGCACCTAGTAATTTTATGAGGGTTATGAATGAAGTCCTAAAAGACTATATAGGGGTATTTGTGGTAGTATACCTAGATGATATCCTCATCTTTAGAAAAACAAAAGAAGAGCGCATGAAGCACTTAGAACTTGTGTTGAAAAGACTACAAGAGGAGAAGCACGCCATAAATCTTGAAAAGGGTGAGTTTATGAAATAAGAACTAGTCTACCTAGGATTTATAGTATCCCAAGGTGACTTGAAGATGGACAAGAGCAAAGTTGAAGCTATATTAAGTTGGCCTACTCCTAAGATAGGGACTGAAGTGAGAAGCTTCCATGGGTTGGCCCAATTCTATAGGAAGTTTGTGAGGAGATTTAGTGAAATCTATGCACCTATCCTAGATACCATTAAGGGTGGAGTCAAGACAAATTTTGTATGGACCAAGGAAGCCAATGAAGGGTTTGAAAGATTGAAGAAGGAAGTGGCTACCCAACCTATACTGGTGTTGCCAAGTTTTGATAAGTTATTCATTATGGAATGTGATGCTAGCAACATAGTAGTGGGGGTAGTCCTAAGCCAGGAAGGAAGGCCAATAGCCTTCTTTAGTGAGAGGCTTAGTGAGGCAAAGTCTAGATACTCATCCTATGATCTAGAGCTATATGCATTGGTGAAAGCTCTTAAGAAGTGGAGGCACTATTGGTTGCCCAAAGAATTTGTTGTATACACTGACAACCAGGCTTTAAGCTACATAAACACACAAGAGAAGCTTAGTTTGAGGTATATACAGTGGATGGAGTTTCTGCAAATCATACACCTTCACAATCAAACACAAGAAGGGGGTAAATAACAAGGTAGCAGATGCCCTTAGTAGAAGATTTCTTACCATCGAGGAGATATAGTTGCAAAGTACAATGATTGAAGGATTCAAGGATCTTTATGAAGGAGATTCAGATTTCTCAGAGATTTCTAAGGTGTGTACTAATTTTGAAAATCACTTTCAGAGTGAATATACAAACTAAACCTTACAGCATGGTTTATTGTTTAGAGGGAAGCACCTATGTATTCCAAGGGGTTCCATGAGGGAGAACCTCATCCAAGAGAAGCACAATGACAGCTTGAGTGGACACTTTGGCTTAAATAAGACCCTAGACCTAGTGGAGAGATTCTACTAGTGGCCTAAAATGCAGAAAGATATAAGGAGGTATGTTGAGCAATGTGGAGTATGTCAGAAGGAAAAGGGGACATCATCAAATGCAAGTCTTTACCAACCATTGCCCATCCCAAATAGACCAAGGGTGTGCATAAGTATGGATTTCATAGTGGGACTACCTAGGACACCAATTGGTTTGGACAATGTGTTTGTGGTAGTAGACATATTCAGTAAGATGAGTCATTTCATCCCATGTAAACAACACATGATGTCAGTCACATTGCCCACCTTTTCTTCAAGGAGATTGTAATCTTTCCAATGAGCATAGTTGCAGACAGAGATGTGAAATTTATGGGGCACTTTTGGAAGACCCTGTGGAAGAGATTAGGTACTAATCTGGCTCATAGCTTTGCATATCATCCTCAAACAGATGGTCAAACATAGGTAATAAACAGGGTTCTTGGCAATTTTTTGAGGTGTTTAACTAAGGAATATGGACAAGGATGGGAACAAGTCATCCCACAAGCAAAGTTTGCCTATAATGATAGTGCAAATAGGACTACTGGTAAGAGTCCATTTGAGATTGTGTATGGATTACATCCAAGGGGTGTTTTTGAGATTAGAGACTTGAAAGGATATGAGGGAATCAGTGGACATGCATATGACTTTGCAGAATCAATGAGAGAATTCCATGAGCAAGTGAAGAAGACATTAATGGAGGCTAATCAGAAGTTGAAAGCTAAGAAGGATGAAGGGAGAAGAGACTTACAGTTTTAGGTAGGAGACTTGGTGATGGTATTCTTGAACAAGGCTAGGCTACAGAAGGGTATACCAAGAAAACTACAGATGAAGAGGATTAGACCATGTAGAGTGTTAGCCAAGTATGGATCCAATGCCTACAATATAGATCTACCCAAGGAGATGTCTATTTCTCCAATTTTCAATGTGAAGGACTTGATTCAATACAAGGGTCCAGATATAGATGTGGGAAAGTACAGTATAGAGGTGACTAAGGATGTAGAAGAACTCCAAGTACCTGATCAGATCAAGCCACAAGTGGAGAGAATTTTGGATTCAAGAGTGAAGAAGAAGCCTAGGAGTAAGATTTATATGAAGCATCTAGTAAAATGGGAGCAATTGCCTGAGTCAAAGGCTACATGGATAGGAGAGAGTGACTTTAAGAAACATGGCATCATCTTGGAGTTCATCACAACAAAGGTAACTTGATCTTCTTGTTGTAGGGGGAGGATGGTGCAGGAGCATCGTAAGGTCTAATGCAAGAGCTTTGCAACATTTTGTCTTGTAGGTGGATTTAGCCAACCACTAAGGTAATAACAACTAAGTATAAAGTCCCAAGGTTGTTTTGGTGTATGTTTAGAGGTAAGAGTGTTTAGAGTCTAGTGTTTTGTGTGATCAATTAGGCTCTAGTGTCAAAGTCCTAGGGAGGTCAACAAAGGGTCAAAGTTTGACCAAGACTTAAAAATGGAGTGGCATTTGTGATTTTGATGTTTTAAAGTGTTTTAAGGTCTTATGTAATGGTTTAGAGTCAAATTGAACCATTGAGAGTAGTGGAATGTCAAAGTGGCAAAAGTTGTAAAAGTTGTTCATGACAACTTGCAACTTTACAAAGTTGTCATGATAAAATTTCCTAAAAACTAGGAAATAGATTTAATGGTGTTCTAATCCTGACCTAAGTGTCCAAACAAGTGGGGTTAGAATATATAAGGTCAAACAAACCCTAATCTAATGGTTGGAAGGGTTAGTGTATAGACTGTGCTTTGAGGAGGAAATTGAACTGTGTTTTGTGGCAGAGCCTTCATCTAGTCATTTAATGGATTGGAAGGATTGAACTAATCCATTGAGACTTTACTCTATGTCATGTAATATCTATGTGTGGCATTGGTTTAGTTGGTTAGTACTTCTGGTTATCATTTTGTAAATTTCTTCTGTTTCACTGGTTCGCTGTCTGGTTTAGAGCCTGTCTTGTAAATATGAACCCCACTTGAGTTCCCGTGGTTAAACTTCCATGGCCTCTTGGAATCAAGTAGGAGACCTTGTATATATTGTAAATATGATTTGTGGATTTTTTGTGTGCAGGAGAATTAATTTTTCCATCAAGCCCTAGGCGAGTGCAGAGGCATTCTGGTTAGAGGCTTGTATAGAACAATAGCAAGAAAGCTTGTTAATTGGATTAGTTTGAACCAATCAATGGTGAGAACGTATAGGGGCATGTATCCTTGATAAATAAATGCAAGGAGAAGGATGGTGGATTTGATTGGAACACCTTGTGAAATCAAAGAACTTAGACTGGTGAGCATGTCCTTAAAACCCTTAAAAATAGGGGTTTGGTGAAAGTCCTATGTACGGACATGGTGGGGGTCTAAAAGCTAGAAAATCCTAGAGCCTAGGTAGGACCTATGAAAAATCCATAATTTATTTAGAGGGTTATTAAGGATAGTTTAAAAGAAATCCAAGATTTCAGTGTTTAGGAGGGCTAATTAGCCCAAAAAGGCTACAAGGCTTAAAACCACAAAAAGAAGATCTTGATGGGAAAACTAATGGAAGAATCCATCAAAGTGGATCAAAACTAGTTGAAAATGACCTAGGAATAGTCAGGATACCTATTCCAAATGCCAAGAATAGATTGGGGGAAAATTGGCTCAATGGAGCCTATGGGTGCATTGTTGGATTGAGAGGGATAGAAGAGTGAATTGAAGTTGGTGGTGAGTTATAAGGGAAGTAAGGGATCATAGAATTTTCCTCTAGATAGGGTAGAGAAAGATACCCTAGGAAGACCAAAGAAAGGTCTTAGTTAGAGCAAGAGTGCTCTTGTGGTTAGAGCTCCCCATCAGTTTACCTACTAGTATTCAAATTTCTCAGAGTTATAGGAGACAGAACATCAGTTAGGTGGATGGTGAATTATTTGGAATGATCAAAATCCTACAGAGAGAAATGAAGGCAAGGGAGATAATCTTTGAGGTAGTGGTAGAGAAATACAAGGACTCAATATGTTTCATGGTTGAAATTGATTGTGTATGCTTTGAGACAGTTATACCTAGAAAGAAGTGGTGCTTTCCACTAGGTTAAGAGGTTAGTTCTGAATTTTTGATTATGCAAGTAGAACAGGGTAAAAGCACAATAAATTATCGCCCTTTTACAAAGGAAAAGGTTAACAACACCAAAATAGTAAAACTTCGAGGGCATAAAAGTCATATTTCTATTGAGAATTTGAAGATGATATAAGCTGATGAAATGTGTGCAATAAGATGAATTCTATGCCTATAATTTTTTTTAAAAAATTTGAACAAAAATTAATATGTTTTTTGAATTTTTTAGTTCTATTTTTCATTTCCTGAAAAATACTGTAAATCAGGGAGTCTACTTCCTGCCAAATCATTGTAAGTTTAAAACATTAATTTTTCCTCCAATTTCATAATGTGTTTTAGATGACATGTATAGCTAGTGCAGAAAAAAAGAAAGAATTGCTTTTGATCTATAGTTTTCCCGTTATAAGTATTCAAAGTCGAACTTACTTGAAATCAATAGTTTTTGTCTCCCACCACTTTTCCCCTATCAAAACTATACCAAAAACCAAATAAATTACATAATATTAAAGAGGACTCTCGTCTCTAGTGTTTTCTATGATTTTAAAAAAATTTAGAATTTATTTAGCATTTTTTATATTTTCTGAATTAACGACCTCTCAAAGCTTTATATACCTACATGTAGTTTTTAGTGAATTTGTTCAACATTTTGTAGTCGAAACAATATAAACTTTATATGCCAAGAATCATCATTCAGAGATCTAGAAATTGGTACTTTTAGTTTCTTGAAATTTTCTATTTTGAGAAAAGAATGGAATAGCAGAAGTGAAAACTTCTGGATTTTTTTTGTTTTTGGATGTTTGGCTACCAACATGGCAAGCTACCTAGGTAGACTCAGCCGAGTCGGACTCGACCCAGTTAGACTCAGCTGAGTCCTACTGGCCCTTGCATTGGCTTGCACAGTAGCCTACTAGGCCATGTAGGCCCCATTCAGTACCGCGTGACACCTACATGGACTCGACCATGTTAGACTCGGCCGAGTCTGATTGGGTCGAGTCTAACTAGGCCGAGTCTATCAAGTTATCTTAAAAGGTGACAATTTATTATGCTTTTACCCAACACATTTTATCTTCAGAAGTTGATTCATCAAAGGAAAATGGGCTACTTATGAGGAGATGTCTGCAAAGATTAGGGAGGAACATACTAGAGCTTCAAGGAAGAGGAAATTAGAGAATATAATTGATGACTGTGCAGCCAAGGTAGGTATATCTAAGGAAGAAATGAAAGAAGTTAGGAAGAAGATGACTGAGAGAGATTCTAGGTTGGCAAACACTACTGCTATAGCCCTTCCAGCTCTAGAAGACGCGAAAATAATCAATCTACTTTCTACTGTGATTGATGTATCTACACCTTCACTACCTTAGTATACATGACAGGAAGAGACAAAAAAGCAATTACCTAGAAGAAACACAAGGTCCACTATACTGGACTCACCTCCTAAGAAACAGAGGACAGAAGGAGAAGAGAAGAAAGTTGAAGAAAAGATGACTAATGTGAGACAACTTTGGAAGCCATATATGAAAATGCTAGAGAAGAGAGTAATTGAGCAAGGGAAGCTTGTTTCATTGACAAAATACTATGATAGGTATGAGGGATCTAACAAACTTCTGATTGAAGACATAGTGGTTAAACATTTACTTGTTTTTAAGAAGAATCTCTTAGAAATTGGAGGTAGTATACCTGAGGAGTTATATGAGAAATTGGAGATAAGGAAACAATTAGCACAAAAACAAGATGAAGTGATTAGAGAAAAAGAAATTGAAGGCATGTTGTCTGTTGTATCTGTTAAGGAGATGGAGAGAATATTGAGAGAACTTAAACCCTTATTGAGAACCAAGACAAAATTAGTAAAGATAATGGGAAGGAGATATGATGAAGTAATAGAGGAGACACAAAAAGTTGTAGAAAAGGTCTTGATGGGAACTGAAACTGAGAACATCTCGCCACCTAAGGATCCTAAGACCAAATCAATTGAGAAAGCCCAAAACAATTGAGAAAGGTGAAACATCAAAGAGAGCTGAAATAAATCTTGATAAATCATTAAGAAAAGATGCTATTCAGTATGTAAGCACTGTGAAGCAACTAGATTTCTATGTTTTTGGTGTGCCTGTGTCATTGGACACTTCACAGGATGTGAATGATCCTTTTTTGTAGGATACAAGCATTGAAGGAAGCAGTGACTAGGATATGATAGAGAAATAAATTTAGAAAGAAAACATTGATGAAGCAGTGAATAAGGTTGAAGTGAAACAAGAAACTATTACATCTGATTCTTCACCTTTATTGTTGTCAAGTGGAGACAAGTCTTTGAGCATTGATGTTGAGAATATGGATGAGGATGAGATGATGAAGTTGTCCTTCATCACATTTGCTAAGGCTAAAGAAAGATCTGATCAGAAGGGAGAGAAGAATACTAAGGTAGTGACAAGAGCAGTTGACACTCTAAACAAACTACTTCTAGCGCTTACTATTTTTCAAGGAAAAGATGATGCAAAGAACTTGAACTAGGCACTAGATAGATGACTTTGATAGTCACTATGAGTCATTAGAGAAGATCACTGAATAGAAAGATGAGAAGAAATATCTCGTGAAGAAATTTGAGGAAGTGTGCAAGTCTATTTCTTGGGACTTGGGCATACTGAACAAGACTATAATTGAGGTTAAAAGTTGTGTTGTACATGGAATGAAGTTATACAGTTACTATATCAACCTGTAAAGAAAAAAAATGATAATAGAATAAGAGTGTTTTGATACTCAAATCACTTATCACCTTACATTTAATGTTTAGAGTGGAGGGATAAATAATACATTCCCCTTTATTCTCAAATGCACAAAGGAAGGATCCAAATTGATCAACCCAAAAAGGATCAATGCATAAATGAATCAATTTATTGGAAATACGAAGAAAGGAGATCCTAGGTTTCCCTCTTAAAATGTGGCGTGAATGAATGTAAATGTGTGATAGATTTAGAATGATTAAGGATTTTAATTTAAATGGATAGGAGGAATGCATTAACCTTGAAATATTGCAGATAAAAGAATGTTGTTTTCTAAGGTCTGTAGCCTGTTTCTAGAAAATCCAAAGCCTAATCCGAAACAGAAACGCAGAGACAGACAAAACCCAGAAATATTTTTCTAATCCAACACCATCTTGAGAAAAAGGTTGACCTTGACCCACAAATGTCACCCCTAACCCAATAATCTCGACCTTGACCTACACAGGTCCGACATAAAATTTGTTTGCGGATCCCAATAGTTCACTGAAGAGGGTATCAAGATCTGAGTTCAAATCCACAGTCCTGAACTTGTACTTGTAATAAAAAGAGGTTGGTTTGTTGGGGGGGAGGGGTTTGCCTTAGTCAAACCCTAATTTAGGAATTAACCTTGAAATCAATAAAATAGAGAATGCTAGCAAGTAGTAGAATTGAACCTAATAATGAAGCTACAATATTCAATAGATATGTCAATGTAATTCAAATGTAAGAAAGTATGTAAATGTGAAAGCTTGGACTCAATAGAAACCATAAACCTCCATGATTGTATGCTTGGAATCCACTTTCAAGAGAATGAATAATTCTTGAGGATGCACAAAGGATCTTTAAGGAAGATCACACCACCATGATGGCTAGATCTAGGGTTTGAATGATGAATCTTGA
>MU227250.1:487023-509970 GCA_018584345.1 Thuja plicata | reverse complement strand
TCCATAGTAAAAAACATACATCTTTATAAGGAAATAATGTTATATGATAAACAAATGCCACTAAGCTAAGGAAAGTAGATCCTTAGATAGAGGAAGAAGGAAAATACCTTGCCCCCCAGGGGTGAAAACAAGGGATATATTATATCAAGAGATATTGTAAAGAGATATCATGTGAGAAGTAAAAAAGTAACCCTTGTGAGGGATAGCACCTTATTCAGTTTCCAAGGTGAGAGATTTATCAACCATGGAAACCCAAAAAACAACAAAATAGGTTATAATCAAGGACATAGATCCTTAATGCAAACCAAGATTTTCATGTATGATTAGATATTACATAATAGATAGATACTGCTTATCCAAGGGAAAGTGGATCCCGGAAAGATAGAAAACAAGGAGATGGCATCCTTGCCCCCTAAGTGTAGGGACAAGGATGAAAGGGGACCTATTATATCACTCACAATACTATGCAAGACAACGAGCCCCCAAAGATCAGGCTAACATTGTTTACATAATATGGAGTTCCATAATAGGAACATAAATGTTATTTAGAGAAAATAGGATTGAAATACAACTCATTGCCACATGATATATAAATAATTTTACTATCAATGAGCTGCCTTATCTTATAATGTAAAGCTTGATATTTGTTAGAGTGATCATGAAATCTATGATAGAAACAAAAAGGAAGAATCTTCAAGTATAGACTACATTTGTTTTTGCGTTTAGGTCTAGTATTCATCTTAACACGAAGGAGCTTAGGAAGAACAACCTCTTGGTCAAATTCCTTCATAGGGCCATCATGTTTTGAAATGTTATTTGATATGTTGGTAACATTGATGTGTTGTTGTGGATTAAATCCCAATCCATAAGAATGCTCATGCCCCCCATTCTATAAGGGCATTTGAATTCCCTGTTTATGCTTAGCACATCCTTGACTATGGAATCCTTGTTTAAGTAGTAAATGATAACTATGACCATAACAAGAAGTCAATTGAACTCCAGTAGTCACTAAGTCATCATTAGTATGTTCGATAGATTCACAAGAAGGAGAAACAGGATACATTTTAGGAGAAGATGAGGTAGGAGCTTGATTCGCCATAGGATCATCACTAAGAGTGAGAACATTAAGGGAATTCATATCATTTTCCACTAATGCCTTATCACTAGAAGGAATCCCAATTAGAGGTAATGTATCAATAATGTTCTCTTCTTTCTCTAAAATGTCCAGATAAGGGGAGTGTGTTTTAGAAAAAGAGTCATCATCATGTATGAATATGTCATCTATTAATATCTCATCCTCTTGTATCAAAGCATCTTCACAAGGAGGAGATAAATCAATATCTTTATCCAAGGGTTCATCCCAAAAAGTAGAATCACCCATAATGGCTTCATGAGGAAGAGAGTAATCAAAATCCAAATCCAAAGGTTCATCCCAAATAGGAGGATTATCATCCCTATCAATAAAGCACATTGTAGGAGCGCCTAAAGCTTGATCCCTCAAGGGGGAAGAATTATATTCTAAAGTAGACTCATAGAAAAGACATATATTAGAAGAAGAAGTAACATCTATCCTTAACTCACTTCTATGGTAAAGGTCAATTGAAGAGATTGTAGAGGAGGATTAAATAGGAATAGGATCAATGGAGATCTTATTCGAACAAATTTCATCCTCACTTCCATGTACCTCATTAGGGGATCTATCCTCTTTAGCAACAAAAGCCTCATCAAATTATTCAAAACAATAATCATACATGTTGAACACAATGAAAAATGTAAATGTTTTTGTATTTTTAAAGAAATTTTGTGATTTTTATGAATTTTGAAATATAAATGCAAGAGCATAAAATAAAACCTACTTCTATATGCATGCAAGATCTAATATAAAATATAAATCTAACACCAAGGAAAAATAAAAAGTTGTCTATCGCGGGTTCACCAAAATGTAAAGGTAGAAAATGATGTTAATAGAATAAGTGTGTTTTGATACTCAAATCACCTATCCCCTTACATTTAATGTTTAGAGTGCAGGGATAAATAAGACATTCACCTTTATTCTCAAATGCACAAAGGAAGGATCCAAATTGATCAACCCAAAAAGGATCAATGCATAAACGAATCAATCTATTGGAAATAAGAATAAAGAATGAGATCCTAGGTTTCCCTCTTACAATGTGGCATGAATGAATGTAAATGTGTGATAGATTTAGAATGATTAAGGATTTGAATTGAAATGGATAGGAGGAATGCACTAACCTTGAAATATTGTAGATCAAAGAATGTTGTTCTCTGAGGTCTATAACCTGTTTCTGGAAAATCTGAAGCCTGATCCAGAATAGAAACGCAAAGACATACAAAACCCAAAAATATTTTTCTGATCTGACACCATCTTGAGAAAAAGGTCGACCTTAACACACAAATGTCACCCCTAACCCAATAATCTCGACCTTGACCTACATAGGTCCGACAGAAAATCTGTTCATGGATCCTGATAGTTCGCTGAGGAGGGTATCTAAATCTGAGTTCAAATCCACAGTCCTGAACCTGTACCTGTAAGAAAAAGATGTTTGTTTGTTGGGGGGACGGGTTTTCCTTAGTCAAACCCTAATTTAGGAATTAACCTTGAAATCAATAAAATATAGAATGCTAACAAGTAGTAGAATTGAATCTAATAATGAAGCTATGATATTCAATAAATAGATCAATGTAATTCAAATGTAAGAAAGTATGTAAATATGAAAGCTTGGACTCAATAGAAACCATAGATCTCCATGATTGTATGCTTGGAATCCACTTTCAAGAGAATGAATAATTCTTGAGGATGCACAAAGGATCTTTAAGGAAGATCACACCACCATGATGGCTAGATCTAGGGTTTGAATGATGAATCTTGAATGTTGGAACCAAATCCCTTCAAAGGCTTGAAAGCTTGAATCCTTGATCTTCAATGGAGAGCTTGAATGATTGAGAAGAAGACTTGAACACCTTGAAAGCTTGGAAACATGTAGAAAAATGGATGCTTGAACTTTTTGCTTGATTTCACTTGGAGAGAATTAGAATTGCCTCTTGTGTCTTATACTTGATGGTTAGAGAAAATGAGAGGAGAAAGCTTCCTTTTATATGAAACTAGGCTACAATCTTCTAGGGAGGCCAACATAGGAGAATTAAATTCCAATTAGACCCATGCCTCTAGAAGAGGACCTATATTAAATATAATTTAGGATTTTGCCACTTCGGAACCCAAAACAGCCGACCTCAAAGCGAGAAAAATGAATTTTTGATGACCTTCGACAACCAACAAGCTTCCAGATTTGAAGGGGGAACCAGGTCAAGGTCGAGGTTGACCCTGACCTAGGTCAAGGTCGAGGTTGACCTTGACCCAAGGGGTCAGAACCCTTGGAAAAAGTGCTAGGTGGGATAAAAGGTGCCCGGAGAGGCCCAATTAGGGTCCTAAATAGGAAGATAAGTAGGAGATGATGCAAAAATGAGGGGATGATATGATGGTGGTCAAAAACATCCCCCAAGGAGGGCTAAACATTCTTAACATGGAAGTGTTTCCATTTTAAGACAATACACAACCCTATCAGACACATTGAAAGAACATTAAGGACATAGTAGCGAAGGATAGAACTACTCTGGATAAGTTGATGGACTGTTGTGAGACCTCCTCACAATCTATATTGGAGATAGACAGAGAGGTGCCCAAGATTTTGGACAAACTGAGTGTGCTTGATACAGAAAGAGGGAGAGTTATGGCTAGGTTTGGTATGTTAAAGAGTCTAATCGCTCCCAAGCTATCAATTCTTGAGGTCCATATCTATGACATGGAGAAGATAGGACAAGCCCTTACAACTAATATGCCTACTAACCTAAAGGCAACAAAGACTTCTTCAATCGCACTGAACGGGCTGATTCATGTGAGTAAAATATTGGTAAAGACCTAGATAGAGGAAGTGAAGATCTTGGAAAACTCTTTCCGGGATGTACTAAAGATGTTCTAATTTTCTGGTAAGCAGTGGTATGTAATTTTGGCGTATTCTACATTTTTGTATACCTTTGTCATTGATGTCAAAGGGGGAGAAGAGAAGAGATTAAAAATGTATAGAAATTGTATAGAGGAAAGGATATATGTAAAAGATATACATAGACATCTTTTTGATATTGACACTTAGTCATTTTTAACTAAGTGTTACCATCGATGCCAAAGGGAGAGGTTGTTGGCAAGTGATGCATTTTTGGAGTGATATGGGACACTTGAGGGTTTCCATTTATGGAAACACGTCTAGTATGATGATCGCTTAGAGTTGTTTATAGTTTTGGAGATGCATATTGCAAAATGACTAAGTACAGTGAACAGAAATATAAAGTACAAGTAGTACAATTTTGGACAGTGAAGTTAGTATATGGTGTATGGAGACTTATGAGCTTAGGCAAGGACATTTTGGGGTATGTACGACCTTATTTTAAGGTCGTTTGAGTTTTGGTGTTGATCACAGTGAGTTACAGTATTTTGAAGGCATGCGAAGATAGAGTAACAGAGATACAAGGCAAATGAACAATCGTGATGATTAAGGGAGTATGACATGGAATCCAAACGTGCTAAGTTGGATTGGGATTGTGGATAACCTATTTTTTGGTAGTATAAAGTCACCGACTTTGTATTTACTCTTAGCATAAGTATTAATTCTATTTTGTAATATATTTGAGAGTCGATTGGATGATGTAATAAGATATATGTATGGAGAGCTTTTTGTAAAGAGAAGTAGAAGTATGAGCAGCATGAATAGTTGATGGATTGGATACATTGTGATGTCAGGCATATATTGATGCGAGCTAAAACTGGATCTATCTAAGCATGGCTAATGGTTGTAATGTTCATTACTTAGAATTGATTGTAATAGAAATATTTATGATTGTAAGAGCAATGTGCTCAGTACACCTTAACAGGGTTTTGTATTCCCCTAACATGGAAATGTGCCAATGTAATATTCAGCTCCTAATAGGGCTAGGTCTCATAACAGGGGCACTATACTTTTAGTAAATATTTGTGGGTACATCCCCATCAGGGTTTTCCTTTGGCCAAGGTTTCCTTGACAACAATTCATGGTGTTATGAGTTATGTGTTGTGTGCTTATGTTCTTTTCATTTCAGTAATTATTTGGTTAAGTTGGAAATTATTAAGCCCATGTTTAAAGTGTTGAAATACTGATTCACCCCCTCTCAGTATTACTTAATCCTAACACTAGCAGAATATACCAAAGAGAATGAAACAAAAGGAAAAGAGATAGTAATTGATGAGATTGAAGAGGGTGAAGAAGAAGATGTACCTAAATCATCTAGTGCAGTAGCAAGAAAATATCAAAGAAGGATAGAAAAGAATCATCCATCAACTCTTATGTTGGATTCAAATTTTAAAAAAATGCCAAGGTCACAAGCAAAAGTGAATTTTGTATTGATGACTAAATCATGGAAAATAATGAGCCACAAGCTCAAGAAAAAGAAGAGTGAGTTGAAGCAATTAACAATGAAATAGAAATAATTGAAAAGAATGATACATGGGATTTGGTTCAATTACCTCCTGGTAAGGAAATTATTGGTACAAGATGGGTGTACAAAACAAAGTATAAATCTGATGGAAGAATTGATAAGTATAAGGCCAGATTGGTAGCCAAATGGTACACTCAACAGGAAGGTATTGGTTACACTGAAACATTTGCACTTGCAGTACGAATGGATACTATCAAATTAGTTTTAGCATTAGCAGCTCAACAGAGTTGGACAGATTATCAAATGAATGTGAAGAGTACTTTCTTGAATGGATATATCGACGAGGGAATTTTAGGGAGGTCACCCATCCCTATACTACTCCATCTCAAGTGCGCTTAACTATAGAGTTTCCTCCATGGTTAAGTCCACTTTTCTTGCAACCTCATTTGCAAAGCCTTCAACAAGTTTTGTTCCTTATGAACCATTCATTAGAAAGCCCCTTAAGCTCATCAATTGATAAGTAGGAGACATGTTCCACAAGTCAAATTGTGATAGATGGAGTAGTACTGGAATGGGTGACTTCCCAGGAAGTCTCAGTGCTTCACCTCAGTGAGAATCACCTAGATGCAATGAGTTCTAAGTGTTCCATTAATTCTCATGAGAGATGGGTTCTTGTGAACCACTACTCATGAATCATAGATCAATGAGCTTGACTGGAAAACTACACAATTGAATCGTGATAGTAATATCACAATTTGACTTGCTATGGAAAATATTCCTACTTATCAATTGATGAGATTAAGGGGATTTCTAATGAATAGTTCATAAGGCACAACACTTGTTGAAGGTTTTGCAAATGAGGTTGCAAGCAAAGTGGGCTTAACCATGGAGGAAGTTTTGTAGTTAAGCATGCTTGAGCTGAAGTAGTACTAGGATGGGTAACCTCCCGGGAAGTCCCAATGCTTCACCTCTATGAGCATCACCTAGATACAATGAGTGCTAAGTGTTCCATTCATTCTCATGAGAGATGGGTTCTTGTGAACCACTATTCATGAATCATGGGTTAATGAGTTTGACTCAAAAACTACATAGTTGAATCCTGATAGTAATATCACAATTTGATTTGTTGTGGAAAATATCTCCTACATATCAATTGATGAGCTTAAGGGGCTTTCTAATGAATGATTTATAAGGTACACCACTTGTTGAAGGCTTTGCAAATGGGATTGTCAGAAAAGTGGGCTTAACCATGGAGGAAACTCCATAGTTAAGCACGCTTGAGTTGGAGTATACTGGGATGGGTGACCTCCTGGGAAGTCTCAGTGCTTCACTTCTGTGAGCATCACCTAGATGTAATGAGTGCTAAGTGTTCCATTCATTCTCATGAGAGATGGGTTCTTGTGAACTACTATTCATGAATCATGTGTCAATGAGTTTGACTCAAAAACTACACAATTGTGTCTTGATAATAATATCATAATTTGACTTGCTGTGGAAAACATCTCCTACTTAGCAATTGATGAGCTTAAGGGGCTTTCTAATGAATGGTTCATAAAGAGAAACACTTGCTGAAGGTTTTACAAATAGGGTTGCAATCAATGTGGGCTTAACCATGGAGGAAACTTTGTATTTAAGTGTGCTTGAGCTGGAGTAGCACTAGGATGGGTGACCTCTTGGGAAGTCTTGGTGCTTCACCTTTGTGAGCATCACCTAGATGAAATTAGTGCTAAGTGTTTTATTAATTCTCATGAGATATGGGTTCTTATGAACGACTACTCGTGAATCATGGGTCAATGAGTTTGACTCAAAACTACACATTTGAATCTTGATAGCAATATCACAATTTGACTTGATGTCGAAAATATCTCCTACTTATCAATTGATGAGCTTAAGGGAATTTCTAAGAATGGTTCATAAGGCACAACATTTGTTGAAGGTTTTGAAAATTAGGTTGCAAGAAAAGTGGGCTTAACCATGGAGGAAACTTTGTAGTTAAGCGCGCTTGAGCTAGAGTAGTACTGGGATGGGTGACATCCTAGGAAGTCCCGATGCTTCACATCTTTGAGCATCACCTAGATGCAATGAGTGCTAAGTGTTCTATTCATTCTCATGAGAGATGCATTCTTGTGAACCACAACTAAAGAATCATGGGTCAATGAGTTTGACTCAAAAACTACACAGTTGAATACTGATAGTAATATCACAATTGACTTGATCTTGTCATGAAACTTTACCAATGAGCTTATATATCCAAAATGAACCTACAAAAGTAATTGGGACAATCTGTGCTCAAACAAAAATGTTACTAAAAATATTTAACTTGCCAAAAATAGTAACCCTGGCCAAAGATAGCCCTTATTAAAAAGCTAGACAATATTTTTGGGTGATGCAATATTACTCTTATACCTTGGATGCTTTTGCATCACGACATTTGAATATAACTTTGACTTAAGAGGTTATAGTGTAGAGACTTCCGATAAAGATGTTTCTCATCAATAAGAATGACAACTTGTTTAATATTGTGTTATACATTGATACTACGATAGTCATAATTTTCAAAGTGTAGAAGAGCTTTAACATTGAAGGCAATTTGGGTTATAGTTCAACGAGCAGTACAGTTGAAGTCATATGTTATTTATAGAGTCGATACATGACTAAATGTATTGCATATGTCAATGACATGCTCCCTTGAAGCTCCAATGCATAATAGACAGCTCAGGCTTAATATCTGAGAATTATTGATAGAAATGTTTGATCATGTCTTCATGGTGATAGGAACATAACAACAAGTGACATGAACAAAATAGTAAGTGACATGAACTTCAATAATCATAGTAAACATATAATATCCAATGATAATGACATTAGTCATTTACGTGATGACTAATACTATGTCTATGGTCGATATTGAATCTTTGACATATGCAGGAATATGAATCATTTTTTTTTCAAATACTAACGACTATTTGCAGTTATTAATCCCGTGCATAACAGATCAAATTGTCTCTACAAATTCTTATGATATATGATGGTATTTGGTAATGAAAATAAATATAAAATGGTGTTCTAGTGTGTGGAATCATATTTTTATGAAATAAAGGATTGAAAGATATAAGTTTTGGTTTGGGTAAGAGTGTATAACTATTCTTACAATGATGGTTTGAACATAGAGATAAAACCCTTGATCGATGATTTGACATTGTTTATCACTAATGTTAAGTTAATTTTTTTTTAAAATTGCTTGCATATTTAAGGAAATGCCTTTCTATTTGTTCAAAAAACATATATTTATATAAACATTGGCTTATATATATATAGGTTTGGTAGACTTGAATTATTTGGAACCTACGTGGTTGACATATATGCATTGGCTTTAATGTTATAATTTTTTTTGAGTGATGGGTTTAATAGTAAGACTACATGTCTATTTCAGAATCTTATTGTAAATGAATATACCCTAGGCAAAATTATGTTTAATAAAAAAGTGATCAATTCCTATGTATGAAAAATATCTTGGTTTGGCTATATTTAATATTTATATATGACTTTTATCATTGCAAGAAAGAAACTAGGTTCTTGAGACCTATACAAGCCAAGCCCTAAGGGAAAAGAAAAAATAGCCCTAAACATGAAAAAAACAACTCATTAACAAAAAGATTAAAGTTCAAACAAAGAAATATAAAACAATAGTAAATAAAAAATAACCTAGGAAATGAGAGAGCATTGATCCTCAAGACTTATACATTATCTTGGTGCTAGATTTCACCATAAACCTCATCTTGTTCTCCATGTCATCCAACTTAATTTGTAGGTTTTGTAACCTATTTTCCATCTAGGAAGAGTAGCTTGAGTTAGTGTCCTTGGTCACAATATAACGAGTATTGTAAGAGGTGTTAAGAGAGTCATCCATCCCCATGGAGAGTTTTCAAGAACATCCTCTGTCGCACCCTCCTTAGAATCCATGTTTGGTAAATTCATCTCATTAAGAAGACTATTACCTTCATGACAAAGATTAAAGATTTCAAAGGACCCATCCTCAATAATTATATCATCTTCCAGTCCATCATCCTCATACAGAGAGCTATTCAAACATCAATTTTGTAATTTGGTTGTTGGACAACAAGTAGACTAGTGGACCTATGAATATTTATACTTTCGTGCTCTTGTATAGTATCCTTACCTTTGTCCTTCTAGCAAGTAAGTTCAATTTTTTGAGTTTTTAAATAGTAAGGAAGAACTTGGTGTAAAGATGGTTGGCTCAAGCCCATTGGACTTGTTTGACCACCAAGACCATAGGGCAATTAGTCTTCTTGCTTTTCTTTTTGGTCAATATTTCATCCTACTTTCTTCATAGGCCTCACTTTAGAGTCTAGGTTAGCAAGGGGGCTAAGTATTAGAGAGCACATACCAATCACAATATCCTCATGGGTTCTTTTATGGGAAAACTTGCATATGAGAAATTTTAAGAGGGTTAACAAAGGCATCCACTACATTTTTATTATTTTAGTGGGGAGCTAGGAAGACAACCCTATAAAATTAAGGGGATTTTTTTCCTTTGTTAGCATGGGAATTGATATGGGTTTTCTCTTTCAAACGGGTCTTGGGTTTTTTCCCTTTAACAATAGAGGAACAAGGGTTTTTATTCCCACAAAAGTGACTTTAATGAGATTAGCAACCACAAAGTGAGGTGGAAGTGACACATGCATAAAATAAAGCCTTGGTGTAGCATAACTTATCTGTTGATTTTTTTTTTGTTGCATGAAAGGCCCCGACTTCCCTTAAATAGAGTTTTCCAACGATGAAAGGAGGAAGAAGGGGGACCTTATGAGGATTTTGTGTCTAAGATTACTAAGAAACACAAAATGATAATGAAGTAACATTTAAAATGTCCCACCAAGGTGAAATATTTGATAAGGATCTAAAAAATTGGTTCCACGATTTAAGAGAATATCTCAAACAAACCCATTTTGACACTTGACTGATTGTTCCCCTTCCTTGAATGAATTCAAAAAGCTTTTGGTGTCTAAGGTCTTTCTTTGTTGATAGACCTTCTTTCCACTCTAGCTCATCCTAGAGGCTCTTCTAATGATGTCGTTATTTAATTTGAAGCTAACAACACCCACCTAGACACATATTTAGTACAAAGAATATACAAACTAGATGGACAAATTTTCATCATGTCCATTAAGTCACTCCAAGTAGGAGGCAATGCCTTCCTCACAACAAATATAGAAAAAGAATGACATCCTTCTTGAAATACTCTATGGGAACACAACAATAGGAGCATGACTCAATGCAAATATTTATATGTTCTAAGTTATTATATTTTTAATTTTAGAAATATTGATATTATGCTATATATGCACCTTATTTAATATGTTTGAAGGGCATCAATTAGTCACATAAAAAGTATTCTAATTTTTAAGAATCTAATCTTATTACATGTTTTTAATTGTATCACTAATAGACAAATGTATAAGAATCTATCTTTAAATCAATTTCTTAATATGTCATAATTTATCTATTTATTAATCAACAAATACTATTGAGTCTATTGCAAAAACCCTTGGCAAAGTTATTATCATGGAGCATGATAAATTTTTCAACGCTCGTTCGCAGAAGCGTGTTTGTATTGAGGTCGACCTTTCCAAGGACCTCAAAGACTCTGTTGAGATACAGGTTGGTACCCACACCTTTTCTCAGAAGGTGATTTATTTGAACCTGTCGAACACTTGTTATAGGTGCTAGTCGACAGATCATAAGATTAAGGATTTCCCTTTGGCTGTTCCCTGGGTCAAGCCATAGCCAAAGGAAACACCAGCTAAAAATTGAGAGGCTGGGAAGAAGGAAGAATGTACTACGGTTGTGCAAAAAGGAAAGACCTCTTCAGCTCCCAAGTAGGCACCCGTCGCTTCCAGTTTTGTTCCTCCGCCGGCTCCTCTAGCTGGAGAGAAAATACTTGCCATCGATAGTTCCACAATTGTCAAACCCTGCTTCACAGAAGAAATCTCCAATTGCATGGTCTACCACCCCAAGGGTGGTGCGCACTCCGCAAGCTATCTTCAATTGTTTCTTTGCAGACATTGTGTTACTCTCATAGCCCTGATGGTCGTGCGGAAGACCCAGATGAAAAGTGGCGGTTTATCTCATCTGGAGATTTACCCACATGCTTTGGTTCCATTCCAACCTTCTTGCAGAATAGTTTCTCCTCCCTGGAGGACGAGGAAGACATGCAAGAGTTTTCATGAATTTTTTATCCTGGAATGTGCGAGGTCTAACAAACCTTTCCAAAAAGTACTATGTTTAGGATACTTGTTGCAGACTTCGCACTCTGGACGTTTTGTGTTTGCAGGAAGTTAAAATTTCTAGTTTTTTGCTTACTTCTGCCTGTTCCATCATTTAGTCAGACAACATTGTGTTTCCTTCTCAGCATGAAGCTGGTAAAGGCAATGTCATTACTATTTTGTCACCTTGTCTTCAATCTGCTATTATTGTGCATGGTTCTAATCCAATGCAGCGAGTCACTTGGATTTTGTTGTCCTTCAATAATCATTCCTTTGGCATAGTTAATGTTTATGCTCCCAATGATGTTGTGGAAAGATCTCAACTTTGGTGTTGGTTGGTAGATAATTTGCCTCCAGTAACTTGGGTGATGTGTCGGGACTTTAATATGGTTGAGCTAGCCTCTGACAAGGAAGGAATTTTGCCTTTTCGATGGACAGCTGGAGAGTGGGAAGCATGGTACTATATGCACAATAAATTGAGCCTTTTTGATCCCAATGCTAACCATCGTCAACAAAGTGGGGTCTGGCACACTTGGTCTAATTTTAGAGTTGGTTCTGACTGCATATTTAAGAGACTTGATTGTGCTATGATAACTGCACAATATTTTTTCTCTTTCTCTGAAGATCAGGAGTTACTTGTCATTCCTTTGCTAGATGTGACCTTGTTTGATCATTACCCCATCTTTTTTGTCATTACGTGACAATCTTCTGCTCGGCGCGCTGTTAGAACTCATTTTTTTCTCAACATGCCCGTGTTGAATCATGCTTCCACCGTAGCTCATATTCTTGGAGTCTGGAATTTAGAGCCTCGGCCCCACAACCACACTGGGTGCATCCCATGGTGGAATGATGCCATCACCCGTAATGCCAGATCTCCGCATCTACGGCTGCCAGTTGGCCTTGTATAGGAAACGTTCTTATGAAGCTAACACCAAAGCTCTTCAGAGTGCTTTTGATGCTCTCACTTTGAATCCCTTTGATTCTGAGCTTCAGCTTAAACTTGTGCAGCTCCGCCATGAGAAGCAAATTGTTGACAACTGTGTTACTCGGGGAGCTCAAATCAAAGCTCTTCTCCACTAGTTGGAGGTGGGTGATACAACTTCTAAAGAGTTTTTTCACGCTCTCAGAGCCCGTCATACCAACTTTGGGATCAAAAAAATCAAACATAGTCATGAAACTCTCTCAAATCTTCTTGATATTCTTCAAGCTTTTGTTCAACACTATGAAAAAGTGTTTGCTTCACAAGGAAACTCAATTTCTTGGGAAGAGGCTCTCAGGGTGTGTATTGTTGTTACTCCAAACCGCATGGCAGTCGAGCAGCGTGCCTTCTGTGAGCAACTTCTCACCATCAGCGACCTAAAAGAGGATGTCTTTTCTATGGCAAATGACAAGTCCCCTGGGTGCGATGGCTTCCCTATGAATTCTACAAGCATTTGTTGGATGATATAGGTCATGACCTACATAAGGTGTATCTCGAAGCCTACCATAATAAAAGTCTAGGTGCTATTATTAATAAAGGAAATATTAAATTCATACCTAAAGCTGGTGATCCCGAAGATATTTGTAATTGGAGGCCCATCACTTTGCTAAATGGTTCATACAAGATCATTGCTAAGGCTTTAGCTCTTAAAATCAGACATCTCCTTCCTCTGATTGTTCGACTAGAGAAAACTAGTTTCCTTAAATCCAGATATTCCTTGACAATATTATTGATGTCTAGGAGGGAATGGAATGGGCTCGTCAGTCCAAGAAACACCCTTTGTTCCTCAAAATTGACTTTGCCAAAGCTTATGATTGCATTGAATGGCCTTTCATTCTTGCCATGTTGCAAGCTATTGGTTTTGGTCCCAATTTTTTGCAGTTTGTGGAAATGTTTTTTGGTGATGCCTCCACGTGTATATCTATCAATGGTACCTAGTCTGACGCCTTTGGGCTTTTCAGGTCCATTCGCCAGGATTGCTCACTGGCTCCTACACTGTATGTGCTTTTTGCTGAAGGCTTTGGTTACCTGCTTGCCAATTATGTTTCCTCTAGTTTAGTGTGAGGCATCTCTCTTCCGGATTCCTCTTCCCAGCTTGTTAATGGTCACTTTGCTGATGATTCCTTTCTCACTCTCCTCAAGGATGAGGAAAATGTCTCTAATGCCTTGCAATGCTTGGATACATTTTTTCAGGCCTCTAGGTCTGCTATTCAATGGCATAAGACCCTTTGCTATAGACAATCATTTCTCCTAGCCCCTCTTTGGCTAGCTAATTTTGATTGGAAGTGGGTTCAACATGGGGAAGTTTTTTGCTTCCTAGGCATTCCCTTTGCTTTTCAAGGCTCTTTTGTGGATTTATGGAATGATGTGCTTGTTAAAATTGAAAAAAGGCTTTAGTATTGGATTTCTAAGCCCCTCTCTCTTGTTCTAAGGTTTCGGCTGCCACTCATGTCTATTATTCTTCATGCTGGCTCCTTCTAAAGCCTCTTACCTTAAGCTGGAGCGCCTTCTTAGATATTTCCTCTAGGATTTAGGAGCCGACTGTTATGGATTCCATAAAGTTCCTTTGGATTATTGTTGTCTTCCTAGAGAGTCTGGTGGCCTCGGTCTTTTTTCCACTCAGAAGCAAGGGCTCGCTCTTTGTGCAAAATGGATTATTCGTGCTCTCACAAGCGATGAAGCTTGGAAAATCCTTGATAGGCATTAAATTTCTTTAGGATATCCTATTCACAAGCCAGCTTGGAAGGGAATTGGTCTTCAAACTCTTCTTATTATGCGGGAGCATGTGCATATTCAGGGCACTTTTGTGGTTAAGAGCATATGTAAGGCCTCGAAAGAAATCAAACCTTGGCTTCGTTGGGATGGGGATGGTTTTCATAATGGGCTTTCTTTGAATCAACAGAACCTTTGGTCATCTCTGTTGTTTTCCATTCAGGGTATTCCTCTGGCTAAGACTCAAGGTGCTAGTGCTTTGCATTTTTTCAAACGTGGCATAAGAACACCTAAGGACCTCTTTTCCAAGGTCACTATGAGCCTCCATTCTTGGGAGGACATGGAAGTCCAGCTCTGTCTGGCTCGCCCAGATCGTCAGACTTTTGATCTGTTGTTCTTTGTCATTCCAGATCATTTGTTACATAAGCTGGGTGTTCAGTTTGTTCGACCTTGGTGGAAAGACTGAAAATGGTACCCTGCCACACCCTTCAACAACTACAAGCTGAAGATGGGCTACAGATGGTTGTCTCCTCATCTTCCTATGGTGGACACTCTTAACCAGAGGTGGAATTTTCACCCTTCTCCTCACCACTAGAGCTCTTGTTTCCAGATCATATGGTTTTCTATTACTGAGCCCATGAAGATGGCTCTCTTCGCTTGGTGTTTGATTTTCCAAGGTCTTCCTCTAGGCCCTCGGCTCAAACACTTGGGTACGTGTTCCTGATCCTCAGTGTCCCCTTTGTGGGAACCCAGAGTCTTTTTTGCACATTTTTTGGTTTTGTAGGAGAGCTCAATAGTATTGGCAATGGATTCATGATTTTTTTAAACCATTTCGGCCCGAGCCCTTCTTTTGGCATATGATTGTCCTGGGAGACTCTCTGAGACTTCCTTCCAAGTTTATCCAGATTTGACATACTTTCAAGATGGAGATTTTTTTCACTTTATGGAAAGATAGGAATGTTGTTCTTTTCACTCACAACTTTCTTGATATAAATGTTTCTTTGTATAATAAAGCTTGTATATGTAACAATGTTATGATGCAGATTCAAGTGCAAGCCAATAAAGTGGCTCTGGAGGTGGCCCACCTTCAGGAGCTGCTCAATCATTGGGGAAATGCTCCTTGTATGGTTGCTTGGGTGCCTCTTGACTCAGTTTCTGCAAATTGCACTCCGCCCAGGGGTCGTCGCCGTGGTCGCAGCTCTTCAACTCGCCACTCCCACACTCCACGGTCGCAGGCTCCCCTTCACCACTCTCCTTAGGGGTGGCGATGATGGTTGGCGGCGTCACTTGGCTTCTCCACCTTGCCGTGCCTCTGGCTAGTCTCCGGCACTAGTTATGTTTGCCCCTCCTGATGGTCCTACTATTCGTGGTGGTTCTACTTGGCAGGCAGCTAGCTCCTCCAAGTGGTCCTTCCCCTGCCTGGCTCTGGCTATTTCTCCGCCTCGGGCGGAGGAGAAAGAAAAAGATAATGAAGATGTTGTTGATGGTTGGTCGGTTCCCGACCCACCTGTCAATCCCAGGGATGCCTGGGGGTCTGATGACAAAGATCATCCTCCTTCGGCTGGCACTGCTCTTACAACCTGAAGGCTAAGTTTTTTTTGATGAATAGTTTCTTGTTTTTGTTTCTAGCTTGGTGCCAAGTGAACTCTTGCAGGGTGATTTTTATATCCCCCAACTCCTTTTTTGTGAATATGTAACTTTTATATTTATTTAATAGTAAAGGCACTATTCATCAAAAAAAAAATTGAATAAAATCATTTTTATTAATATAATATAATAGTATACTATTTACAAAAGTAGGAGGATACGAGATTATTCTTAAAAGTCAAAGGAGAATTAAAACAAAGATTAGCAAGAGTTGCATGCAGCAGGGAAGAGTTTTGTTGAAAATGGAAGAGTTTTGTTGCAGCAGAGTTGTGCTACAACTGGAGTCCCTACCTATTGTCAAAAATAGAAGAGTTGTGCAACAGTAGGAGTCCCTACCCATTGTCAAAAATATGCAAATTTGTGCTGTAGCTGGGGTCCCTCCCTATAGTGAAAAATAGGCAGATTTGTTATATGTTTAAGCAAATAGGCAGATAAAAATGTCATGCATACAATACTTAATTTTTTTTCTATGTTTGAATATAACCCATGCAATCAATATCTTTATATCAAATCCACATGACTGTTCACCAGCATATGTATGAATACTTCTTAGACATGTTTAATGAAGTGTTAGTCTATTTTGTTCTGTAGTGTTTGAAAAGTTTATTGAATATTTCATGCTTCTCTATATCTAGAGTAGGTAAGATAATATATTATAATATTGAGGAAACGGAAAACAGAGAGTTTCTTTAGGCACCACATCTCTTGTGCATCTCTCGCATATTGAGATTTCATTTTGGTGCATTTAGATAATTGCATAGCCGGTGCCTCTAGGATTTGTTCTTTTGGACATAAAATTCGAAAATTGAAATATTATCTTGTGAAAATCATTCATCTATTGATATACAAAAATAAAAAGTATGAAAAAGAAGGACAAAGAAAGATTGCAGTTCCAGAAGTCTTAGGTTTCTATTTCAGATAATAAAATGTATGATCAGACAATCTCATAAATCCTGAAACTGTGATTTGTTTTTCCAAATCTACCACTCTGGTTTTATTCCTTGAGAGTGCTCCAAAACTAGTAATTTTGTGCTTATTGGTGATGCCTCTAAACCTGGATTGATTAGTGCGGCAATGGATTTTTGTTAAATGGGAACTGTGCTTGTAAGCTCCACTTGCAGTCAACAAATCAGCATATGCCCAAAAAAGGGTCACACATAAAAGCACTACAAAACGTTCAAAAATTGCAGACCTTTTATATGCATATACCTCAAATACTGCATCACTAAAATGTTCCTCAGTGGATTTGGAATCAGAATGAGCTCACGTAGCTTTTACTTCACAGTCCAAACGGTCCTAAAAAATTCAAATTTTGAGTTGGAGCAGAAGGCAAATTCTTTAAACAGTCATTTTGAGAACACCTCTCTTTTTTCTTCCCCTTCTTCGAAAGATGTAAAGTCATCATGAGGTGCTGACAAGGTAGAGGAGGGTTAGGAGACCCTCGAGGTCTTAGAAAACAAAGCATATTCTTCTCCTCCAGTCTTATGCAGTTAAGAGCGTTTCAATATTCTCAGATTCACAAGAGCCGAAATCTTTGGTGTCCTTGGCTTCACATCAACACTATTGAATCCTATGGCATCTGGAGGATTCGTGCGTAAAGTTCTTCAGATTTGGCATTGGCCAGATGTTTTTTTTTTTTTAAATTGTATGGGCTATGACCAGAGGTTTTCTTGTTGGTTCTTTCCTCCCGGTATGCTCTTGAACCAAGTTTGATGTACATTTATTACAATTAATAAATTTCATTTCGGCTTCGGCCCCTTATTCATCAAAAGAAAAAATGTTATGTGAAAACATATAGTCAAATTAATAATTTCATAAGCATTAGAAACTTATTTCCAAAACAAGTAATTTTGTGCTTATTGGTGATGCCTCTAAACCTAGAAGATGAGATTGATCAGTGCGGCAATGGAATTTTGTTAAATCAGAAATGTGCTTGTAAGCTCCACTCACAGTCAACAGATGAGCATATGCCCAAAAAAGAGCCACACATAAAAACACTCCCAAATGTTCAAAAACTTGCAGACCTTTTATACGCATATACCTCAAATACTGCATCACCAATTTACTACAAATTTACTACAAATACTGCATCACAAAAATATTATGTGAAAAAATATAATCAGATTAATAATTTCATAAGCATTAGAAACTTATTTAAAGAGACTCTCTTGGATCTTAACCACTGATATACCAGAGCAAAGGCAAAGGCAATGAATACAATAAGTGTTGGTAGACCGATTTCCGCACACTTGACAACCTAACAAAATATATTGTTAGAATCAATATTCTCTGGTTAAAGGTCCCAAAAGTCACTATTTTGACTGAAAATCTTGACACTACAACAAAATCAAATAACAAGTAAACTAGCTATCTGCAAAATTCACCTGTGGAAAACCTCACCCAAATAGCCTGATGCTGAATAACCGGAGCCATACCAAGGGTGCTGAAAAACCTGAAGCATACACATTTGAAACAGATTCCCTTTTCAGACTCTTTAACAACCAATAGGGTGACAAAATGACATTGTTTCTAATATGTCAAGGTATGCATGCCTAGGTCAACAATCAGCCTAAAGCAGCCCACAAACCTTGAACAGGTGCCCCAAAGTTGGCTGTAACTAAGGATAATTTTCAAGCTTGATGATTAGACCAAAGCCCCTTGGATTGCACGCATAGCATGTTCAAATCTCTGGAAATTTGGGGAACAAACAAAATTTATCATAGTCTAGATTTAATTGCAATTCAACAAATCCTTAGAATTTAAGGGAGACTTTACTGATTAACACCTCTAAAATAACTGTCTTGAATCTTTCTGCAAACTAGCCTCTGAATCATCAATATCTAGTAATGATGGATCTGTGATTATTGACAATATAGGTATCACAAAAGAAAATGACCCACCAACTACTGTAGGCAAACGAGTTCCAAATAATGACTGTAGTAGTGTGTTTGTGCCAGCAACAAATAGTAATGTCTATATTACCTGTACATATCATACTATTTTAGATTAATCAAAACAATGAAGGGGAAGCCATATTAAAGAAATTTGAGCATTATTAGCAGAAGGTCTAACGTATACATTGTAAATCCTGAGAGAACTTACATTATTGCCACCCATCAAAGGAACCAGAAGAGTCGGAATCATCACAATAGTTCTTAGCATAAGAATGTAATGCTGGAATGCCAGGATAACAACCTCCACTATATCAAAGCATTTGACAGAGGCAGATCAGTAGAGCATCAAAATGTGGTTCTGATACAATATAAAGGAGAGGGATATAAATGTTCTGGTGATATTGATCATATAATAATGAAATATCTAGAGGAGAAATGTAGTTGTCCTCAATTGCATAACTTTAACTGTCCCCAAACTACATAACACAACTGTGGTAACTACATAAACTGCATAACTACACCTATATGAATACAATACACCAACAACCAATTCATAAAATAATTCTATATCAGTGATTAAGATTGTTGAAAAAATCATGTCCATATTCTCCTTGGTCCAAGATGAAAGACTCTTGGTGCTCCCATTTTTTAGAGCCGCCCTTGCCACCAATATAAGTGTGATAACTGGGGTAGGTCCACCGAAGCTTTCCATAGTTTCTCTTCCCATATATCTATAACTTCTATCTACATATATTTCCTATGATTTCTTGCTAGTAGAGGTGTACTAACAAAAAGATACAGCGTTGATTCAATGCCCCTTTCTCCTAGTCATAAAGGGGAGCTTTGAAATATCAAGTGCAACAATTTTCATACAATTAGTTCACACAAAAACCCATCTTAAAAAGTTTGAAACTGTATCTGAATTGGTAACTTATAATTCAAGATTTAAAGTTTGAAACTGTACTTGAATTGGTAACTTATAATTCAAATTCAAGATTTAGCAACAATCTAATATGTAATAGAAAAACTAACTTATTTGGTTATCACTGGACCAAATTCCCTAAATGGGCAATCTTTACCAAGAACATTGAATGCTCAATAAAAAAATTGATCTAAAGAAAGGCAAATGGAATTGAAAGAAATGGTGTGGTCTTGACACCTCTGATGATTGAGAATGTTACACACCCAAACTTTGCTTCTTGCAGCTGAAGTGGAGCAAAGTATGAATCCTAAGGCTGAGGGATGTCATCGCACAGGATACTTTGAAAATTTATTCAATTTCAATACTTAAATTCAAATCTATATCTTGACAAAATAATTCATGCTCTATTGTTTAAGTGACTTTGCTCTGCCCCAAGAATTCTTTGTTCACAATTACATCTGTATTCTCTTTCCTACACACTCCATATTCTATATTTCGGATTTCTATTTACAAATTCTACTGCGATCTTCTTCTTTACGGCACACATCTCTTATCGATTCTAAAGTCAGCAATTTTAAAACAAAACTCTTTTATTTCTACTACGCTATGCAAATTTTGGATGTTTTCTTGTTTTATATATTTTTTTTCTAATAATAAGGGGTTGAAACTGAAAGTTTTGTAATAAAAATAAATAAAAAGTACAAACAGTTCAAATATCATCCCTAAAGAGAACAACCTAAAGCTTATGGAAAGAAAACCAAAATGGAGCATTTATTCACTCCCATCAATAGCTAAGTAGAGTCTAATCAGCTGCACCTGATGCTGCATATGAATCATATCAAAACAAAAGCCTAGGCTAAACTTAATCTAACCATGTTAGCAAAACGACTGGAGTTTGAGACTTTGGTCTTATCTCTTCGTCTCAGTCTAATAAAGAAGAGGAGCCCGCGTCGTCTTCCTCTGCTGAAGCAACACTTTCTGATTCTTTGTCGTCCTCTTGTTCATTCTATGTACCTCCTTCATCCTCATCTTCTTCATCAGCCCCACCTGCTGCCTATGCATCCCCACCTTCGTCTTCCTCTTCATCTTCTTCTTCTGCTTCGTCCTCTTCTCCTTCCTCTTACTCATCTTGTTCATCTTCATCTTCTGAGGAGTCCTTGCTGCCCAGACCATCCAACTTCTCATCATATTTGTATTGGTATACCCAATCCATATCCTGAGGATCTAAGTCGTCTCCAAATGGTTCCTCTAAGCCATCCTGCAATCCCAGGAACTTTTTTAGAAAGGCTATTCCTTTCTGCATCATGCTTCTTCTGATGTTGTGATCTTCCCATTCCCACCCCCACAAAACAAAGAACCTTCTGGGAGGACCAACATATATATATTCCTCCTCTGCCTATTCCCGAAGCCTAGAAAGGGATCTCCCGCTCTCATCACAATTGCATGTTTGAAGGGGAGGGGAATGGTCAAGTCCTCGTCTATGTTTATGATGGCCTCATGTAAACCCAACAAATAGTTTTCATCAAACAATTGAAGCATGTCTCTATTTTCGTTAATTTTCGCACTCTTGCCAAGGATGCTAGCTAATAAGCCAACACAAATGTTAGAATTCACTCTGTGACGATGGTTGGTGCAGATGAAATCATAACCCAAGATCTTTCTCACAACATGTAAAACCAGTCAATGCTTATATTTGGATACTTCTAGTAGCCTTTTCTCAGTGATTGGGGTGTCAAAGGTTGTCTATTGGTGGTTGGAGTTGAGCTTAATAGGAGTGTCCATGTCGAACGCCACTACCTGCAAAAGAAACCAAAGCAATCACAAAACACCAGCACAGTCAATTTTTTTGTAAAATAGCAAGGTCAAAGGCTTGCTTTTCTTCCGCAAAACTCCACTGTTTGGGATACCGAGAAAGATAGACGCTTCTCTGACTCTTTGTTTGTGAGGTGACCTTTGTTTGCGTTGGCCAGTGGTTTTTTCCTCTGAATTAACTAATGCCTATTGATGCACATCACTTCTCTCACATCATAAACCTTGGGGTCGATGCTTCCCCATCTTGTAAATGACCACTGCTAAATTTAGCAAGAGTTAGTTCTTTCGCCTGACCGATTCTTGCTAAATTGGGGAATGTGATATGTCCCATCGCAACCAATTCTCTCCATCTCCTCCACTAGTCTTTTCTTGTCAGCAGGTATTCTTCTGCCTTGTCCCTCTGAGTGAAGTTTGGCGGTGTCATAATCCTGCCTAGGCATTGCTTCTTTCCTCCAGTCATACCCCCTAGATCTCTATGTCAACGGTTGCTCACCTGTTTGAAAGTGGGTAGTTCTCATCATCTATATTTTCTTGCCAATCTGAATTTTGATTTCCACTTACCATCTACTTGGATTACCTACCGTGAGTACATAATTTTCCTACTGAGTCAACTCTGAATATAGACTCTCTTTTACTAAAAATATTTGTTTGATAGTGGTACCTTTTGCTTCTTGTTTAGCCAGTTCATCTGCCATATAGTTATCTTCTTTGTAAATATGGTTAATAGTTACCTACTCAAATCTACTAGTCAGATTTAATATCACCTCAAGTAAGGATTGAAGCCTTCAATTTGGTGTTGATTTTGATCTAACTGCATTCACCACAATCATGGAGTCACCTTCAATATTGTTGATGTGAGTTTTGTACCACTACATAACATATAGGACTTGAACACTTGATACAGGATATCAAACACTCAACCCTCTCTTGAAAAGTATATACTCACGAAGGACGTGAGGAAACACTCCAAGGTTCTTTACACCTGTGGATCCTAACTCAGTTACAATGATGTGATTTGCTGGTAATTACGTCGGCGGGCTTACGTTGTTCCTTCAAAGATATTGAACTCTGGCTATGATGACGATGGATTTTAGCTTTTCAATGTATATTCCCTTTGTTCCTCCTCCTGAATTTATATCACTTCCAGCTTCACTCCTCAAACTCTCACTACTAAGCTACTCACTACCTTACTACTACTCCTAGGGATGAAGA
>MU227250.1:452584-475225 GCA_018584345.1 Thuja plicata | reverse complement strand
TCTTGTGCCCAAGATTTAAAACTTTTCATCCTGGTTCCAACGAGCTATAACACTAAGGTATCCAACATATAATACCAACAAAAATGGCAACCTTAGCAAATTTAATTAAATAATAATAATAAACCACGTGTCTTGCGAAAACAACTGAAGAAGCATCCGAATCAAAATCTGTTTGCACATGAGTGATCTTGATGATGAAATATGATGAATAAACCTGACGGGGTGACTTACTAAAAATAGACGCTCTCTCCAAGATTCTTAGAGCCCAAACTGGAAGCCAGAAATGAAAACCGAGAGCATCATTCAACTCCTCTAACTCATTTGAGCTCATCGGAACTATCCATTGACTTACTATAAATAGTAAGTTCGCACCAATGACCCTCTAAACACCTTGCCAGACCACGAGGATCGCAATAATGACCTGGCACCATCAATTCAATGACCTGCTAAAAATGGGGACATTACACCCTACTTGCATATATGCTGTGATTTTTTTCTGATCTGAATCTTCCCCGTCTTCTGATCTTAAAGTTGCCAATGATTTTTGGCCTTTTCCTTGTTTCCTTTTTTCCCCACAATCTGGAGAGATTTTGCTTGAGGTTGATCTTTGTAGCCCTAGATTGGTATTGGGCTCATGTGAGACAATGGGAGAAAGGGGGGCTTTGTTCGGACTCTTCTCTTTGTGGTTAGAAGTAATCCTGTCTTGATCATTCGACTCTGTAAGCACCATACCCTCCAGTTCCTCAATTCTTTCTTCTTCCTCCAAATAATCTGAGTCTAATAGTCTTTCGACAAAGGTTAGAGGAGGTGCGCCTTCAATGTTGTCCTCCTTTGCGATGCTAGGATTTTTTGATATGCCAAATAATTCATAAACTGCCTGCAGCCTAGGTGAGATAGGTGGACTTTGATATTTTTCCTCTGTTGGTTCCAGATGATAATTCTCCTTTCCCGCCCCTTTTTGTTAAAGTAATCAGATTATTTAGTGTGAAGTTTAATTTTAATTTTTCACTTTATATATGTAGGAATATCAAATGAATCAACTACAATGAAGCAAAGATACAATTTATACTGATCTCTATTTGCCAAGAAAATCTGATAACTGTATGTAACAAAGATAAGGACGGAGTGTACCAATTAATCTTGCTGGAGATGTCAATACCAATCTGCTATTATGATCTTGAACTATTAATGATTTGCTGATAGACAAATTATACAAATGAAATATATATATATCAATATTGTTTAGTGAGTATGGAGATGCATGATCTTGTACTTGCGCTGTATTATTTTTGTGTGTTCTTAGATCACGCATCTCAAGAGCATATATATAATGATGAGGAGGTGTGCCTTCCAATAGGCATGCCGCCTCACAATGGGTCGCAACTTTTCATCAATGATAACCAATGTGTCAAGGCCCGATAATGTAATGTTCCTAACCTGGGCGTATTGGAGGTGCAGGCCGTACGGAGGAGATAGACAGAACAAACTAGCCGTACGAAGGAGGTAGGCAGATTGTACAGTGGATGGAGGACAGGCCGTACGGTGAGGAGAGCAGGCCGTATGGTGAGAAGAGTAGGCCATACGGATTGGATCTGGCCGTACGTGTAGGAGGAGTTGGCCATATGGTGGAGGCAGTACGGTGGATGGATCGGGCCGTACGTGGAGGAGGAGTTGGCCGTACGGTGGAGGCCGTACAGTGGAGTGCTGGCCGTACGTTGGGAGGGAAGCTGGCCATACGGTTGGGTACTAGCCATACAGTAGGGTCTGAGATGCCTGGAGGGGATGCCTGTTGAGTATGGAATGCGTCTTTTGACTGCAATGCCTTAGCAATTCACCAGATGTTAACATGCACAGAACAATGAAATACCGAATTGGGAAATTATATTATGAATAATGAAGTACTTCAGATTTGCCAGATCCGATACAAGCAAGACAAACAGAGTAGGGTGAGGGTTGAACCCCACTGAAACTACAACAGGCCAAGTAGGGAAGGTCTTTCACTTCCAAAATGGCGCACACCAGAATTCCAACCGAAATTCGCAATTACAAATAATAAAATCAAAACTCAACATGAGAAATACATCCTAGAGGCCGGTCATAAATACTCGTTGGGAAAGCCCCGGAGGTGTACAAATAAAGCCGACACGGCAACACTAACACCTAACATTTAAAATAAAAGATGGGTCCGGGATAAGCTAAATCGACCAGGACCCAAATACAAGTTTATTTTATTTATTTAATAACGGGGACATTACAGATAACTATTGTTATCGTTAATATAAGACAACACGACTATGATGGAAGTTAATCACCGTAAAATGGTTACAATATTAATCAACACCAATAGTCGATTGAAGTTGATATCAAATAATGAATTAAGTCGATACCAATAGTCGATAAAAATTGACACCAAATAATGAATAGAAGTCGACACCAATAGTCGATGTTATTTGGTGTTCGATTATTATCAGTTTTAATCAATTCTAATGTTTAGTCAACCTTAATAATATATAATAATATTAATATAGTAATAACAATATTAAATAATACTATATATAAATTGATTAGTATAATAAAAGATATTATTAAAAACAGTGTAAAAACAAAATTATTATAATATAATATATCAAGTGGCACTGCCACCTTTTTTAAATATATATATGTGTGTGTGTGTGTGTGAATATAAAATATTATTAATAATCAATATATGTATAATAATATTTAATCATTTTATCATTCGACTTAGGCTACAAACATTAACACTCCCTCTTAGCCAAGAGAATGAACACATGCGCAATGAATCCTAATGTCAACACTTATGACATTTACTCAAAGTCACTTTCTATCCTTAATGATATGTGCACTAGCATCAACCATATGATGCTTATCATAAGGATATGGTTTCATGGTATGAGTGGAATATTAAACCATATTAATATTCACCATGAAATATCTCATCCAGCAGAGATATTCTATCGTGATGTGTACACAAATATCAACCATAGACATACACAGGGACACATAGTGTCAAAGAAATTATGTTTATATTAAAACATTAATTGGTTAGTACAGTGATAAGGAGAAAACACATTCTCATAAATGTTTTACATTTTAATCATACCAAGTTTGCTTCTGAAGTTAGCTATCTTATATCTGGCAAGAGGTTTGACCTGAGAATGTCTGTAGTTTGCTCTTTTGTACAAATATACTCTAGCTGAATTGCTTTCCTTTCCACCATGTCTCTAACATAGTGGTATGGTATTTCAATATGTTTGGATCTGTTATGAAAGGCTGGGTTGATGGAGAGTTTGATGCAACTTTGGTTATCACAGTGAATGATTGTGGGCTCTAAAGTTTGTCCAAACAACCCTGCCAATAGTTTCCTTAACCAAACTACTTCTTGAGCTCCCATTGAGGCTGCTATATATTCTACTTTTGTTGAACTTTGAGCAACTGAAGTTTGTTTCTTGCTGAACCAGGATATCATGGCAAATCCTAAACTGAAACAACACCCCAATGTGCTTTTACGGTCTATCACACTTCCAGCCCAATCTGAGTCAGTAAATCAAGTTTTATATTTTTGTATAGTAAACCATATTCTATCCTCGAAGGTATCTAAAGATGTGTCTTACTGCGACCATGTGTATTTGCTTAGGATCAACCGTGAACTTACTAAGGGCATTTATAGCATAACAGATATCGGGTCTGGTATTGACCACGTACATTAGCGATCCAGTCATCTGTCAGTATAGAGTGGGATCTGCTGATTCAGAACTTGACATTGCTTCTCTCAACTTGTTAAGGTTTGTTTCCATAGGTGTAGACATTGGCTTGCAGTCCATCATCCCGAACCTTTTCAACACATCTTGATGGTATATTTTCCTTAATTTAGGATTATCTCATTTGATTGTTGCCAAACTTCTAGACCAAGAAAATAGTGAAGAAGTCCGAGATCTTTCATATCAAATTCGGTGGCTAGCTCTTGTTTGCATTTGATTATAAGGTGATCTTCTCTAGTTATTAGAAGATTATCAACATATAGAACAAGGATCAACATTTCTCCATCCATTATTTTGAAGTAGAGGTTAGGATCTGCATCGTTCTTTGAGAAACCAATTCCTAGTAGGTAACGATCTATCCTTTCATACCAAGCTCGTGGAGCCTGTTTGAGACCAAATAGTGCTTTCTTCAATTTGCAGACATGAGATTGTTGATCATAAATTATGAATCCTTCAAGTTGTTCTCGATAGACTTCTTTGTCTATTACACCATTCAAGAATGTCATTTTCACATCCATTTGATGAATCTTCCATCCCTTGGATGCTGCAATGGCAATTATGGTTTTGACAGATGTGTAGCGAGCGACAGGTGCAAATTTTTCCTTATAATCGATCCCTTCCTTTTGTGAGAATCCCCTGGCCACAAATCATGCTTTATGTTTTTCAATGCTTCCGTCTGCTACATGTTTGATTTTAAACAACCATTTTGAAGATACTACAGATTTATCTTTAGGCCTGGGGATAATGTCCCAAACATCATTCTTTAAGATTGATTTATATTCTTCAGTCATTGCTTCTTTCCAAGTCTGATGTTGTAGTGCTTCCTCAACATTGGAGGGTTCTGAATTTATGATTTCACTCATTAATGCAACATAGTTGGAATACCTGTTTGGTCTTTTACTCTCTCTAAATGTTCCCTCAGGTGCTACATAGTTATTGGCTTCCTCTATCATTTTTCTATCCCATAGTGGTCTTTTCTTATTTATGGTAGAGATTCTTGTTTCATTTGTAATATCCATAGGTTCAGTGTGATTGTTGTTGTCAATGATGTTATGATTCTTCCTCTGAATCTCAGAGTGGTGATCTTTTTCACTGTTTTGAGGAGAGTCATTATCTACATCATTTATGTTTTTAGATCACTTGAATGCAAGATCTTCCTCAAATATTACATCTCTACTTAGTTCTATTTGTCTTTGACCAAGAATGTAGATTCTATAGGCCTTGGATGTTTCACTATATCCCACAAATATTCCTTTCCTTCTTGAGGGTTCTTATTTGGATCTCCTCTCCTTAGGAACATCGATGTAGACAGGACAACCAAATATTTTCAAGTGACTTATATCTGGTTTAATTCCCGTGAATGCTTCTTTGAAAGTTTTATTATCTAGAGATGAATGTGGACAACTGTTTTGAATGTAAACTGCAATACTGGAGGCCTCTACCCAAAGGGAGGTATGAATGTTTTGATCGTGTAGCATTGCTTTTGCTACTTCTACAATGGTTCTGTTTTTTTCTTTCTGCCACACCGTTTTGTTGAGGATTGTAAGGGACAGTAAACTCCCTCTTAGTTCCCGCATTTTACAAAAGGTACTAAAGGTTTCAGAAATGTATTCCCCTCCATCATTTGATCTAAGAATATTTATGTTTTTACTTGTTAGGTTTTCCACTAGGGATTTGAATTCTCTGAAATTTTTAAGAACTTAATTTGTCTCCTTGCTTTTTTAGAAAGTATATCCAGGTCTTTCTTGAATAGTCGTCTATGAAAATGATATAGTATAGAAAACCTCGATATAGTATAGAAAACCTCCAATAGAGGGTACAATCATAGGTCCACACAAATCAGTATGAATTAGTTACTAGATATCTTTAGATTTGTTTTCACTACTATGAAATGTGTTTTTGATATTCTTTCCTAAGGCACATCCCTTGCATCTTCCTTCATGTTCTTGAGATAGTTTGGGAATTCCTATTACCATTTTACCCATGGATGTTAGTGCATGGAAATGGAGATGTCCTAATCTCCTGTGCCATAATTCACATGTGTTTGAGGACTCATGAATGAGGGTCTGAGATGAGGTTGTGATGAGTTTATATAAACACCCATGTCGCATTCCAATGGTGTATGCTTGTTCGATATTTGAATTTTTAGGCCATGCTAAGACTCTTCCTTCCATAAAGGTGATCCTGTATCCTTTATCCTCGAGGGCTGAAATAGAAACTAGGTTCCTTTTTATACCAGGTACATATAGTACTCCTGCTAATTGTAAGGATATGTTGAAGTTTAGTTGGATATTGCAGGTCCCAAATCCTTTTACTAGGTAGTTTGAGTCATCCCTGATTGTGACTTCTTCATCACAATTTTCTATCATTGTATTTAGATGCTCTTTGAATCCTGTGATGTGTCGGGAGGCCCCGGTGTCTATTACCCAAGTGTTTCTACTAGTAGATATTTGACTTGAGAGTGTTGAATAGAGAGCTGGTCTTTTAGTTTGGTACAAAACTTAAATTCAACGTTTTTCTCTAATATGGTTTCTCCAATATAACCATTCATCATTTTGAATTTTGAGGATTTAATAAAAGATTGTTGTAGTATGATAAAATTTGATTTCCTTTTAAATCTGATTTGATCTATGCCTCACCTAGGCTCTGATACCATGTTAAAGTAATCAGATTATTTCGTGTGAAGTTTAATTTTAATTTTTCACTTTATATATGTAGGAATATCAAATGAATCAACTACAATGAAGCAAAGATACAATTTATACTGATCTCTATTTGCCAAACAAATCTGATAACTGTATGTTACAAAGATAAGGACAGAGTGTACCAATTAATCTTGCTGGAGATGTCAATACCAATCTACTATTATGATCTTGAACTATTAATGATTTGCTGATATAGATAAGTGTCACTTCTTCAATTGGCAACCTGTAGTTTTATTCGATGGCATATTATACAAATGAAATATATATATATATCAATATTGTTTAGTGAGTATGGAGATGCACAATCTAGTACTTGCACTGTATTATTTTTGTGTGTTCTTAGATTGTGCATCTCAAGAGCATATATAGAATGATGAGGAGGCATGCCTTCCAACAAGCATGCCGCCTCACAATGGGTCGCAACTTTTCATCAATGATAACCAATGTGTCAAGGTCCGTTGATATCAAATAATGAATATAAGTTGATATCAATAGTCAATAAAAATCGACACCAAATAATTAATAGAAGTCGACACCAATAGTCGATATTATTTGGTGTTCGATTATTATCAGTTTTAATCAATTCCAATGTTTAGTCAGCCTTAATAATATTATTATAATAATAACAATATTATTAATATTAAATAACACTATATATAAATTGATTAGCAATAATATAACATATATGTGAATATAAAATATTATTATTAATCAATATATGTATAATAATATTTAATCATTTTATCATTCGACTTAGGCTACAAACATTAACACTTTTTTCTTCTTATTCCTTGTTATTTGTTTGAGGGGAGAGATTCCACCTTTGATACTATCCTCTAATGAAATTTTGTTTGATGGACCTCCTCCTTTCATACCTTTTATCCCTTGGATTGAAAAACCTTTGTTTGGGACCGACTGTGATTTGCCATCCATTTCTTTTTCTAAAAATCTGATAGATTTCCTGCATCCATTGCTGATACTTCTTGAAAGCTTGGGAGGAGGTTCTTTCTCCCCATACTTACCTGGTCTTCCATTGAGTTTTATATTTTCATCTAAATTTAAATAATTTTAAAAATTCATCAACCAGTTTTGATGTGTCAATTTATAGTGAATGGTTAACTTATTTATGAAATAGAAAAGAATTTAGGAAAGAATTTTTCCAATTAAAGCACTACATTACATATATTTTGTCTTTTATTTAGTTGAGTTCTCTGAGGAAAATAAAGAGGTGTGATATAACTTATAAGTATCGTAGGACCAGCCATAATTCAAAATTGCATGACCATAGCTGAATACTTAAGAAATACTCGATCATAAAATCATTGATAAAACAGAGACGCACATTCTTTCTTTTTCTATTTAATTGAAAGGAGGCTAAAATTGAGTAGCTAAAATTTGAGCCAACATTGAGAAAGTTCAAAGCTTTACTATTGTACCCAACTCTGAGACATAAATATTCTTACTGAGCTAAACTTAAATGGAATTGCTGCTTCCACTGAGAAAGAAGGGGAAACTGATATTTTTATCAGTATGAGATACACACATGCTCTTATTGAGAAAGTGGCCTTGCTATCACTGAAAATTAAGGGGATCCTGATGTCTTTAGCAGTACAAAGCGGGATTGGCAATAAGGTATTCTTCCAGCACCCTGAACAAAGCAATGCTACCGGCCTTGATCTCCTCAACTTTGGCTTCATCGTAAGGAACACCAGGGAGGGTTTCATAGCTACAAGTAGTGGTTGAAATGGATCCAGCCCTGCTTTGGGAGTAATTTTAATCTTGAAATTTGTGTAGGCCACCTTTGTCACAATTGGCCCAGCTCGGAATCTTGTTTTATTTTTTTCTCTTTTTCATGACTACACCTAATAATATCTACTTTACATGGTGACTGCATTTACTTTGTGTTTTTCATACTTGGAGTTGGAATTCTACTTTACAAGTCAAAGGCTCATTTTAAGAAATTAACATGTCAACAAGATTATGATTGAGACTTATGATTCAACACCAAACGCCATGCCAAGTCATAAAGAATTCACAGTTTCTAAATTCCACACACCCAGTTTATAGAAAATCTCATAGTTTTCAGTTCCACTTTTGTATGTTGCCAACTAGCATCATCATTAAGGTGGAAGGGGAACACATTCTTATCCCTAAAAGATTGACATAGTTCCACTTTTGTATGTTGCCAACTAGGATCATCATTAATGTGGAAGGGAAATAAATTATCATCCTAATACATTTTCATAATAGGTTGATAAATACGGAAAACTTGATAAATATCGAGAACCTTAACAATCCTTCAAAATGTACATTTCCTTTCAAATAGGGTCAAATTTAGAAACCTTGTGCTAGATGACACAGGCCTATAATTTGCAATAAACGAAAAACTAAATAAAACTTAATGTCTTTTGATAACAGAAGATAAATCTCATTAATCTGATTGGCACCACGGTTTGCAAAGCCCAAAGCCTAAAGGATATAAGCTTGAAAAAGGTTATGTAAATTTGGATGGCATATAGTAGGGAATGAAAATGGATGTACCTTATACACAACTCCAACAGAAACACCAACAATGAAGAGAAAAAGTGGCATCACAAAGTCTACAAGTGAAACACCATTCCAAGGAGAGTGACTGATAGGAGGTATAATCCCACCAACATCATCAACTAATATCATGAGCTGCACAAGCCCAACGAGAAAATAAGGCAACAAAACCTGTTAAACAGACTGATAAAACTGCAAATAGTCCAAATTGAAATAACTTAAAATTCAAAACTGCCTATGTGTTTGAGTAGATCTCAAATTCATTTTCAATCTGTGCAAGCAAAAAAATATAATTCAACACTCATGTTTCTTTATAATATAAAGGAGAAATGAGAGTTTTGAAAGAGGTGACTGGCAGCTAATTGGGCCTAAATTCCTTCTGTCCCTCCTTTTTCATTTTCCTGTTACAAAACAATAGATATATAGACAAACTTATGTTGTGGTAATAACTTATGATGTTTTCAATACTATCATATCCACAAATATCACAATAATTCTTTTATTAGAGTTCTACATTTTGTGCATCTTTCCCATTAAAGCTTGTTTAGGATAACATGCTGGATGTCGAATTTCTTTTTTGGATACTGCATATCATGTACTACTGCGTACAAATCTTTAAAACTACACCCAGGTCTCTTATTCTCCATCCATACCGTTTCTGAAGGAAACTTCCCACCTAGACATCAGTTTCTCCAAATTGAAGCCAGGAAAGACTCTTTACATCTCCAATAATCATTTTGCAATGAAAGGCTCCCGCTGTAGAACTCACCAAACAAACAAAAAAGCTTTGCAACAATCGTGAATTATACGAGTATCTAAAGAAAATTTTTGATCTTAAGGGAAGAATAAATGAAAATATTTTCCTCAACTTCAAAACACAAATGTTATGATTAGGCACACAAATTCCGGTATAAGAGACTATGTGGTTACAATTGTTTCTTGTGTGTGCAGCTATTATTGCAGCTATCAAGCTAACCCTGATGCCGAATGGACTTATTTGTCTATATACTTTAAAAAGTTAGATTTTTACAATCAGAAATAATAACATATACCTAGATACCACCATCTAAAATTTGCAATTGCGATGATTTGAGTCTCCTCCAAGATGTCGTTTCAAGAACAAGAAAATTACAACAGAAGATGTACGCACTTGAATAGGTAGCAGTGGTACACATTAGCAGCATCCATATAAAGAAGGCAAGAAGGGTAAATATCAGAGCGTGCAGGAAACCCTAATTCTCCAATTTTTTACCACAAACTAACACAACCCTAAAACCTCATTTTCCCCTGTAATGATGAATTACTAACTGAGCTTTGAAATGTTGACCCAAAATACGTGAACACCTTTACCAAAATCATCTCATTTAGAACTAAAAGCACATACAGTAGAATTAGGAAAAAGGGATGAGTTTGAGCTGTACCGCAACCGTAAGGCCACGAAAGACATCAAGTGAGGTGAGGCACCTGTTCTGTCCCGCTCCCTTGGCGTTTGACGAGCTCCAGCCCATTGTCCACATATCCATTAAATGGACTTTCCTTATAGATGCATGCAATGTTCTTTTAAACCTGTGAAAGCAAGTGTTCTAACTTGAAAGCTTACCTAAATTTTATTATATTTACAAATGACCTCATATATCCTTAAAAGTGAAAGGAGAATTTAAACAAAGATTAAAAAGACATAAGCAGCGCGAGGAAATAATAACATATCATTCCACATTAACAATTGATTCTCTTTTTGTTCTCATTTCTTCCGAGTGCATTCCCGCTTGCATTGGAATGTAATTTGGAAGTTCTGTTTTCAAATGGGAGGATGCGAATGGTTTTTGATTCGAACGGATTGTGGACTGGAATGGAAAGTGAAAGGTTTTTCGTCGTTTATTTATAGTGTCATGGATACAATTTCCGTAGTTTATTTACTGTGTCATGGATACGATTTCTTTATTTCATGCAATGGAAAAATCTACGAGAATAGCTGAAAGGAATCTGAACAAATCTCCCTCACCTGCAGATGATCTTGAAGAGGAATATGATCCCTTCAAAGAAGAGGAGGTTCCTCGGAATTATAAGCGCTCCGAATGTGACAAATGGTTTTTTCAGGAATGTGCAGCTTTTGTGGCTCTTATAGCAGGACTGCTATCCAGCCTCATAGCTGATCCTCTGAAGAAACGTCTTATTTGGGGATTAGAGTCATGGAAGTGGTTTTTGATGGTTCTGCTTGTTTTCTGCGGGAGACTGGTTTTCGGGTGGATAATTCGTGTGGGAGTATTCGTAATTGAGAGGAATTTCATTTTGAGGAAGAGGGTCCTCTACTTTGTCTATGGAGTGCGGAGCAGTGCTAAGAATTGCCTCTGGTTTGGATTAGTTTTGTTGGCCTGGAATCTCATGTTTGATAAAAAGCTAGTCTTCTATTCCACACTCTCAATATGGATTGTATTTTCATAATTGTTATTCTCAATGGAGATGCATTTTCATAATTGTTATTCTGGTTAGGGATGGAATTTTTATTTTTAATCATCTGCAAAGTCCTCATTTATATTCGTAATCTCTTTTACATTCTAATATTTTGGTGAGTTTGCGCTATCAGTTAGAGCGAGCTACCAAGAATAACAACCTGTTGGATTCCATAGGGAAGCTCCTGCTTTCTCTTCTGTGCGCCGCATTTCTATGGCTATTCAAGACACTATTGATGAAGATTTTGGCTTTGAATTTGCATGTGAACATATTTTGACAGAATTCTGTAGTCCATATTCCATCAATATGTGCTTGAAACTATATGTCCGCCCCCAATGATGGAAATCCATCAATCCCCTGCCCTAGCAGATAAAAATACTACGAAGAATGCAGGAAACGTAGAAATTCAAATAGATCCTCCTGATAACAGAAATAATGATAGGGCAGGGGGCTCCAATGCGAATTGAACATTGCAGAAGCTGAACCAGAGGAATGTCTCTGCTTGAAAAATGAAGAGATTGATCCGAATGATTAGGTATTCGAGAATTGCTAATACAATTGACAGGTCTCTGAATTTCCATAAACATGATACGAAGATTGATAGTGAACGTCGAGCAGCAGTTACGGGGAAGAGGATATTTGAAAATGTTGCTAAGCGTGGAACAGAGTAAACATCCACTGACTTGTTCTTTGAAGTAGTACCTTCACCTCGCATAAGCTTTGTCATACAATGAGGTGCCAAACTAGGCTTTGTTTTTGTTATTCAAGAATCAGAAAGCTAACATTTAATGGTCAATAGACAATGCCAATTCTAGTTTCTATTAGAATGTTCCAATAAAATTTTATAACAGACAATACTATTGGCAGTTTATTTATGTCTTAACAGAACGCCGTTGCCATTTAAACTGACATCCTCACACAATTAAGATCCAGAAGCACTCTTGATCACTACTATAGACTGTGGAAATTTTATTTCCCTTATTGGTATCCTAGTTCCTAACCATACTGCAGTCAGGCTACGTACCCATTCATTTGTTTGGGAATTTAACCATAAACTAAAATCAAAAGGCTTTGCTAAGCATTATATGCAGCAGTTTGTATTGTATGCTCATTTTGATGCTAAGGCCATTGTTCTCAAACACCTAATTCTTACAAAAATGCCAAGGAAAAAGCATGAACCTACCAGCATAAATAGAACCAGACAATATCAGGAAACTCCACAGCTCATGATTCATTTACTTCTGGGAAAATGAATATGTTTGAGAATTTCTTTATTTTAGTTGAATTGGAGTCCCATCTTCTGCAGGTATATTGAGGAAGATGACCTGATAAAGTTAATGATAAAAATAGAGGTGAACAGAGTCTTTCCCCAATTTATAGGAGCCTCAGATACAGGAAGGATCACTGAATCGTCTCTTGTAAACTCGGTGGTATGCTTTTTAAAACTGGTGCCATACTGCTTGTAAATGTCACTCCCATGAACATATAGCTAGGTGTAGTTTTGCTTGGAATGTTGGGCTCATTTCATGTCCTTTTGACCTGATTTTGTTGTTTTATTCTGACGAAAACAACACATATAAAGTTAAACAAGGCAATACTGATTATCTAGTTCTATTAGCTCTTTCTCGGGACACACTGACTAATTTATCTTTTTGGTGGCAGATGAATGTTTTGAAGAAAGGAAATTACTTTCTCGGTCTCTTAATGATTCCAAAACTGCAGTTAAACAGCTACACAGACTCATCAATGCAGTTGTGATTATAATCATAGTAATGTTCTCTTTGGTTCTTCTGGGCATTGCCAGCACCCATGCTATTGTTATTATATTAACTTACCTGCTGCTTGTGGCTTTCATGTTCGAAAATACATGCAAAACAATCTTTGAAGCCATTGTGTTTGTATTTATCACGCATCCATTTGATTTGGTTGATCGGTGTATTGTTGATGGAGTTCAGGTAAAAGTCACCCTTCTCTCCTTTCACAAATGACTGAAATGAGTGAATGGGTAATAAAAATACATCTAGCTAAAGTATAAAAGATGAGTGCTGAAGATTCACCTATGAACTATAAAAGAAAAAGTAGAAAATGTTACAGATTGGTTTTTTAATACAACTGTACAATTAATTGGTTTTTGAATGGTACAGATGGTTGTGGAAGAAATGAACATCCTCACAACAGCGTTTCTGTGCAATGATAACGAGAAAGTATATTACCCCAACTCTATATTATCTACAAAACCAATCAGTAACTATCATAGGAGTCCAGATATGGGAGAGAGTGTTGACTTCTATGTGGATGCTACTACTACTGTGGAAAAAATTGCTGCACTTAGGGAGAGAATACGCAGGTCTTTTTGTTTGTGATTGTTTGTTTTTTTTAGCAATGGTAATAATATGAGGCACAGTTACACATACATTTGCAAACAGCCTTACATACGAAATATTTGATTGGGGTAATCACACAAAGTTTCTAGAAATTTACTCTTAAATCTCAGCAACGAGAGAAATAATAAACAAATTCTCGTAGATCCATTGATCCACTTTGGCCTAAAGGCCAGTAAGGTTAGGTTAGCTTATCTTATTTATGTAATAAATGTTTCCGTGATTTGTTTGAATCTTTAAGTGCTGTGTTTGTTTATGCAGCTATATTGAAAGCAAGCCTCATCATTGGCACCCCGACTATAATTTGTTTACTAAGGAGGTTGAGAACACTAATAGGATGAGAATGGGCCTTTGCCTCAGACATACAATGAATTATCAGAACATATATGAGAGATCAAATAGAAGATCTGCTTTGTTACTGAAAATGAAGGATATGCTTGAGGAACTTCAAATTGAATATCAAATTTTGCCTCAAGAAACACCTGTTAAGTTTGTTGGGTCTACTGCAAGATGAGATCCTCATTCATTTCTAATAAGTTGAGGTAAATAAAGAATAGCAATTTTTATGGGAAATGTTTCTTTTTTTGGTTTTAAGGACTGTTTCTATACCTATCTTGGAATCTGCATTGAAAATTATAATGACGAGTTCTTTCGGATTGTGTTTTGCGGGGAACAAAGCTCCATTGCTTTGTGCAAGGTACATGTTTCTGGTTTTGCATGTTCATTGCCAAAAAATAGAATTTCTGAGGTATGAAGTACAGGTAGAAACACATTAGTTATGTACTAATATTATGGTTTCTTTGAATTTAATATATTTATAAAAAAAATTTATGCTATGATAGTGAGCTAGTGAGAGTAAACTTTGCAGGAATTGTCACTCAAGCTTCAGCATTTTTGGCTTAAAAAACAAGGTGAGGTCTCTGTATGTCATGATACATGAATGGGCATGGATCTCCATGATAGCTTACAAAGTTTGCTGGAAGAAGGGATGCTATCATGCAGATATTCCTGCAGTCTTTAAAGGAGTAGATATGTTCTCTCTTTTTCTCGCCTCTAATCTCCCTCTTGCAGATTATTTTCAAGATGCTGTTGCCATCAGAGAATTCGATGATTTTTATTCTACTTGTAGGGAGTTTTTTCACTTTTAATCATATGCAAAGTTTTCATTTACATTCCTGATCTTTCCACTCTAATATTTTGATGAATTCGTTCTATCAATTTTGGCCAACTATATCCTAAAGGCCATTAAATTTAGCTCAGCTTATCTTATTTATGAGATAAATATTTCCATGGATTGTTTTAAAGTGCTGTGTTTGTTCATGCAGCTATATTAAAAGCAAGTCTCATCATTCGCACCCAGAATATATTTTGTTTGTCAAGGGGATTCAGAGCATTAATAGTATATGAAAAGGCCTTTGCCTCAGACAGACAAGAAATTATCAGAGCATAGGTGAGAAGTCAAATAGAAGATCTAATTTGCAACTGAAAATGAAGGAAATATTTGAGGAACTTAAAATTGAATTTCAGCTTTTGCATTAAGACGTGCATGTTTGTTGAGCCTTCTGCAGATAGGTATGCATTTCCACTGAGTGGAGGTGATTTGCACAAGAAATTGGATTTCTAGGTTCCGTATATTTCCATCTCCTCTTTGGTACTCTCCACACTTCGGTAGAGGTGAATAAATGTTCTATTTTTTTGGGAATGTTTCAAGGACTGTTTCTATAACTATTGTGGAATCTGCACTAAGAATTATAATGATAATTCTTCGGATTGTGTTTCACAGGCAACAAAGTTATATTGCTTTGTACACAAAGTAAGTGTTTCTGGGAATTGCCTTCTCTTGCATTAACATATAATATGAAGTGCAGATAGAAACATATTCGTTGTGGGATGTTGGTGGTGGTCCTGTGGGTTTGTCTGTAGTTTACACTCAGAAAATTTATGTGCTTGTCACCCAGTCATTGGCTTAGCTGCTTGCATAGGTTTTGTTGTTGAGCTTTCCCAGCTTGGGCAATAACTCCATGATTCTACATCACAAGTTGATGTCAAATTTCATGAACATCCATTTTAGCAAGATTGCACTAGTATTTTTTTAATCTGATTTTTATCGCATATCTATATCAAGTATTCTTCCCACACTATTAAATAATGTAATCTTGTAGTAGGGTTTTCAATATTGTTTTTGGCAGAGTTGCATATTCAAAACTAAATCAGGTAATTATTCACATCTTTAGAATACTGAGAAATACTCTTCAGGGAGACCCGTGACTTGGAGTCGTACCCACATGTTAACATTTATTTTGGATAACAATAGCATTTGTAGGTTTTGTGTCTACCAGTTGCTATAACTTGCCCTCAGACTACTGTTTGAATTGGTTCTCAGAAATATTTGAGCTATAGTGTTGTTTTTGAAATCTAAGTATGATTTTTTTTACAGTGCATTGAAGAAAGATGTTTCTGTCATCTTTACAGCAGCGACCAAGGCTTGCAACTTGCCAGTACATAAAATGCGTAAACCGCCAGTAAGGTAAACAGGATTTGATGACTTGTAGTTTTCTTAACACATTAGTTTTCTAATCAAATTATGGTCTCTTTGAATTTAATATATTTATAAGCATTTGACAAATATAAGTGATAGTTTGATGAGTCGTATGCTATGAAAATGAGCTAATGAGAATGAACTTTGCAGGAAGTGTCACTCAATCTTTAACATTTTTATCTTAGAAAACAAGGTGAGGTCTCTGTATGCCACGTGACAGGAATGCGCGTAGATCTCATACTCTCTCCACAACAGGTAGGAACTTTATGTAAAAGGCCAGTTTTTATGGATATGCAAAAGGGATTGCATAGGGAGGGACTTCCCCTGCCAAATTTGTAGCTTACAAAGTTTGCTGGGAGAAGGGAATTCCTGCAGCTTTTAAGAAGTAGAAGTGTTCTCTCTTTCTCTTGCCTCTAATCTCCCTCTTACAGATTATTTTGAAGATGTTGTCGCCATCAGAATTGCCAAGGTGCTTGTTCAGTCTAATATTACAGCTGCAGGATTGAACATCCTTGCAGCGTGGTCAGAAATATTAAGAAGCAGCAGCTCCTTAGTGAGGGAGATTATTTTCATAAAAGACATGTTCTTTTCAACATAATTTCAGGCACATCTATGTCTTGTGTTTTTCATGTTGTAGCTTTACTACCTCGTTTGAGCCCTGCAGCCACAAGTCAGTTATCATGACTGTGTACACATACTACCTTTTACAAAACAAAGAAATCATGTTCATCCTTTAATAAATATAATGCCAATAGAAAAGACATGGAGACGTTCATGAAATTCATGCGAGTGCAAATTTGTAAATTAGTATATATGTGTCAACTTGTTATACCACTTTGCGTCTAATTTTCAGACTGGATCACAGTAGGGAGGCAATTAAGAAATAATTGAACAAAATAGGAGGTCTATTTGACATTATTGCAGGTCATATTAATCCAAATACGGTTCCAGAATTGACCTAGCTTTCGATGCATCAAAATAGAACTATAACTCATTCTTCTGTAGTTTGGTCTACATCCTACCCATCTATACATTATAAGAGGAAGAGCATTATTTTATCCACAACACAAAGAATCAAGATACAACTTCAATATCTTTCCATTTATGATCTGAAGCTGAAAGAATCTCTCTTGGTGAGCACTGAGAACTATAATTAATGTACGAAAGGTACCAACAATGTTTGCAGAAAAATTGACTCCCTTTGAAGAGTTGTGATGGAACTGAAGCCCAGGAAGATTTATTTCCAAGATTTGAGAAGAAATCAAATAAATCATTTTATTTGTAACTGAATCCAAAGAAGAGCATAAAACACCGTGCATTTGTTTTTTGGACATGGAAACATATGCAATCAAAATTCTTAAATAGTACATTTAATGAAATTTTTTACTTTTAAATTTTTTAATTTTTAAGAACTGCAATTGATATGGAAGTCAAATTTAGATCTGTTTTTATAGCTGCTTTCAGCACTACACATATTTGACAAAGAACTAACTTTTTTTAAAAGTACATACTGCATGTTTGCACTCTTAATATGTTATGCTTTTCATCTTATTGTTGGTAAAAAAATTTGAAATGCATGGACTTGCTATAACAATCTCTCAACTTGAGGTTTATTTCCAAGTTCTAGGAGAGGTTCAACGCTTAACTCAACTCCACTACATCAATGCAGAACTGATTACTCGAGATTCATGGTAAAGAGTTGTTTCCTTGCACTGATAATGGATTTGACAAACATTTGCTCTTCCTTACTGCTCAAACAACTCATTTATTTCTATTTGCCTATGCATTTGGCAGCTTTGTTGGTATACAATATCTCAACAGAGGAGAAGAATGAACAACATTTATAGAAATAGCCATTGCAGTTGTCATAGGAAATGAAATAACCAAAACTCCAGTGAAGAGCAAATGAAAGAATTTTAATGACCTTGACAAGACCAAGCAACCCAAGGGACCAAGGAACACAACAATTAACACGTTCTAAAGTTTTTTCCAATGTCAGCTCTTCTATTGTGAATGTTGATCAGTAAACTTTCTGTTTCATGAAGCCTTACCACCTCAAATAACTCATTCAAATGCACACCTTCAAAAATGTTTTCAAACTGAATCTGAATATCCTCATATGCTGAGTATTCAAAGATGAAGTAGAATTCCATTTCAAGAACCCCTTTGCTGCAGAAAAATGTTCTTTGTTCGCACTCTTCTTTGGGGATTGTATTATTTTTTGGCTAAGTAGTTTAGTCCACACAGTAGTCCCAAATTTTTCTAACTCAAACATTTTATTTCTTCATTAGTGTTATGCCAATCGTGCAAATTAATGTCCCACTTGTTCATTTGCTTGTTGTTCTGCTTTTTCCAAATACTTTTCCTATGGCTTAATTCCTCTTCAACAACCATTTTGGGCCAGCAACACTCGTCTATGTTTTGAACCTTCTTTAAGTAGCTTAGCAAACGAATTATTGATGATGTATGTTTTGAACCTTCTTTAAGTAGCTTAGCAAACAAATTATTGATGATGCAAGTGTTCCCATCTTAGCCAAAAGGGTCTCATATGGGATTATTGATTTGACTTCAAACAACTAGTGATTAAATGTTTTTGGATTCTTTCTACTTGCTTCCACTTGTGGTTTGACATTCTAACCATATAGGTCAATTAACACAACCAGCAAACCAAAAAAAGTTTATTTGATTTCCCCGTCTCATGACTCCACTTTCTTGCACCTATTTTGAAGTAGGAACAAATCTCTCCAGCCACCTTTCTTTTAGTTCTAAAAGTATCCCAACTGTGCCTATTATGGAAATCAATTCCTAGGCATTTGTATTCTTCCACTATCTACAATGAACTTCCATGAAAAATAAAATCGAATTGTTGGTTCTTCATTTTCAAAGAAAAAAACATGAATTTTGTTTTGTTGGTATTCACTTGCATTCCAACCTCTTGGTAAAAGAGCTCTAAAGCCTTCAAATCGTTTGCATATAAAAGCAACTTCACCATCTAACTTGTCAACCAAATCTCTTCCCCAATTATTTTGTTTAACAAATCTTTGAGTTTATCCATATATAAATCAAATAACTTGGGGGAAAGAGTCCACCTTTGTTTGATTACAACGTTGCTACCAAAGCATTCAAACATTACCTTTCTCTTTAGTTTTGATTTTAGTTCTGACCTTTTTTAAAGTTTATGAACCACTACTCTATACTCATTACCAAGTTTGTCCATTCTACTTTGAAAAATGTCTTTAGGAATGATGTCAAAGGCTTTTTTGAAATCAATGAAGCAACAAAAAGCTTCTCCACCATGGATGTTCCAAACCTTCTCAATGAAGTGTCAAAGAGTGATGAAATAATCAATGGTATTGTGCCTTGGTCTAAAGCGGGTCTTCTCTTTTTCTCCTTTTCTCTCTTTTTTCTACCCATCTTCTTATTATGTGTGGTACGATTCAAAAAAAAATTGCAAAGAAGAGGATCGACTGGATAATAGTACGAAGTTAGAAGGATTATTAATATCATCACTTTTGAAAAGTGGGATAACAAAACTAGTAGTCCTCTCAATTGGGTTGTTGCTTCACGTGGCATTGTTAAAATTTCTTGTGATGTTTGGAATGAGCAGCTTAGCTCCCCATTTTGAAGATTTTGCATGTGGCCCATCAGTGTCTTGAGCTTTGCCACTTGCTAAATTATTATGCCTTGTTTGATGTATTTCATCGTAAAAATGTTTATAGATGAGTCAATTGTAGGAGGGTTACTTTTCTTTTGTGCTCGCGCATAAAGTAGCTTCGTATAATTTAACCAATGGACATCAATGATATTAAAATCGTTTGTTTTCTTTTTTGTCATAGCTCCCTTTAAAAGCCTTTGGGGCTTTGATTTCCCAAAGACATCAATTATTTCCTTCTAGAAATTACATATCTTTCTTTTTTAGGTTTCATCAATTGTTCATATTTCCTCTGGCTTTCTTTGTATGTTTATTCTCTTTAAAAGATCTTTTAGCGGCCTTGGGTTCCTCACCATACCAAGGGTTAGTTGGCAAACTATTTGAAATCCTCTTCATAGGATGTGATCTCTTACGCATCATTAAAATCTTATACATTAAAGGGATCAACATATTGCTGCAAATATACTCACTTCTATAACTGTTTTCCTTGAGGGTGTTGCTCAAGTGTAGCTGCAAAAAGATTTTGATTTTCTTGATTCACAAGGATTTTACCTTGTGTATGAATTTTCATATGCATGTGTTTGGCTTTCCCTCCTCAAAATTCACTTGTGGATGTCGAACTTAACAAGGAGACATATTTGTCAAGTTTCAACTTTGTAGGACAACCCCCAATATTGAACTCCAACAACTTGGAAATAGAACTTCAAGATTAGATCACATAGTACACCATACTTTGCCCATTGTAAGTTTTGCAAGGGAAACCTTTGGGATCCTGACCAAGTTTTCATGCCATTACAAATAACCATTCCATACAAACTATATAAACCTAGTAGTTCCACCCCAAAATGTGACACATTCCCATCCCATTATGTGAAGCCCTTTCCCAAATTTGGTCCCCACTTTCCTCTAGCTACAGAGGATTGATATCCCCCCTTGGCTACTAAATTAAATAGATTGTTTGTTTGTTGTTCTTGCATTAAAATCACCAATCAAAACTATTTCTCTTGTGGTACTAAAAAAATGACTTTCTCTAAAGTAGCATAAAGATCTTTGGTATCTAGATTTCTTTTCTTGTACAAATTCGAGTGTTTTATAGAAAATTAACAAGAAACCATCAAAAGACCATATAAAGTCACTTAATAAGTTTTGATACCATGTATGATTTGGCTATGGAGGTAGCCACCCAATATTTAGAGGCCTAATGAAAAGCACAATAACAAGAGATAATCAATATGACGAGAATAAATTGTAATCTCATCAAGAATGCAATCGAATGGAATCAATGAAATTATTGTACATAGGAGACCCCTTGGTTAAATAGGCCAAGGTGAGATGTAGGAAAGCATAAGATTATGTAAAAATTCTTAATCTTATGCCATGATACACGAAGTGATAACTTATCACCCACCTAAGGTGGAAAAGTGATAGTGTGACACATCCATTAAAGGTGGATCGCCCACCTAAGGTGGAAAAGCAATAACATGATAATTCTACCAAAGATGAAAGTCCCACTTAAGGTGACAAAGAGATAATGTGATAATACCACCGAAAGTGGGAATGTTCCTATGTGGCCCTAAGTAAACTTAACCAACATGTATGTTTAGGACCTAGAAGAAGTAGTAGGCACAACACTTAGACACACAAATAATTTGAGTCACTTTCTCAACCAACCTTTAGTAAGATGTGAGTAAGATGAAGAATGAAAGACTGCTTAAAGATATTTCAAAGAGTATAAGAGAAAAAAAATAGGAAGAAAAATGAACAATTCATAAAATCTTTAAAAAAAAGTGATGTGATTTCTAAAAGGAAAAAAAATTTATAACTTTTGAGAAGCACAACCCTAAAGGCTTTTGAAGGGAGATATAAAAAAAAAAAAAAAAACAAACATAAAATAATATCATTAATGCTCACTGGTTGGATTATGTGAAGCTCCTTTATGAATGGGTTGAAAGAAAAGTAGCCCTCCCATAATTGACTCACCTATCAAGCTTTTTAGGATGGAAGACATCAATCAAGAAATGAAATAATTTAGCAAGTGGAAAAGCTCGAGATAGTGATGGGCTACTGATAGAATTTTGAAAATGGGAAGCTAAACTACTTGCTCCAAACATCAAAAGATTTTTTTATAATGTCACAATTTTTTTTTCCAATTGAGTGGATTACTAGTGTCCTTATTGCACTTTATAAAAGTGGTGATATCAACAATCCTTCTTATTATTGTACTATTACAAGTAGTCTTTGTCGGAAATGAGATAAGTAACTGAGAGGGGAGGGGTGAATCAGTTACTCCAAAACAAATCCTTTGTCCCTTAGATGTCTTAAATACTTTAACATAGTCACTCGGTTAATTAAGATATTCTTCTGTAACTCAGGTGTCAAAGCAATCTTTGTAATATCCAATGCAATTATACCTTAGAGGTTAAGTGCAGAAACATAAAGCATAAAACAAATAACATATACACGGGTGACACCAAGATTTAATGTGGAAACCCAATATGGGAAAAACCACCAATGTAACTAGTTACTATTTTTCACTCTTCTGAAGTGAGCCCTGTTAGGAGCCAACCCTATTAAAGGTTACAATAACACA
>MU227250.1:441347-452534 GCA_018584345.1 Thuja plicata | reverse complement strand
CAACCCTATTAAAGGTTACAATAACACACTGTTAGGTGTGACCTTGTTAAAGGATTTAATCACCCTGTGAGGAGTGACCTTGTTAGAGGTCTTCAACACTTCAACATAGAAATGCTACCTTGTGAGAAGATTTTTTTATTGTCTTTAGCTTCATTCTGATTCTCATCCAAAAAACTCCCTCTGACATCAAAATCTCCCTCTTATTGTATTATAGAAAAATTCTCCCTCTTTTATCTTGTTGTTATGTATAATAGAAAACTCTCCATCTTTGACAATAGATGCCAAAGACACCATCTTCACAAATATCAATAGTCAGTACTATTTCACTTTGTATTTGTAATGTACCTGAATGTACAAATTCATCTGCAATGTGCTCTAATGTACCTGCATCAACTGATAGATCTTCACTGTCGCTCGGGTTGGTGCATCACTAAACTATATTTTAGTGAGCTTCAGTTAGGGGAAGCACCCCTAACTTTCCTCTAAGATACAAGAATGCATCCTTAGGTAAAGGTTTGGTGAATATGTCTGCAACTTGTTCTTTGGTATTCACATATTCCAACCTTACTTCTTTATTTTGTACCAATTCCATCAAAAAATGATACTTTATTGCTATATGCTTGGTTTTGGTGTGCATCACAGGATTCTTTAAAATGTTAATGGCACTGGTGTTGTCATAGTAGATAATAAATGACTCTTTTACTTCTTCCTTCATTCCTGACAACAACTGCTTGATCCATATGATGTTTGAATAGTTCACTACTGCAGCAACATATTCTACCTCTACTGTAGACTGAGAGATACAATTTTGTTTCTTGCTAGTCCATGACACTAACCTCTTTCCAAGAAAGAAAGCTCCATCACTAGTGTTTTTCCTGTCATCGACACTTCCAGCCCAATCAGCATTAGTGAATGCTTTTAAATCAAAATTTCCACCTTTCTTATACCATAAACCATAGTCTTCAGTACCCTTCAGATATCTCAGAATTGTTTTGATTGCCATTAGGTGATTATCTTTGGGATTAGCTGAAAATCTTGCAACAATACCAACTACCAATGCAATATCAGGTCTAGTGTGAACAATATATTGCAATTTTCCAATTATGGATTTGTAGTTGGTCTGATCTACCTCCTTTGAATCATCATCTTTAGACAATTTATGTCTAGTGCATATGGGTGTTCCAACAGGTTTGGAATCTTCCATACCAAATTTCTTAAGTATCTCCTTGATATATTTTGATTGAGTAATGTAGATACCATCATTCATTTGATGTACTTGTAATCCAACAAAGAATTTTATCTCACCAAACATAGACATCTCAAATTCTTTACTCATAACTACAGAGAATGCTTTGCATAGGTCATCATAACCAGTGAATAATATGTCATCAACAATTATCTTTGCTAACAGTATTTTGTTTTGTGGTCCTTCTTTGATGTATAGGCTACTGTTATCATTGGTTCTTTGAAATCCAAAACTTACTAGATAGCTATGTAGTCTTTCATACTAGGCTCTAGGTGATTGCTTCAGTCCATAGAATGCTTTGTGCAACTTGCAAACCATATTCCTTCTGCTAGGATCAACAAATCCTTCAGGTTGTTCAATGTAGACTTCTTCTTCTAGGATTCCATTCAGAAATGCAGATTTCACATCCATTTGATATACTTTGTATCCTTTATGTGTAGCATATGCCAGAAGAGTTCTGACTCCTTCAAGTCTTGCAACAGGAGCAAAATTTTCTCCATAGTCAATACCCTCTTCTTCAGCATATCCTTTACAAACTAGTCTGGCCTTGTTTCTAGAAACTTTACCATTTTCATTCATCTTATTTCTGAAAACCCACTTGGTTCCAATCGCATTCTTGTGCTTTGGCCTAGGCACAAGAGTCCAATTTTTGTTCTTCTCAATCTGCTCTATTTCTTCATTCATTGCTTCTATCCAACTTTCATCATTCAATGCATCTTTAACAGTTCTAGGTTCAAATTCACTTAATAAGCATGTACCTTTGAGTTTTTTCCTTGTCATTACACCTTCTGTCTGATCTCTAATTATCTCCTCAGGTGCATGATGCCTTTTAACATATTTTGAAAGTACTGGATCCTTCAGTCTAGATTCTGGACTTGATCAACTAGGTCTATCATTCTCAAACATTCTTTCATGTTCCCCTGTCTGATGCTCGGGTTCCAGTGTTTGTGACTCAGGTCCCTCTGTCTGTGACTCGGGTTCCTCCATCTATGACTTGGTTCCCTCTTCTTGTGACTCATTTCCCTCTATCTGTGACTTGATCTCTTCTACGAGCAGCTCAGGTTGCACAGTTTGCAACTCGGGTTGCACATTTTGTGCTAGTATATTCAGTGGTCAACAGTTCTATTGTCCCATCACCATTGCTTGAGTCATAGGTATAGTATTAGGTTCATAATACACAAAGTTCCTGTAGTCTTCAGGCTCTTTACTGCTCTTCTCTTCACATTTTTTTGCAAACTCATCAATCTTGACATGTACACTTTCTGTGACCTTGTGAGTAGTAAGATTTAGACATTTGTATGCTTTTCTTTTACACGAGTATCCTAGGAATATTCCTTAATCACTTTTTGCATCTAGTTTTCCATTTCTTTCTTCCTTCAAGATGTAGCATCTACTTCCAAATAATTTGAAATAATGACCATTAGGTTTATAGCCATACCATAATTCAAAAGGTGTCTGGGTACTACCTTTCTTCAGTTGAACTCAGTTTAGGGTGAACACTGTAGTGCTAATGGCCTCCTTCCAACATTTAGCAGCAACATTCTTTTCAATCAGTAGGGTTCTAGCACAATCCATGATGGATCTGTTTCTTCTTTCTGCTATTCCATTTTGTTGTGGTGTAACAGGGGTAGATACCTGTCTTTTGATTCCTCTCTCATTACATAATTCATTGAAATCATTAGAAATGAATTCTCCTCCTCTGTCAAATCTTAGGCATTTTAGTTTCTTTCATGTATCCTTTTCAACTCTTGCAAGCTGATACCACTTGAATTTATGAAAAGCTTATGATTTCTCTCTGAGGAACATGACAGTCATCATTCTGGAATGATCATCAACAAATAGAATAAAATACTTCTCTCTAGTATAGCTTGTTATTCCAATTACTCCACATAGGTAAGTATGTACCAATTCCAAGACTTCATCAATATTGTAATTCTTTCTTTTGAAACTAGTCTTGCTCATCTTTCCGATTTGACATTGTTTTCATATTGCTAACTTGGGTTTCTTTAAAATAGGAACACCTTTGACTCTCTTGCTCTTGCTTATGTTTACCAGATTATCAAAGTTTACATGACACAACCTTTTATGCCATAACCAGCTTTCTTCTACTTGTGCAATAAAGCATGAACCTTCAGTGAGATCAAGATAGAATAGATTACCTTTTGTTTGTCTGCCAGTTCTGACTAGGTTCCCTTTACCATCCAGGAGCTTGGGCTTACCATTCATGAATTCTACCTTGAATCCAATGTTGTTCAGCTGTGCTACACTGAGTAGATTTCTCCTCAATCCTTCAACCCAATAAGCAATATCACATTTGATTCCTTCAGTCATAATAATGCAACCTTTTCCTCTTACAGGGCAAGGTTTATCATTCCCAAAACTGACACTCCCACCATCATAGTGTTCAAGATGTTTAAACTTTGTCTTATCTCCAGTTATGTGATGAGAACAACCACTATCAATTATCCATGTGTCATTTTTATTGATGTGTGAGAAAAGTGATATATTTTCATCTGACTCATCTGACTCATCCTTAACAACAATATAAACCATTTCTTCTTCATCACTGTCAGAATATTTAGCAATATAACAAGACTTCTTACCTTTATCCTTGTAGCTTTTGTAGTTCTTGAAATCTTTCTTGGCTTTGAATTTTTTGAACTTTTTCTCATCTTTATCTTCTTTGTTCGCACACTTTGCAGCAATGTGACCAACCTCATTGCATGAGAAACAAATCAATGGTATCTTTCCTTTGTATTTTCCTTTTGCAATTCTTCTTGCAAGTAATGCTTCAATGATGTCAAGATATTCATCATCAGATTCATCATCACTATCACTTTCAATCTGCTTCCCTTTTGAGTATCTATCCTTCTTACCAAGAGCTAGGAGAGTAATTGTCAAAGTTGTCTAGCTCAAAAGTTGTAAGCCTTCCCACTAATGTATCCAAAGTTATATCTTTATTGCACCTCATCTCTTGAATGGATGAAACTCTAATAGCATAGAATATAGGAAGTAAAGTTCTTAGTACCTTTCTTACCACTGTTGTATCTTCAGTTATTCCACATGCAGCTCTGATGACACTCACAATCTTCTTGATTCTGTCATTGTAACTTGTGATGTCTTCTCCTTCTTTCATCTTCATCTGGTCAAATTGTCCTCTTAGACTTTCTGCTTTGGCTCTCTTTACATTTGCATCTCCTCCATGAATGTCCTGTAATTTCTTCCACATATCGTAGGCTGTAGGGCATTATTTGACTTCAACAAATTCCGAGTAGCTAAGTGAAGAAGCTATGTCAATCATCATTATGTTGTGATTCTTCTGTTCCACAGTCATAGTCCATGTTGGTTCCACATATTTTCTCTCCAAAAAATGCAAACCAACATCTACGATAGTAGATAGATGTAGCTTCATCAGCTCCTTCCATGCTAGGAAATTGTCTTTGTTTAGCTTAGGGATCTCCCTTCTATAAGACATCTCTGATCTTTAGCTTAGGCCTTGAAACCTTCTCTGAAAGCACTTGAAGCTCTAATATCAATTGTTGGAAATGAGATAAGTAACTGAGAGGGGAGGGGTGAATCAGTTACTCCAAAACAAATCCTTTGTCCCATAGATGTCTTAAATACTTTAACACAGTCACTCGATTAATTAAGATATTCTTCTGTAACTCGGGTGTCAAAGCAATCTTTGTAATATCTAGTGCAATTATACTTTAGAGATTAAGTGAAGAAACATAAAGCATAAAACAAATAACATATACACAGGTGACACCAAGATTTAACGTGGAAACCCAATATGGGAAAAACCACCAATGTAACTAGTTACTATTTTTCAGTCTTTTGAAGTGAGCCCTGTTAGGAGCCAACCCTGTTAAAGGTTACAATAGCACACTATTAGGTGTGACCTTGTTAAAGGATTTAATCACCCTATGAGGAGTGGCCTTGTTAGAGGTCTTCAACACTTCAACATAGAAATGCTACCTTGTGAGAGGATTTACAAAAAGATGGTTAAGTCTACTGTGTTAAGAGATTTTAGATCACTGCTATAATTGTTAGAAAGTAACAATGAATTGACCTGTATGTGTAAGAAATTGTCTTTGCTGATTCAGATCTTTTTTCTGATTATAACTAGATCCTTTCTTATCAGATGTTCTATTGCAGCTCTGAGTGATCTATACTCAATCAGAATCCTATATGATTTCGCCTTCACTCTTCATATCAAACTTCTGCTTTTCTCTTCCACGTTTTTTTTTACACACACTCAATCCAAACTTGACCTTTCATTTATATGGTAAGCCCTGTCAAGTCAGCTTGAATATACTTCTAAATAATAAATCACAATTTAGTTGGCCTTATATAACCATTTAATTATAGAATATAAATAATTGTTAGTCAGCTGCCACTGAATGCCCAACCAAGACTGAAATTCCTGAGTGACTTGGTCAACATTGAACTTTCTTCAATGCCCGACTGAACTCGGTCAACACTAAGTAACTCATTCTATTCACCAACTATGCTCAGTCTGAATGTAGACATTTTTGTAACATCACTACATAAATGTAAATACATGTGTAACATCAATGACAATACACAATTGAATAATTGTCTTCAACAATCTTATTCTTCAAAAAAAAATTGGGAGCATACTAGAATGTAGAATAAGTAGATGGGCAGAAAAAGAGGGAAAAGAACAAAAGGGTAGGTTGGTCGTAGACCCAGTGTGGAGAAGCCTTTGTTTTTTTACTTTATTGATTTCAAAAAAGCCTTTGAATCTTTTCCTAGAGACAAAATTTGGAGTAAATAGAGGAACTTGGGATTCCCAATGAGTATAAAGGAATAGTTCATATACTTTATGGAGAAGGTCAAAGCTAAAATCAAAACTAAAGAGGGTATGTATAAATTCTTAAATGGTACTGACATTGGCATCAACAAGGGTATCCTCTTTCCTCCATCCTATTTGGTTTATATATGGATGAAATTGAAGATTGGTTAAACAAAACTATTGGGGAAGGGAATCAGCTGGCAGGTTATGTGGTTAAGTTGCTTTTGTATACAAATGATATGGATGCTTTAGAGCTCTTTTCACATGAGATAAGAATGCAAGTGAACACCAACAAGACAAAATTCATAATGTTTTTTCTAGAAAGAAAGAAATAATAGTTTAACTTTAGTTTTATGGAAGCTCATGATTTGAGATACAAATACCTATGAATTGATTTCCACAACATGCTTAGTTGGGAGATTTATAGAAGTAAAAGAATACAACATGGCTGGAGAGATTCATTCCTATTTATAGATTTAAATGAATACAATGTGGCTGGAGAGATTCTGTGGTTGTGAGATTTAGGGGAGTAGAATGTCAAACCACAAGTTGAGGCGAATAGAAAAAATCAAAAAAATATTTAATCACTAGTTGTCTTGAAGTTAAATTAGTGATCCCATATGAGATCATTTTTACTAAGGTGGAAATTTTTCAAATGGAAGCATTAGCAATAATTCATTTGCTAAGATACCTAAAGAGAGTGGAAAACATGGATGAGCATCTGATTTGAATTATTTTGTGAATTCAGAGGGCAATACCAATAGAAGAACTAAAGGTATTGTAAAACACAAAAAACAATGTAAAAACATTCATTTTATTCATAATTTAAGAATTCTATACAATCTGGACTATCTTGTAAGTGAGATGTATGTTTGTAAATAAATATAATTTGGGAAAATGTGGGGAGAGTTGTATGCCCAAGTCCGTACAAGTCAGACAATCTTGTGGGGGAGATGTATGCTCGTGAACTCCATACATGAGAGATGAGACAAATTGGAAAACTTGATAGATGAGATGTTTCACAATCTTGACAAACTCATACTTAAAATATGTATGCCTATCACTCTCACTTGGCTTTGAATTGAGTCTCTTTATTTATTTCCAAGGCAAATGAAAGGTCACCACATCTACATTCTCATTAGAAGTTGAATGCGCAACCTAAAATTGAAAGGTCACTACAATTGATTGAAGATGTAAATTGGTTAAATATCTCATTTAGTTTGATAATCCAACTTACTTCTGATCAACATCGCTAGCCCAAAATGATTGGTGAAGAGGAATTAAGCCATGGGAAAAGGACTTGGACGTAAAAGAAAATAAGTGGATGAACAAGTGGGACATTAATTGCATGATTTCCCTAACATTAATGAAGAGAAAAAAAAGTTTGTGTTAGAAAAAGTCATGACTACTATGTGGACTAAATACAATGGAAAAAAAAAAAGCACACCATATAAAAGTGTTCAACCCCACATGGGAGCACAACAAAATAACTTATCTGAGATATGCTATTAAGGGAAAGACTAAAATTTTAGTTACTCAGTTGAGGATTGGATCTTACCATCTTAGATGTAAAACAAGTACATGGACAATCCCCAATTAAGAGTGGGAAGAAAGAACTTGCATTTTTTGTGACAAAGGGGTGGTTGAAACAACATGCCACTTCATTTTTGAATGCTCAACATATGAGGATATTTGGATTTACTCTGAAAACATTTTGAAAGTGGGTGGTTTGAATGAGTTATATGAGGAGGCAAGGTTTCATGAAACAAAAAAAATTCCTAATCAAGATTCATAATAGAAGGGTTGATTAAGAGGAACTCAAAAATGTGTTAATTGTTGTGTTCCTTGTCCCCTTAGGTCGCTTGGTCTTGTGGACATCATTAAAATTCCTTCAGTTTTTCAGTCTTCACTTGATTTTTGGTTCTTTCACTACAGTGATGACTAGAGAAATAAGAACTCTGTACACAAGATTTTTTTACCATGTGAATGATCATCTCGTGAGAGTAAATGATCACTGCTTGAGTCTCTTAACCTTTATTTCTCCTATGAATTACATTTTCCTCTTGTGTTAGGTGAGTCTAATATGAGAGTCAATGGGAGTGATTTGTAAATTCAAGGACAAGAAGACATAGAGATAACCAAAGCCATAGTTTTCCTAAGTCTTTCTTGAGGGTCTATTTATAAAAAAATATCTCTTATTTCATCCTTTCTTTCTCAGGGAGGGGATTCATAAATGCCTCACAATTTCTAGGAAAACATTTATTCTCATTGTCCTTCCTCTGGGTTGACTTGGCTCTGGTTATCTTCATTCCCTTCATCCAAACTCTACATGTCTCCTTAATCTAGGTTGGTGTATGTGAGGGTTGCCACCAACTTCACTAGATATGATGTCTTTTCTTGTTGTCGATGTCTAGGTTATTAAATCTATCTTTACAAGAATTTGCCTTGATTAATAGTATTGATAACATATCCCCTATCAAATATCTACATCATCATTATATGTTTCTCTTTCCATCCAAGAAGGGATGCCCATGTCATTATGGTGATCTGTCATGGTGATCTAACATGTAGGACAATTCGATGCTAACTCATAGTCGATCACCTTGTTTTTTTCCTTTAACTCCCTAACATATTTTAGGAATTTATAGATTTTCCCTGGTATCTATATATGGGACCAATTCTTTTGATAGCATCTCTAGCTACCCCCTAATTATTCTCATTGTCTTAACCACTATTGTTGAATCACCTTCAATCTCTAACATGGTCCCATGGAACCAAATTCTTTCCTATTTGTGGCCCAATTTGCCGGTTCATTCACATCTTTATTAGATTCCCTAAAAATGTGATTTATGTGTAAAACTTGAATCTTTTTAACAAATCCAACACCCTTTCCAATTTTTTCCTCAATTTCCAATTTCCCATTAATAATGATCTTATTTTGTTAATTACTAATGTAGAATCACCTTTAATTTCAACTTTTTCTATCTCAAGGTCCCTACAAAAGAGTAGTCCATGGTTTATAGCATTGAATTTTGAAACATTATTAGTATCTTCATACAGAGATATGACCAATCTACCAACTTCTCCATTCCACATTCTAATGAGACATTTGGCTCATAAGGGGCTATGGTTTCTCCTTGAGGCATCATTAAAGTTCAACTTAAAACAACCATCATTGGGTGTTTCCATTTTTCCTACCTTCGTTCAATAGGGGAGCCTTTTCCCTTTCATCATATGTGGAGGGATTCATATCCCATGCCATCTAAATCCCATTTTCTCATCCCATTCAATAAATTTTCTTGTCTAAATTAAACATGTGCTTATTCTATTGTTTATCACCTTTATGATTGCAGTCTCCACCTTGTTTTTAAAGGACTCAATTGTCATTTCCTATCATAAAAGATTACCTATTCCATTCACTCAAGATCTCCCAAAGTAAAAGGGGAGGAAAAGTAGCCCATATGCTTCTTAGAAAGCCATAACAAGGCCTAATTGGCCAAACCTTGAATAGGCTCATGATGTCATTTGGTAGAGTAGTTATCCACCCCAACTTTGCACACATCCACCTCTAGTAATCTTGAGAGAAGGGACATCTGAGTAGAAGATGGTCTATAGTTTCTTCTTCTTTTTGTATAGAACACGCCACAATGGACCCTTAAATTCATTTTTATAAACCTTTCCGCTATCAATGTTTTCTTCTTAGTAGAAGCTCATGCAAAGGCTCCTTCTTGGGGCATATATTGTTGACTCCAACATAATTGTATGGGAATGTATGAGTTCACCATAGCATCCAAACCTACAACAATTCTATACTAGTCCTTAGAATTGTATATGCCATTCTTAGAGCCTACCCATGTCAGTTTTTCTTCTCTTCTTTTGAATACTATCTTTATTTTCTTGATAACCTCTATGAGCAAGGCTACTTCATCTGGTGGAAGCAGTAGTTCTCTTTCCATTTCCAACTGAGGGTTGGATTATTTTGGAAGAATACTACATAGTCCTTAACCTTGCTTCCTAAATGTAGTCTGAGTTACATTTTTGTTTTATTTATATTTATCTTGTTGTCTATGCTCGAATGAACCCCCAAAGAATCTTCCAAAAATAGTGTATTTTTTTGTCATAGACATCCCATGACACAGTCAACAATTACTGATTTACAATTCATCATAAAATTTTGTACCTACAATTCTTTTGGTGGTTTATCAATATTGAGTATATTTTTTGGGTCATTTTTATTGAGGTATTTAGTTTACAGATTCCTAACCCATTTTAATTCTAGTTCTTTAAGCATTTTCCAAACCAATTTGGCCCTGAGTTTTTTGTTTTGTCAGCTCTAATATTTAAGTCCCACCCATCATATTCTTTGGGTTAACGTTTCTTTTACCATGATAGTAGGGCACCGTTATCTTTTTCAAATAAGTTTTTCCAAAAGAATCATCTCGTCTTTTGAATTATTGATGTATTTTCTCCATAAGTTAGTGTTAGGGATGATAATAGGTAGATGGGTAGGAAAGATATAATTGTTTTCAACATCACTATTCTCCCAACCGAGGAAAGTCATTGGCATTTCCATGAATTCATTCTTTTGTCCAATATGTCTTACAAGGGGTTCCACTGTGTGCTAAAATGTTGACACACTTCTATGAATCATTCCATCCAAGGTTTCTCAAGAATGAGGCCTCAAATATCGATCCATAGCTCTCTAGTCATGGAGTGCAAAGGTGTGAAATGGAGGCCCTCAGATTGACCTAGTTAATGCCTATGCAAGTACACCATGAAATGAGAGATTCAAATGCATGAAAATGAGATCTACTCTATATGATAATAATGCATGAAGGGAAATTAATCTAGATGATAACAATGCATGATTATTCTATGAAAAGAAATACAAATGCAAGTTTAATCTATGAACATAAACATGAATCTAATCTACATGAGTAGCCATGAATGCAAGAAGAATGAGACAAGAAGAGAGAAGTTGCAATATCCAAGCCCAAGTGCTCAAATCCTCCTCCAAAATTGCTCTCCAAACCTACAGCATAACAATACTATGAAAAAGATGATATGAAAATGAGAAGGAGAGGTCTCCTTTTAAAGGAAAGTGAACGATTGAGATTAAGAG
>MU227250.1:366957-381167 GCA_018584345.1 Thuja plicata | reverse complement strand
TGAGATTTATTGCATTGTGTTGGGAGAGCACACCCACAAAATCTCTAAGAGAAAATCAAACAAGTCTTGGGTGCACTTGTTTTAGCTCATCGGAGGTTGTAGTGAAAATTTAGTTGTGTTTCAAGTTGTTTACATGCTTTGATTTATTAGTATATATATTGTGTTTGCATGTTTTGACTTGTTGTGTAGCTACAGGGATTTCATTGCATACAAAAAGAAAGGATCTGAAGAATAGAGAATTTCGGTATTCAGGGGAAACGTACAAGATGTGATGACTTCAGTTTGATGTACTCAGTGCCTCTTCTCTGCTTCTCCCAGAAATCATCGGCTTGGTTTTCTTTCAAAGAACACACCTCACAACTGACGAAGGATCGAAGGATTGAATCGATGATGAGTCAGATTTTCTCAGACACCTCACACCTCGCAAGCAGAATGCTCTAGGTAAAGATAAGTTCCAATTTTGCTAACTAGAGATCCTGAAGTTCTCGAATGCGCTAAGGCGTTTGTCCCAGTGAGTCACCATTTGTTATGACCTGCATACCCGTCTCTACATTTTGTAGGCAAAATGTTGGGTCCCCCTTTTTGCTTTTGCCTTGTTTCTTTTCCTCTTATTTTCCTTTGGCCTTTGCTACCACGAGGGTTGTTTTCTTTGCTTTTTGGTTCTCCTTGCTCTAGGGCTCGACCCTGAAGTGTTTTTCTTCATTGTTCCAGCCAGAGTCCAGACTCTAGGATTCTTTGTCACCACTTCCTCTTTTTCTAGAGGGTGTGGTTGCACGGAATCCCTAAGCCCCGGGGTCCGTAAGATTGCCTTTCCCAAGGTTTGTGGAAGAAAGAAACATGTTTTTACCCTAAGGGTATAAATAAGATCTACCTGTCACTTTCACACTTACCGTGAATAAATTATCCAGAGTGATTACCCAGAGTGATTAAGGTGATTAAACGATGATTAAGTGTGAATTGCTCTCGGTGATCAACAGTGGTGTGTTTGTGGTCATTTCAAGGTTAACCAGTTGCAGAGCACCTCATCTGCTCCTCTTCCTGCATTCCTTCATGTGTTAAGGTAGGCCTTTTGGCTCTCCTCCTTCTAGTTTTGGTTTGTTTGTGCTTTGGTTCATTTTTGTTTCCGCTTTGTCTTTGCTTTCGTGTTTGCTTCACTTTCTCATCTATTTTTGCCTCCCATTGGTGGGGTGGCTTCGTAGGAAGGTTGTCCTCCTTCTTCACACTTTTATGCCTTGTAAGTAATGTATTCTAGTGTAGATATTGTGAGTTCTTGCGAGTCCTTGTGTATAGGTTTTGGATTTGTTGTAAATGGGTAGTCTTCCTGATGTAAATTCTTGAGTTCTTTCCATAGTGTGTCATAGTTCTAGTAAATGGTGCCATTTTTGGCTTTCCCCTGTACATTTTGGGTCTGTATATTATCCTCGTGAGCCTTCTCATGGCGAGCTCATCGTGCTCTGTGTGTTGAAAACCAAACTTAGAGCTCGTTTGCATGGTGTTTGCTTGGCTCGAACTCAGCACCTCACTTGTTTGAGCCACGGTAGTTTTCTCCCTCCTCCATCATTTCATCTTAATGGCAGGATTAACTCCCCCACGGTTGAGCATTCAAAAGACATCCCATCTGGTATTCATTTCCCTCATGTCAGCCCACTTGTCACCATTAAGAGTCTTTACTCTTTACATCGTCTCTCGTGTGCCCATGTGATAATCCATGTCATCCAAGTATGACTCACTGCCGGTCACATCGATAATGACTAGTTTCTCCGGACTGCGGGTACTAGGAAGTCCTTTGGTCTTTATACTATTTTTTTGCCTAAACTGATACCCTAGAGTCTTCGGGTGTTGATCAGAATTCAATATTCAGTAACTTTCATATTCTGGGATTTTGATGCATACTAATATTCCTTGAATAGGTACAGAATGGCGATGAATTCCTTGGGGTCCCTAAAATATTATATTTTTATCATATTATATGTATTGACGGTTCTCCAGTCTTGCAGGTTGCAAGTAATCCATCAACATGTCTGAAGTAACAAGTCCTCCTGGAAGCATGGAGCTTCCAACTACCTCCACTCGGGCGGCCACAAAAACAAAAGTAGAAAAGATGTTGGCCAAACTTCCATTAACCTCCAAATACCTAAGGGAGGGTGTTCTTGTGGGGTCCAAAGTGGACTCCAAGCTGTAGGAGATCACAGATACCGAGCCTGGACTATGGGCTGAAATGAAGAGCCTTTTCCAAACCATGTACCAATAGAGGGCTGTCGGAGATGATATAGAAAAGAACGTGGCTGCCTCCGACATGATCAAAGCTACAAGTTTTCCCTACTCGGTGCAAGCACCAGAGCTAATCCTTCAATTAGCAATGCTTTACAATGCTCCCACCCAGGTTGTTTTGTTGGTCGATCCCCTACCATTACACTACCCAGCGACTATTGTTAATCTGGATGTCATCACTCTTGCTTCGGGGTTGGGAATCCCCCAGTTCAAGGAGGCCATTGTTATCTCCTGATCTATATCACTAAAGGAGTTTGAGGAAATCTCCCTCCTCACCCAACAACATCTTAATACTCACTAGCTAAAGTCCCCGAGAAAGGATTATAAGAAGATGAAGCTAGAGATTCCCCGTGGAGACTTTAAAGAATGCATTCAGGCGAGAATCATATTTTTGTGTAGGCTCTTCAGAGAGCCCCATGCTAGAGACTTTTTGGCATGGATGTATTATTTTCTCTACTGCATCACCACCCACAGTCAGACCTTCGACTGGGTGACCATCATCGCCAACCATGTAGACTCCCAACTGAAGAATGTCCTCTGGAATTCAAAGTTCTACATGACTTCATATGTATCGTGGGCACTGGCCCAACAGAGATCCACTTTTCAGGGTTTGTAGACATTGAGCATTCTTGGGAAAAGGCCCAACCAGTTGGTCCCTTGGGAGCATTATCCTCAGGTTCAGTGGGAACTTAGCTTCCCCAATTTTTGCAAGGTAAATGATGTGTTCGTTTACCACAACATTTTGACACTCACTCGGGACACTAGGTACCGATTGTCCTAGGAGGCGATGAACTTGGTAAGCACATACGACAATTATTTTATTCAATTTCAGCAGCATACTTATATTTGGGTGACCGGCTTCTCCGGGAAACCCTACCTACTCCCCAGATATTGCAGGGATAGGATTATTCTTTTAGAGTTCTGTAGGAAAATCCTAGAGCTCCACGCATTCTTTGCCTTAAAGAAGGTCATATCCATTCCATTCCTAGTTATTTGCGGGAACTATTCTTGCAGTCTTGAGGAAGCTAAGGAAGCTGATAATGAGCTGAAGAGTTTGGGGCTGGCGGAATTCCACCTGACCAGAAGCAATTTTGATCCAGTAGGAAAGATAAGAGAGGCGCTACCCCAGGCATCCGCGCTAGATAAAGTTAACATTGAAGATTTTTGGGTGGATTTCCAGGATATTTTTGATCTTCGGGCTCAGCAGTACTCCCGGATGTCCAAAGGGTTAATGAAGGCCCTCGACCTTTCGGGCTTCCAGAAAGATTTTACAGACGACGGGCCTATAGAGGACCCATCATATAAAGAACATGAGATTGATAAGTTGGATCTCCCTCCAGTGGATTGGGACACCCCGAAGAGCTTAACAATTGAGGATGTGAGTCTCCCCATCATTGATAATAGTCATAGATATTTTGAGAGGGTGTTTCTGAGGAGCACCCGTAAAGGTCCAATTTTATAGGGGTCTGCTTCGACCTCCGGGGCCGCGGGACCAAACAAAAGCAAGGGGAAGGAAAAAGAAAGTACCCTGACCCAAGTGCCTTCCCAAGGCCCGCTCCCCATGATGGAGAAAATCCAGATACAGATGGAGGCGTCTAGGTTAACGAGTCAAAAGATAAGTGCCCAGCTTTCCTGCGGTCTCTTAGCAACTCCAGTGGAATCCGCCCACCCGGTGGGATCCCCCTCGCTGGTAGCACTCATGAGTAGGAAGACATTCACCAAGGTGGAGTCTACAAATATTCTGGATGCCCGGGCTCCGTTACAAAGAAAGAAGAAGCAGAAGGTAGCCAATCCCCCAAGCGCTGACACTGGCCCCGACATGCCTAATGTTCCCCTGATGGAGGTCAGTTCAGACTCCCCCAAACTAGATGACCTCCCAGAGACCTCCCCCCCGCATGACGACTTCGATAACATCTTTGGGATAGATGAACTCATGAACCTACACAGGGAGATAGACAAGTTAGTAGAAGAAATAGCTGCACAAGAGGTGGAGACAATCCCCAATGAAAGGGAGACACCAGAAAAGGAGGTGGTCCCGGAACAAGAGGTCCAAGAACCTGAACAAGAAGAAGCACAAAAGGAACCTGAAAAGGGGGAAACACCAGTCCAGGGGAATGAGATGGGTTCAAGTCAAACAACTGATGAGCGACCAACAACTGGGGTACCTACGGGATCAACCATACCCCCAACCGTCACGCTCCAAATGCCTTTAGTTATTCTAGGTGATCAAGTGCCCCAAAGTATGACATTTGGCAAGGTGGTCTCGACAGCCACGCAGTCAAGCATTGGCCAGATACCTCTGCCCCCTTTGAAAGATGTTCCCAAGGAAAAGGATGTCCCAGCAAATAATGCTGAGGGTGAACAACGACAGCAAGATGAGGGAAAAAACCCTGAGGATATAAATGTTGATTCAATAGATGTTGAGAAAGATGTGGAAATCCCTGATAATACAGGTGATGTTGGTGCTAGCAGAAATGAGGTCCCTGACACTACAGATAAGGATGCCACCAGAGTGGAAGACACTGAAGTCTCCGAAGAGCAGGAACAGGAACAGGAAAAAGAAAAAGAGCCCGACAAAATCATAGATACCGGGAATCCACCGCCAGACTCTAAAGGAGGTCGCAATACTCAATCCTTAGCGAGAAAACTACCTCAGTCACCACAATGGCTGGTGGAATATAGAAAGAGAAAGGCCCCGGTGGCGGTAGGTGTTCCCCTCTCCTTGGTTGAGTTGATGGCCCAGAACACAGAGGCTCAGAAGCCCAAAAAGGTCCAGACCGTCCATACCCTCCGGACTGGTCTGAGAGGCAACACAGTTGCAATAATTGCAACACCTCCCCTAGATACCGATGTGGAAACAACAAGGGCCGAATATTATGAAATCACAGAAGTGCCTCTGGGGAGGAGAGATAAGCAGGGAGAGACAGATCTGCTAAGAGAGGCAACCCGAGCAATTGAGGCCCGATATGATAAACATGCATAGAAGTTGAAGGAGGAAAGAGAGAAAAATGAAAATCTCCTCAGACTTCTAGCAGAACTTACACAGCCACTAGCCAAAATTTGTCTAGAAGCCTCCACCTCCGGACCACCACTTCCACAAGGTGACATGGATGCTCTTAGGGCTATGAAGAAGAAGGTGTAGGCTGTAGATGGGTGGATCGCCGAGCAGATCAAGGCCGTAAGGAAATTCTTAGAGGTGTCACTCCTAGACCTTTACTTGGTCAATAATCTCTTGGGCCAAGTGAACGACATCGTTGTCCTCTTGGAAGGAAACATAGAGAAATATGAAGGGTGGAGAACTAGATTAGAATAAATAATAAACTCCAGGGAAGAGGCCATCACTGAGGTAGGAATTTTGGGAGAGGAATCATTAGAATTCCTCTGAGCCCAATACTCTATACTTGGCCTCAAAATTGAGGTGAGAAAGAAACTGGTTACAACCCTAAAAGAGAAAGTCACGGCGGTCTAGTATCCTTTGGACTTGTATAAAGCATTCATTGGAAGGGTTTCACAAGTTGATCCCTTCACCACTGGAACTTGTTCCTTGGAGGACTATGTCCTTAGTAAATATGATGAGATGATGGAGTCCTGGTATCAGTCTGCCAGAGACTTCGATGGAGGGAAACTATCAAGAATATCAAAGATGATGTTCTGGGCTCATGACTTCGTGAAATTAGTAGATGAATTCTGGGATGGGGCCGGAGATATTGAAGAGAAGTTTGGAATTATCCACAATCGGTGGAACAACGTCAGAGATATAGATGGAAATGGCATTAGCCAAATTTTGGAAGCATTCAAGAACAACAAGGGACAATAAAGTTCTCCGAATTCCAGAGATTCTCACTAGCAGGGTGTAGTTTTGAGCATTCATTATTCTTTGAGTGTAAGCTCCCAGATTCTAGAATTTCAGATCAAATATTTTTGTATTCTTTTGGTGACCCGTGTCCAGGTTCCTCGGAGCTGACCGATCATTATCCAGTAGTTAATAAGGCTGTCAGAAAGTAGGTGACCCCGATAAGGCATGTCAGATAGAGGGATGGCCCTGACAGGTGATCTTTCCAAGGCGCCGCTCCAACATTAACTACCTGGTGCATCAAAGATAGTGAGCCGCATTTCACATTAATGAGGCATGTAACCTCAAACTCTGGGAAGATCAGATTTCTTCTATCCTTTCTTTGGCACTATTGTCGAGGCTGATTCTTCCATCCTTTCTTCTTGTCTTCTTCTACTGATCTGTCAGACCTCTACTCTTTTCGAGGTGATTGTAAGTGGTGCAGGTAGTACCGGCCACCAGATATTGTATTTTAATGTTGGGTGTACAGTTAGATTAGGTTAGTTTTAGGTCAAACTTTGTGTATAAATAACAAGTCCGACCTCATTTAAAGGGTCGACAAAATTGATGATTTTGCAGTCCAATACTATTAGCATTTAGCATTTCCTTTCTCAGTAGTTGCAGAGATCAATGCTCAATAGTTCTTAGTGGTTAGATGCTCCCTTGGAGCCATTGATGTACACACCAGTGATGCTGGGACAACCTGTTAATGAAGAAGGAAGAAGTTTCTGGCAATGATGTTGTTGGCATTCTGATCTTTGAGTTAGCAATATCTCTTTCATGCTGTATGTTTCTAATGTCCTTTGCTCTAATATTTTGATAGATTAGATGATCTCATTTCCCCTTGCTATTGAATATGTATGAACTGATGGTTCTGTATGCATTCAGTATTTAGCGTAGTATGTTATAGCATTGTTGATGTTAGAAATATGTGGTATGACTATAAGTAGAAGTGACAAACTCCTAACTCTAGCATATCTTTTGCTGTTTATTTGGTAAACTAATGCGTGCTTGCAGGAAACCCTAACCCATAACTGAAATCCCTGAAGAAGATGAGTCAAAACCAGCTATCCCCCCGAACAAAAATAGTCACTTGCCCAGCTTAGCTTCCCGCACCATCGAGACCCAACACTCAGGTGCTTGAAGGCCCAGAGAATTTATTCCCAGGACAACCTTTACAAGCGAAGTTGGCCGGTACCCCGGTGACAACTCTTCCTCTGTTGATAAGACCGGTCACAAAGTCCTATCAACACATCCAATTTAAGATGGTAAAATATCTTCGTCCAATTTATATTTTTCATATAGAGAGCTATTGGAACATCAATTTATGTAAGTGAGTTTTTGAACAACATGTAGACTAGTGGACCTATGAATAATATTACTTTTATGTTCTTGTATAGTATCCTTACCTTTGTCCTTCTAGCAAGTAGGTTGGTTTTTTTTAATAGTAGGGAACAACTTGACATAATAAATGGTTCACTTAAGCCCTCTTGGGCTTGTTTGACCAATGAGACCATAAGGCACTTCGTCTTCTTGATTTTCTTGTTGGTTAATTTTTCACCCTAGTTTCTCTTCACAAGCCCCACTTTAGAGTCGAGGTTGGCAAGAGGGTTGAGTATTAGGGAGCACAAACCAATCACAACATCCACATGGTTTTTTATTTTAAGGGGAAAACTTCTACACAAGCTATTTTAACAAGGTTAACAAAGGCATCCGCCACCCTTTTGTTTTTATTGGGAAGCAAGGGAGATAACCTGATAAAAGTAAGGGTTTTTTTTTTGTTAGCAAGGGAAAAGGTAGGGGTTTGTTCCTTCAAAGAGATCTTGTGTTTTTCCCTTTAACAAGAGAGGAACCAAGAGGGGTTTTATTTCCACAAAAATGACGTGAATGAGTTTAGCAACCACAAAGTGAGGTGGAAGTGAACATCCATAGAATAAATCCTTGGTGTAGCAAAATAACTTGTTTGTTGGGATTTTCTAGCACATGAAAAGCCCTAAAATCCCTTATAGAGTTTTCAAATAATAGGAGGAAGAAGGGGAATCTCATGAGGATTTTATTGGAGTTGATGAAAACTCAACCCTACAACTCCCAAGAATCACCTGCATGCAAACTTGACATAGAAAGAGAAAAGAAAAAGCTATGAAGGCCAGAAATAATAGATTGATGAAAGAGGAAACATCATGTGCAAACAATGGAGAAAAATCTCAATGAAATATAATCCTCAATACAATTAATAATTTACAAAGAGGGAATCATTATAAAAGGATACCAAAACCCTAAAAGGGAAACCCTAAAGGGGAAAGATCTAGGTTTCATGATAATAATTAATAAAAGAATTAATTATTATATGCCTAAAGTTTAGCTTATGTAAACTAGAGATAATGAGTGAATTAATTAAATCTAATGATTTAATTAATAAGTGAGTCAACTTATTGCTCTAACAACCCCCCCTTAAGATTAGGGAGTAGCTAAAACCTATAAACAACTATTGAAAGCAGGAATTGGGTCCTAACAACATGGCTTGGTCAGGTACCCAAGTACAAAAAATCTCTGTAAAGAAGATAAAAGGAGAAAACCTAGTGGGAAAACCCCTCTCCGAAAAGAGATGAAGCCTAGTGAAGGACTGAAGAAGCCTCCAAACTAGAGAATGTCCCAGAAAATAGGAACAAAGGATGAACATGAAGAACATCTTTGAAGCATGAAGCTGCAAACACTGTCGAAGAATAACTATTGGAACCTCCACTGTAATAGAACATGATCAGGTAGAGAAGCCTATAATCTGCATGAGTGCCCTAAAATGAAACTACTCGAATCAGGATGACAAACACAGGCAAACATTGAAACTCTAAGATATAGATGGAAAAAAGACACCAAAGTCTGAAGAGTTGATCAATCGAAGGTGAAAGGTTGCCTCCAAAATAGGAGTGAAAGAGTGTCCATATGGTAAGTGATCCATCTCACCGAAATGCATAGGTATCCAGCCACTACATCCACCTAGTACATAGGAACAAATTTTTGAATACATAGCTCACTCCATCGAACCAAGGAAGCAGTATAACCAACAAGATATAACCCCCCCCTATAATGTTGAGCAGGGGGAGGCATGATATGTACACTGAAACAAACTACCAAGAATAACTGCATGACTAAGAACTAGGAGTATAGAAAGTGCAGAAGAAAGTGAAAACACATATAAAGGATGGTGTCGTGGAAGGATCACTCTATTGACAAATATCATGAGGCTAGTGTTGTGGAAGGAGCGCTCACTTGACAAAGGTAGATGGAAAATAAATAAAACATCAAACCCCCCATAGCACTTTATAATGTAGTGCAAGTACAAACAAACACACAATGTGCAAGATCCCAAGCATGCAATAGATGACACTTTATCTCAGCGCGTTTGCAAAAAAGAAATGCTATAGAAATAGATTTCTACAATGCTACATAGATAGATGGCTACAATGCTCATGAATGAAAAAAAGCTATAAGAACATGAGTAACAACTAAAAAGGAGTCATCCCGTGCAAGGAAAATGATCCCAAGACCTGAAACATCCAAGATATTCACCAGATTGCAAAAAAAGAAAGAATAAAATATACCTGGAGCAGATTCTAGAAATGAGACCCATACCAAAAGAAAGAGCACAAAACCATATTTCCAACGATATGCGTATGTCAAAAAATGGAGCTCAAATGAGCAAGATATGGTTACCGGAGTGCAAAAAGGAACCTTGACTTTGACTGAAAAACACACGAAAAATAGTAAAATCATAAAACCCAACCTATAAAATCATATCGGTCTCGGAACCAGCTTTTTGATGATATCTCGTTTGCCCAATTTCAATACCGTATGCTCAATTTATGAGAAAAAAACCAAAGAGGGCTCCAAAACAAGAAGAACTCCAAGTGATCTCTTCTAAATCTAGCGGAGCTCCACGGGGTCCTCGGCTCCTATAAACCCTATCCCCACCCAAATTGCTTCTTACAATAGTGTGCCGCCACCCATGGATGAGGTGCAGATCGCAAAGAAGAGGGCTCAGGAGATTGTGGCGCGCCTTATCAGCAATAGTAACAGTGGTGACGCTAGTGCCCTAGAGGCCAAGCGCCCCAAGGTCAATGACGAGCCGACTCCTGCCACTGCTTCAGACGACCATTCTGTTCTTAACGCTTCTTCCAATATGGGTCGATCTTTGTCTGATCACATTTTAATGCAAAAGCCCCAGACCCAGTCTATGGGAAGTTTGCAGCATGGTAATTTTCCTTCTGCAACACAACCATGATCATACTATGGTTTTCAAACATCAACTCGGAAAGTTGATGTACCTAATGCTAAGGTTGGACTAATCATTGGGAAAGGTGGAAAAACGATTAAATATCTTCAGCACGAATTAGGTGCTAAAATTCAAGTAACAAGATATACATACTTAGATCCATCTTCTATGACTAGGCAAATGGAGTTAATGGCCAGTCTAGATTAAATCACTAGCGTTGAGCAGCTGATCAATGATGTCATTATAGAGGCAGATGTAGGGGGCTTAACCACACTTGTTGCCAGAGGATTTAGCAGTGTACAACCTAGATCAAAACAAGTATAAATAAAAGTTCCGAACAACAAGGTTGGTCTGATCATTGGTAGAGGTGGAGAGACTAAAAAAAACTGCAAAGTAGATTCAGAGCTCACATCCAGCTGATACCATTGCATCTTCCTGAGGGGGATACATCCACTAAAAGGATGATGCAGATGACTGGCACAAAAAACAAATTGAGTATGCTCAAGAAGATCTAGGTTGCATGATAATAATTAATTATTATATGCCTAAAGTTCAGCTTAAGTAAACTAGAGATAATGAGTGACTTAATAATTAAATCCAATGATTTAATTAAGAAGTGAATTAACTTATTACTCTAACAGATTTTGTGTCTGAGATTATTAAGAAACACAAAATGATAATGATGGTAATAAAAAATGCCCCTCTGAGGTAAAATTTTTTACAAGGATCTGAAAAGTTGGTTCCACAATTCAAGAGTAGATATCAAACAAACCCATTTCGGCAATTGACCGGTTGTTCCCCTTCCTTGAATATATTTAGCAAGATTTCGATGTCTAAGGTTTTGCTTTGTCAACAGACCTTCCCACTCTAGCTCATCCTAGTGGCTCTTCTAATGACCTCCTCATTCACTTTGTAGACACGACTTTGGTACAAAGAATCTGCAAACTAGATGAACAAATTTTCATCATGTCTATTAGGTAACTCCATCATGCCCGTTAGGTCACTTAGGTATGAGGTGATGCCTCCCTCACGATAAATATAGAAAACAAATAACATCCTTCTTGAAATCCTCACGGGAGTGCAACTCAATGAGCATGACCTCAGGAGCATGACTCTATGCGAATATTTATATATGATGTTCAAAGTTATTATATTTTTGAATTTTAGAAATTTTGATATTATGCTAGATACATGCACCTTCTATTATATGTTTGAAGGGCATCAATTAGTCACATATAATATATTATGGTCTTTAAGAATCTAATCTTGCTACACATTCTCAATTGTACTTTATAGCTAGCTTCACACACAACTATTGTTCTAAAGGTCAAAAATGGCTATTTCAAAGTGTTGCCCTCTACCTACTTAAATATGTCCCAATAATGGTGCACTCTAAATTACCCGCACTTGTGAATAAATGTCCTACTAGTTGTCAACAAATATCCCATTAATGAGGCACCAATAAATCAGTTATGAACTAAAAAACTAATTTTAGTTATTATTTTTGAGACTCTTTAAAATGTGTCTTTTTCTTCTCATTTTGTTCGAGTACATTCACGCTTGCATTGCAATGTAATTGGGAAGGGAAGTTTTGTTTTCGAATGAGAGGGAATGCGATTGGTTTTTGATTCGAACGGATTGTGGACTGGAATGGAAAGTGAAAAGGTTTTTCATAGTTTATTTATAGCGTCATGGATACAATTTTCGTAGTTTATTTAATGTGTCATTCGATACGATTTCTTTATTTCATTTCATGCAATGGAAAAATCTACGAGAATGGCTGAAAAGAATCTGAACAAGTTTCCCTCACCTGCAGATGATCTTGAAGAGGAATATGATCCCTTCAAAGAAGAGGATGTTCCTCGGAATTATAAGCGCTCCGAATGTGACAAATGGTTTTTTCTGGAATGTGCAGCTTTTGTGGCTCTTATAGCAGGACTGCTGTCAAGCCTCATAGCTGGGCCTCTGAAGAAACGTCTTATTTGGGGATTAGAGTCATGGAAGTGGTTTTTGATGGTTCTGCTTGTTTTCTGCGGGAGACTGGTTTCCGGGTGGATAATTCGTGTGGGAGTATTCGTAATTGAGAGAAATTTCATTTTGAGGAAGAGGGTTCTCTACTTTGTCTATGGAGTGAGGAATAGTGCTAAGAATTGCCTCTGGTTTGGCTTACTTTTGTTGGCTTGGAATCTCATGTTTGATAAAAAGGTAGTCTTCTGTTCCACACTCTCATTATGGATTGTATTTTCATAATTGTTATTCTCAATGGAGATGAATTTTCATAATTGTTATTCTGGTTGGGTATGGAATTTTTATTTTTATTCATCTGCAAAGTCCTTATTTTTATTCGTTTCGTAATCTTTTTAACATTCTAATATTTTGGCGAGTTTGTGCTATCAGTTAGAGCGAGCTACCAAGAATAACAACCTGTTGGATTACATAGGGAAGCTCCTGCTTTGTCTTCTGTGCGCCGCATTTCTATGGCTATTCAAGACACTATTGGTGAAGATTTTGGCTTTGAATTTTCATGTGAAAACATATTTTGACAGAATTCAGGAGTCCATACTCCATCAATATGTGCTTGAAACTATATCTCCGCCCCCAACGATGGAAATCCATCAATCCCCTGCCCTAGCAGATGAAAATACTACGAAGAATGCAGGACACGTAGAAATTCAAATAGATCCTCCTGATAACAGAAATAATGATAGGGCAGGGCACGAAGAGGAAGGGGGCTCCAATGCGATAAATATTGAACAATTGCAGAAGCTGAATCAGAAGAATGTCTCTGCCTGGAAAATGAAGAGATTGATCCGAATGATTAGGTATTCGGGGATTGCTAATACAATTGACAGGTCTCTGAATTTCCATAAATATGATACGAAGATTGGTAGTGAACGTCGAGCAGCACTTACGGCGAAGAGGATATTTGAAAATGTTGCTAAGCGTGGAGCAGAGTAAGCATCCGCTGACTTGTTCTTTGAAGTAATACATTCACCTCACATAAGCTTTGTCATACAATGAGGTGCCATACTAAGCTTTGTTTTTGTTATTCAAGAATTAGAAAGCTAGCATTTAATGGTCCATAGATAATGCCAATTCTAGTTTCTGGTCGATTGTTCCAATAAAATTTTGTAACAGACAATACTATTGGCAGTTTATTTATGTCTTAACAGAACGCCGTTGCCATTTAAACTGGCATCCTCACACAATTAAGATCCAGAAGCACTCTTGATCACTACTATGGACTGTGGAAATATTATTTCTCTTATTGGTATCCTAGTTACCCTACTGCAGTCAGGCTATGTACCCATTCATTTGTTTGAGAATTTAACCATAAACTAAAATCAAAAAGGCTTTGCTAAGCATTATATGCAGCTGTTTGTATTGTATGCTCATTTTGGTGCTAAGGCCATTGTTGTCAAACATTTAACTCTTACAAAAATGCCAAGGAAAAAGCATGAACCTACCAGCATAAATAGGACCAGACAAAATCAGGAAAATCCACAGCTCATGGTTCATTTACTTCTGGGAAAATGAATATGTTTTTGAGAATTTTTTTATCTTAGTTAAATTGGAGTCCCATCTTCTGCAGGTATATTGAGGAAGATGACCTGCTAAAATTAATGAGGAAAAAAGAGGTGAACAGAGTCTTTCCCCAATTTATAGGAGCCTCAGATACAGGAAGGATCACTGAATCGTCTCTTGCAAACTGGGTGGTATGCTATTTAAAATTTGTTCCATACTGCTTGTAAATGTCACTCCCAACATATAGCTGGATGTAGTTTTGCTTGGAATGTTGGGCTCAATTCATGTTCTTTTGGCCTGATTTTGTTGTTT
>MU227250.1:345421-365912 GCA_018584345.1 Thuja plicata | reverse complement strand
GCACCCGGACTATAATTTGTTTACAAAGGAGATTGAGAACACTAATAGGATGAGAATGTGCCTTTGCCTCAGACATACAATGAATTATCAGAACATATTGGAGAGATCAAATAGAAGATCTGCATTGCTACTGAAAATCAAGGATATGCTTGAGGAACTTCAAATTGAATATCAAATTTTGCCTCAAGAAACACCTGTTAAGTTTGTTGGGTCTACTGCAAGATGAGATCCTCATTTCTAATGAGTTGAGGTAAATAAAGAATAGCAATTTTTATTGGAAATGTTTCTTTTTTTTTATTTTAAGGACTGTTTCTATACCTATGTTGGAATCTGCATTGAGAATTATAATGACGAGTTCTTTTGGATTGTGTTTTGCAGGGAACAAAGCTCCATTGCTTTGTGCACAAGGTACATGTTTCTGGTTTTGCATGTTCATTGCCAGAAAATAGAGTTTCTGAGGTATGAAGTACAGGTAGAAATACATTAGTTATCTAATAATATTATGGTTTCTTTGAATTTAATATATTTATAAAACAAATTATGCTATGATAGTGAGCTAGTGAGACTAAACTTTGCAGGAATTGTCACTCAATCTTCAGCATTTTTGGCTTATAAAACAAGGTGAGGTCTCTGTATGTCATGATACATGAATGGGCATGGATTGCCATAATAGCTTACAAAGTTTGCTGGAAGAAGGGATGCTATCATGCAGATATTCCTGCAGCCTTTAAAGGAGCAGATATGTTCTCTCTTTTTCTCACCTCTAATCTCCCTCTTGCAGATTATTTTCAAGATGCTGTTGCCATCAGAGAATTCCATGTTTTTTATTCTAGTTGGAGGGAGTTTTTTCACTTTTATTCATATGCAAAGTCTTCATTTACATTCCTGATCTTTCCATTCTAATATTTTGATGAATTCGTTCTACAATTTTGGCCAACTTTATCCTAAAGGCCATTAAATTTAGCCCAGCTTATCTTATTTATGAGATAAATATTTCCGTGGATAGTTTTAATATTTAAGTGTTGTGTTTGTTCATGCAGCTATATTAAAAGAAAGTTTCATCATTCGCATCCAGAATATAGTTATTTTATCAAGGAGATGAGAGCATTAATAGTATGAGAAAAGGCCTTTGCCTCAAACAGACAAGAAATTATCAGAACATAGGTGAGAAGTCAAATAGAAGATCTGATTTGCAACTGAAAATGAAGGAAATATCTAAGGAACTTAAAATTGAACTTCAGCTTTTGCATTAAGAGGTGCATGTTTTTAAGTTTGTTGAGCCTTCTGCAGATAGGTATGCATTTCCATTAAGTGGAGGTGATTTGCAAAAGAAATTGCATTTCTAGGTTCCATATATTTCCATCTCCCCTTTCGTACTCTCCACACTTCAGTAGAGGTGAATAATTTTTTTCTTTTGGGAATGTTTCCATTGTCAATTCAAGGACTGTTTCCATAACTATTGTGGAATCTGCACTACGAATTATAATGATGATTTTTTGGATTGTGTTTTGCAGGCAACAAAGTTATTGCTTTGTACACAAAGTATGTGTTTCTGGGAATTGCCTTCTCTTGCCATAACATATAATATCTGAGGTATGAAGAGCAGATAGAAACATATTCATTGGCTTAGCTGCTTGCATAGGTTTTGTTGTTGAACTTTCCCATCGTGGGCATTAACTCCATGATTCCACGTCACAAGTTGAAGTCAAACTTCTTGAACATCTGTTTTAGCAAGATTGCACTAGTATTCTTTTAATCTGTTTTTTATCGCACATCTGTATCAAGTATTCTTCCTGCACTATTACGTAACGTAATCTTGCAGTAGGGTTTTCAATATTGTAGAGTTGCATATTCAAAACTAAATCAGGTAATTATTCACATCTTTAGAATACTGAGAAATGCCCCTCTTTTAGCTTAGAACACTGAGAAATACGACTCTTCTGAAAGAGCACCCCTATGACTTGGAGTCATACTCACATGTTCACATTTATTTTGGAGAACAATAACATTTGTAGGTTTTCTGTCTACCAGCTACTATAACTTGGCCTCAGAATACTATGCTTGTTGGTTTTCATAAATCTTTGAACAATAGTGTTGTTTTCGAAATCTAAGCATGTTTTTTTTACAGTACATTGAAGACAGATGTTTCTATCATCTTTACAGCAGCGACCAAGGCTTACAACTTGCCAGTATATAAAATGTGTAAATCGCCAGTAAGGAAAATATGATTTGATGACTTGTAGTTTTCTGAACACATTAGTTATCTCATCAAATTATGGTCTCTTTGAATTTAATATATTTACAAGCATTTGATAAATATAAGTGATAGTTTGATGAGTTGTATGCTATGAAAGTGAGCTAATGAGAATGAACTTTGCAGGAATTGTCACTCAATCTTCAGCATTTTATATTAGAACAAGGTGCGGTCTCTGTATGCCACGAGACAGGATTGGGCGTGGATCTCATACTCCACAGCAGGTAGCAACTTTCTGAAAAAGGCCAGTTTTTGTGGATATGCAAAATGGATTGCATAGGGAGGGGCTTCCCCTGCCAAATTTGTATCTTATAGAGTTTGCTGGGAGAAGGGATGCTATGATGCAGATATTCCTGCAGCTTTTTAAGGAGTAGACGTGTTCTCTCTTTCTCTTGCCTCTAATCTCCCTCTTACAGATTAGTTTGAAGATGTTGCCATCAGAGTTGCCAAGGTGCCTGTTCAGTGTCAATTGCAGCACGATATACTCCAGAGTCCAGACATACTCAAGGTCATATTTCAAGCTAGAAATTTATTATTTTCTTTTTACTATTTTCTAACATTGTAAACCTGGACCTATTTCTTAATTAAATATTTGAAGTGCCTAATGTAGCCTAATATTACAGCTGCAGGATTGAACATTCTTGCAGCGTGGTCAGAACTATTAAAAAGCAGCAGCTCCTTAGTGAGGGAGATTATTTTGATAAAAGGCATATACCCTTCAACATAATTTCAGGCACATCTATTTCTTGTGTTTTCGGTGTTGACGCTTTACTGAAGGCAGCATATCCTCATTGGAGCCCTGCGGCCATAAGTCAGTAATCACGACTGTGTACACATACAACCTTGTACAAAACAAAGAAATCATGTACATCATTTAATAAATATAATGGCAATAGAAAAGACATGGAGAAGTTCATGACATTCATGCGACTGCAAATTAGTTTTTTTTTGTCAGCTTGTTATACCATTTTTCATCTAATTTTCAGATTGGACTACAATAGGAAGGTAAATAAGTAATAATTGAACAAAACAGGAGGTCCATTTGACATTATTACAGGTCATCTTAATCCAAATATGGTGTATTGGCCTAGCTTTTGATACATCAAAATAGAACTATAATTCATTCTTCTGTAGTTTGGGCTACAATCTACCCATCTATTACATTATAAGAGGAAGACCATTCTTTTATTCACATCACAAAGAACCAATGTACAACTACAATATCCTTCCATTTGTGATCTGAAGCTGAAAGAACCTCTCTTTGTGAGAACTATAATTAATGTATGAAATGGACCAACAATTTTTGAAGAAAAAGTGACTCCCTTTGAAGGGTTGTGGTGGAGCTGAAGCCCAGAAAGATATATTTTCAAGATTTGAGAAGATATCAAAGAAATCATTTCATGCCTAACTGAATCCAAAGAAGAGCATAGAAGACCATGCATTTGGAGTTTGGACATACAAACAAACGCAATCAAAATTCTTAAAAAGTACATTTAATGAAATTTTTATATTTTTTAAATTTACAATATTTTAAGAACGCCAATTTCATATGAAAGTCAAATTTAGATCTATTTCTATAGCTGTGTTCAACACCACTTGACAGAGAACTAACTTTTTTCAAAAGTGCATCTTGCATGTTTGCGCTCTCAATATGTTATGCATTTCATCTTATTGTTGGTAAAAAAATTAAAATGCATGGACTTGCTATAACAATCTCTCGACTTGAAGTGTATTTCCAAGTTCTAGGAGTGGTTCAACGCTTAAGTCAACTCCACTACATCAACCCAGAACTGATTACCTGACATTCATAGTAAGCAGAGTTGTTTCCTTCTTTGATAATGGATTTGGCCAATGCATTTGACAGCTTTGTGGGTAAACAATATCTCAACAAAGGAGAAGAATAAACAACATTTTAAAAAATAGCTATTTCAGCTGTCATAAGCAATGAAAGAACCAAACATCCAACAAATGATTCAAAGAATTTTAATAATGTCAACGAGAGCAAGCGGCCTATGGGACCAAGGAACAAAACAATTGACACTTTTCAATTTCCTTTCGATGTCAGTTCTTGTATTGTGAATCTCGATCAGGAAATTTTCTGTTTCGTAAACCCTTGCTGCCTCAAGTAACTCATTTAAATTGCCTACCTTCGAAATGTTTTTTGATTGAATCCAAATATCCTCATACGCTGAGTATTCAGATGAAGTAGCATTCTGTTTCAACCACACCTTTCCTGCAGTAAAAGCAGGTTCTTTGATCCCACTCTTCTTTGGAGATTGTCTTCATTTTTTGCTAATATTTGTTTAGTTCACTGTATTTTCTCTATTAAAGACTGCATTTACCCAAAAATGCCACATCACATAAATAACACAAAAAGCGGAAAAGTCGACAAGAGAACATGGTCGACAACAATCAGATTCAATTTAAATATTATATATTCATAAAGAAAGAATATGATACACCGTTTCGACCTTCATTTCGATATACCAAGATAACCACAAGAAATAATCTGAACAATAAAGTCATCGTAAAGATGTAAGTCAAAACCTCACATGACCATGTAAAAGTTATGATATTACGAAGGGAAGCCGACCTACACGTCGATACTTCATTAATTTACAAGGTACAATAAATGCTTGTTTTTATTAAGTGTATTGTATAAACAAGCCGATGCCGACCTGCATGCCAGACATCAATCCATCTTAGTACATGGATGCATCATAGGTAAGAAAACCAAATAGGAAAAGTAGTACGAAATAACAACCTCAAGTATATACCTTGGACCTCTGTCCAGCTGTAAGTCCCTGTCTCCTTAGCCATCGGACACGTGTCCATCTGCTATCACAAGATGGGAGTGTGGCTCAGGCGCTTTTATTTGCCCAACCACAGAGTGGTTAGCTCCCCCAGGGTTCTTGACACGAAGAACACGTCGACCGTTGCTCGAGAAGCCTAGCAACCGGCGCTGAAGAGTCGGATGGATCTGGGGCAGCCGTGAACATACTACTAACACATATGTCTAACAATAGATCTAACACGAATGTGGCAGAGGGATGGTTCAAACAACCAGCATATTAAGAAAAGACATATGCAATACGCTTTGGCTAAAGCAAGTTACACCAGGTTTCTACTGGCAGTAGGATGTTTACAATCATTTCTACCCTCCTTTGGTTTCCCACATTCAGCACCCTCCCATAAGACCACATCAAAAACACAACTAGCATGGAAGAAAATTTCTCAAAGAATCAAACATTTTGCTGAACAAAAGCTCTAGATGTCAATCCGTATAGTTCTCATCGTAACTATAGTTGAACTAAAACATTTGCAAACATTTAGATCATACCTACTGCTGATTTGAATCATGAGGGTGGTAAATACAACATTTGGCTTCCAGATAACACGTACATTCAGATTAGTCTTCTAACATGCAGGTTGTAACAGCTTATAAATAGATCAAAATGCCGCAAGATTTCCCATAAAAATTCAGTACGGTTATTCCAGTCAAATTGAACATTAAGCATACCTTCTAATCCTTACATATAACCATTCAAGTCCTAATGGTAGTATACAGTTGTTCTTACAGAATGATAGCATAGGACTGGTTATAGGGAACGGTTAACATACACCCAATTATAGAATTGATACAGCTCAGATTTAACCCCATATTAGCAATTCAAAACAACTATTTACAGTAAAAGAAAAAAAGGAAAAAAAAATAGAGCGGCATCCATTTGAGGATTGATAATAATTATAAGAGTTGTGAAGTATTCAGCAAAATCAAAGAGATAATTACTAATCAAGGTAGTTCACACCCATAACACGGAGGATAAGCACGAGTGACTTAGCGGTGCAGACAAAATATATCTATCTATATATACGCCAAGTCTTATTAACTCTTAACGCCCAGAATCTATCATAACCCAAATTTATTATTGAATTATTGAAAAAAAAAAATGAGGCTCGCATTTTACTTCTTTAATTAGTATTAAAAAATGGTTGGAGGAGAACGAGGGAGTGGAAGCTATTAAATAGACCACAATCCAATTTTGGGGCTCGCGGATACTGAGGAAAAAAAAACCGTTTCTTGAAGGCAAGAAGTGTGCTCTGCATAATCCACTGCTAGCCTGGAGGAGGTGCAGGAAGAGTCAATTTTGTTGGAGACTGAGAGATGTTGGAGTTTGGTGGTGACAGAGTGCAATTGAAAATTTCATTTCTACCGCTTCAATATATATCCAGATTCTTTTCTTCTTGAAAACAACTTAAAGAAAAAGATTATGTTTAATGAATTGCTCGTGTCTGACTGTTTTAGCAACAAAAATTAAACTCAGTGATGCATATGATGGTGGTATGAGTAACTAAATACAATTTAGAACTCCACGCGGTCATGTTGTCCATTTAATTTCATTACCCTGTGTCTTGTATCGCAGTCAACTTAACAAGAATCATGCCATCTCCTGCCGCATTTTGTCTCTTATACAATCTTTCTGATTTCATTTTAAGTTAAGATGTTTTATGTGTCTTCTTTTTACCTTGCCATGAGCTGCGTATTGAAAATGATTAGACTAATCAGAGAAGGATGTTTTCTTTGCTAAGGCATTGGAATGTTTTTTTTAATATATAAAGTTCGTAAGTTTTTATGCACCAATTCCATTACTCCTCCCCAATTTTTCTTTTAAGGCAATTGTGCAAAATAATGTCCCAGTTTTTCATCCACTTGTTGTTTGTTTCTTCCAAGCCTTTTTCTTATGGTTTAATTCATCTTCAACAACCAATTTGGGCCAACCATGTTCATCTATGTTCTAAACCTTCTTTAAGTAGCTTAGCAAAAGAATTATTGGTGATGCTTCCATCATAAACATTCCCACCTTAGCCAAAAGGATCTCATATGGAATCATTGATTTGACTTCAAGGCATTTAGTGATTAAATGTTTTTGGATCCCTTCTACTTGCCTCCACTTTGTGGTTTGACATTCTACTCTTCGAGACCTCGCAACTATATATGACAATCGACAGAACCAACAAACCAAAAAGAGTTTATTTGATTTTTTCCATCCCAAGACTCCACTTTCTTGCACCTATTTTGAAGTAAGAACAAATCTCTCTAGACACCTTGTATTCTTTTAGTTCTACAAGTATCCCAGTTGAGCCTATTGTGGAAATCATTTCCTAGGCATTTGTATTCTTCCACTATCTCCAACGAGATTTCATCAAAAATAAAATTAAGTTGTTGCTTATTCATTTTCTAAGAAAAAATCACGAGTTTTGTCTTATTGGTATTCACTTGCATTCCAACCTCTTAGTAAAAGAGCTCTAAAGCCTTCAAATCATTTGCATATAAAATAAATTTTACCACTTAACCTGTCAACCAAAGCACTTCCTCAATTGTTTTGTTTAACCAATCTTCAAGTTTATCCATACACAAGCGAGGCAATGAGGTGGAAAGATGACACCCTTGTTTGACACTAATGTTGCTACCAAAGCATTCAAACATAGCATCTTTCTTTAGTTTTGAATTTAGCCTTAACCTTCTCATAAAGTTTATGAACCACTACTCTATACTCATTGGATATTCCAAGCTTGTCCATTCTACTCCAAATTTTGTCTTTAGGAACGATGTCAAAGGTTGTTTTGAAATCAACAAAGCAACAAAAGGCTTCTCCACCATGGGCATAACAAACCTTCTCAATGAAGTGTCCAAGTCAATAATCAATGGTAGTGTGCCTTGGTCTAAGGCCAATCTTCTCTTTTTTTCACTTTCCCTCTTTCTTCTATCCATCTATTTATTCTATGAGTACTATGCTTCCAATATTGAACTCCAATAGCTTGGAAATAGAACTCCAAGAGTATATCACATAGTCCACCACACTTTTCCCATTGTAGGCTTTACACGGGATACCTTTGGGGATCTTGACCAAGTTGTCATGCCATTACAACTAATCATGCCATACAAACTATATAAATCTAGTAGTTATGCCCCAAAATATGACACTTTCTCATTCCCATCATGTGAAGTCCTTTCCCAAAGTTGGTCCTCATGTTTCTCTAACCATATAGGATTTTTATCCCTCCTTTTCTGCCCAATTAAATAGATTGGTTGTTTGTTGTTCTAGAGTAAGGATCGCTACTATCTAGATTTCTTTTCTCGTAGAACTTCGAGCTTTTAGAGAAAAGTAACAAGCATCTACCCTAATTTTGCTTCCTTGTATGTTATTTTCAGTCATATAAATTGCTTGTTCGGGATTTATTTTTTTACTTTTACTATTCCACTCCATGTTTTTCTCATTAGGATTGTGATCCCTTCACACCCTTTACTTGTTTCAATACCTTCATTCCATATTGAGACTTTATTATATCCTTCAAATTTTGGTACTTTGCATTTGTCATGCTCATGTTTCATAAGAATAATTATACCTTTTCTCTCTGCTAAGTGCCCCAACCCCAACCCTTGCCCCTATTTGTGACCTCTACAATTCCAACTTATCATGTGCAAATACTCCTGTGGGGCCCCAAATCCCTATTTCTCACTCAATTGAGCTTTCCCATGTTCAACCACACCCACTTTAGTGCATCTCTTATTGATTTCAATTTCCCTCACTCCTTTTGCTCTTCTTGTTGGGAAAATATTAAGTCTTCATCTAACCACGTGTGAATACATTTGAGAAACCCCCTAATATTTAGTATCATAATCTTGTCTTCCATGTTTCTTAACATAAATTTTACATGCCTATTCTTCCATCCTTATACTTTCTTTCCAATTCTATTTGCTTGATGAATACAACTTGTCCATGTAAGCTTGTCCTTAAGGAAGTATTTTGTTAAGATAAATCCTCTCTCCCTCTCACCAAAGTCTTTAAATATTTGATGATGTTGTTTATAGCCTTGTCTTTTTGTTCTTTTGTTTTCCTCTTTATTTTTCCTCTATAATTTCTTTGCTTGACTTGCAATCCATTTTAAGGTTGTACTCAAGACTTGGCTTCTTCGATTTGTTCTTTCAATTTATTTTCTCAAAATTTTATGCTTGTGATTTTCAATTGGAACTCTCTCTCTCTCTCTCTCTCTCTCTCTCTCTCTCTCAAATTCTTGTTTTATACTATTTATCTCCTAATGTCCTCTATAATTCTAATTCTATACACTCATTTAGTTTGGTACCTTCCCACTGCCCCCTTGCTTCTATCTGTATGTTCAATCCTTATTTTCATGTTAATGAGCACAGTTACATAAAGCGGCGTCGATGACCACAAAAATGGATTGAGGCCTTTTCTCTCTTATCCTTTTTCTTGTTGTGACATCTTTGGTATTGCTTTGTTTTAAAAGCCTCTTGAAGTGTAAAAACCTCTACTTTATGATTTTTTCTACATCTTGTTCTGCTTTCTCAACTACTAAATGATGCCTCATGAAGTAAAACAATGTCCCTAAATCAATGGGCATGTTTGGAATATTCTAATTTCTTAATAACACATCATAAAATTTATGAACTTTACGTGCCACATCCCTGTAGAAAGGAACATTTCACATTGTGTGGTTAATAAAATAAATAATATTAAACTTATTCATAAAGGATGGTGGGAGACAATGTGCATTGATAAGGAGAGGGTGTGGGAAATAGAGAGGGTCATTTAAAAATTAATAAAACATGGCAACCCTTCCCTATGGTTGTCCAATTTGTAATTTACATGGAAAATAGGCCCTGGATAGTCTTTGATAAGTAATTACCTCCAAAAATATAAGGATTGGAGCTTAGTTTTGGGGGCCAAAAAGGTGCAAAGAAGGAATAAAAGATGCATGAGAAACTATGACAAAAAGAAGAAATGTGAGAAGTCGAACATGTTTGTGGGAGTTAAAAGGGGGTGAAGGAACACATGAATAGAGGTGAGTGTTTTGGGAGATGACATACAAAGAGGAGAATAGATGAGGAGATGTGTCATCAATTATGACCCTGATTGCATGTGTGCATAAAATAAATTTATTGAAAAGTCTTTTAAAAAAATAAAGTACAAGGATCAGTTGTAGTAAAATCTTGACTCCACAACCTTCAAAAACATTCTGCGAACGTATGCTCAAATTGGTGTTGGAAAAGAGGGTAACGATGGTCAACAAATCTAACTAGAATGAAGTTTTTTCAGTTGCTATGTTTGAAAGGTTAGTACTACACAAATTTAGCTTATTTTTTCATTTGAGAGAGACCTAGGAAACAAAACTCTAGTGAGAAATCATCAACCTATAACATACATGTTCTCTCTATGTATAGTCTAGATTTTAAATCTAGTATATTTTTTTTAGTTTTGAGAGTTGCTTGATCAATATGTTTATGTCTGTTTGGGCTTTGGGTTATATGTTCTCAAATAACCTAGATTAACACTGCTCTCTCTCTCTCTCTGTGTGTGTGTGTGTGTGTGTGTGTGTGTGTGTGTGTGTGTGTAGATACACACATGTTACAAGTGTGGTTGTCATTGCACCAAAATATTGACCTATCAATGGCCGATACAACAACTAGACTTATAGAATCCATAGGAGGCAGTTAGTCCATTGTCACAAATCTCGAGGGGAGCTCTACCCATTTTTCCAACAATCTCCCCCTTAGCGTTACTTGAGGGTATTCAAACCTATGACCAAGATCTGATAGCACTTGTTACAAGTGTGGTTGTCGTTGCACCAAAATATCGACATGTCAATGCCCAATACAATCATTAGAATTATAGAATCCACAGGAGGCGATTAGTCCCTGGTTACGAATCCCGAGGGGAGCACTGACCATTTTTCCAACAACATACAGAGACACAAGAGGACCTATTTAATATAAGGAACCCAACATCCTTGAGTGAACCCACAACAAAAAAGAACCAAGCTACATAATGACTGATGAAAAAGTAGAGAATCTTGTTGAGCCAATGATTTTGGAGTTTCCAATTACTAACTGAGAGTATGCAACTACTTTGAGTAATGTACCTCCATCCACTTTTACCAAATTTTTTTATGGCTCACAGAGGCTCTTGACACATTTTTGTTTGAATTCAACATTTTTTTCATAGCTATGATTGTGCAACTATTTCCCATATGTTGAAACTTCTACTTTGAAAGATATTGCTTTATGTTGGTTCATGGGTCTAAGTAAGTATGCAATCATGAGTTGGGACACAACAAAAAATAAATTCTTGCAAAAGTATCAAGACTATTGGCATGGGGGAGACATAAATGGAGATGGCATATGGAAGATGTCTAAGAAGGAGGATGAACCAATTAAATATTATGAGGAGGCTTTAATTTTACTTTTAAATAAATCGTGTTAGATAAACTCTCCCCAAAATATTTTAATTTGGTATTCCTAAGAGGAGTAAACAAGGATTGTCTAGATGTGCTAAACCTGATTAGAGAAAGAGACATCCCTCCATTATCTTTTCAAGAATTTTTTTAGATTTGTAGGAACTATTCACGATCAACTCTGAGGAAATCTAAAAGTTCTATACTTCAACTTGTCACTTAACATCCAATGGTTTTTCTAGGGTGGATCTTGGAAACTTATTTTAAACATGAAAGAAGATATTATTTGCAAGTACAAGAAGGTCGCTAGCATCTCTAAAGAAAGGCAACGGGGACTATATTTCTTCATCTTAGAGGATGTGAAGGGAAGGCTATTTAAAAATTCTTAAAGAAAACCCTGGAAGAAAATAAATGGAATGTTTCAAGACCCCTTATTCTATAATTATTCTTTTCAAGAGTCAATGCAAGTTCACTTCTAATTGGAACAATCCACCTTGGAGTACTATTCCTAACCAAGCATGGCCAATTGCTTCACCATCCAATTGGATTCCATCAAAGACACCCCAATCTATACCAAGACTATTGGGGAATTGTGCCTCAAAAGGCTAAGGATGAAATGAAAGGATCTCTAGATTGTCCACGTTAGAGGACAACCAATTGACATCATGTTATAAAACTAAATTGTCCCTAAATATTAAAGCCTTGTCATGCCTATAGTGGATGTGAACATTGATGAGAAACTTATCAAAACTGATTTGATTGATCTTGGAGCAACTATAAATGTGTTGACCAGGGAAACAATGAACAATCTAAAATTGATGGATTTAAGGCCTACATCCATAGTGTTGTGAATTGCAGATAGGTCAATAGTAAAACAATAAGATATCATTGAATATTTGGTCTTTACATGTGAATACCCTTCCAACTTCAAATTTTTGTAGCCCAAGGCAAACCTAGGAGGATATCCATTAATATTTGGTTGACCACGACTAGCCACAACATATCTCTTTATTCATTGTAGGTATGGAAATATGAGCATTCACAATGGAAATAAAATTTAAAAAATAAAAAGGTCCCTTATCATCCTATGAAACCTCATGTTGATACTTTATCTTCATGCACAAAAACATCCCAACATTTTGAACTAAAAAGCCTACAAACACACACAGATGTATCGATGTTGCACTGTCTTTGCATACCTTCAACAGGCTGTAACTCTGTCCATTCAAATCCAAAATGAAAGAGACCTTAATTGTAGGTATATTACATCTGATAGTACACTCCTCTAATCTCGCATGACTTAGTTTGATGCATACTGTGATCGTTAATCAAAAGTGTGTAATTGTACTCTATTAATTGCATCCTGGACTTAGTCATTTTTTCAAAATTGAATATCCAAAACTAGATTGTACTTCAAGAGACCATTCCAATGAGTAGTGTTGCCATAAATGACAACCTCTATGTTATGCTGATCAGGCCACTTGCCAAAAAAAATATATGGCTTTCATAAGTTGCGCCATCAAGACTCAAGTTTTGATACAAAAAGGAAAAGAAAGAAAAAAACACTTAGGTGGGAAATTAAACCATTGGGTGCCACAATGGGAAACTTTCACTTTCTATAATATTCTAAGGTGGTTATTGGTGGTATATATATAGGGATGAAGGTGGGTTTTGGGCTCAATTCTGAGAAGGTAGTTTGTGGCTCTGTCTTGGAGATATTTTTTTATGAATATTGTAATGTCATTTCAATGAAGATAATAAAAAATAAGTGTTTCCATTCTTTCAATTATTTGGTTTAAGAAAATTTTATGTTTATTTCCCTATTGTGTTGTGTGTTTGGGTTAGTAAGGAGAGTACCCTTCATCAAGTAGTATCAGAGTAGAAGTTCCTGAGTGTGTAAATGGATCACCGAATGTGAGGCATTTTACACCAGGACTATGGTTGTGGATCTAAGAAATAATTAAGTAAAATTTCTCCATGAAGGAACCATGGTGGAAGAATCATGGTTGTGCCAGAAGAGGATTTTAGAGCTCTCTAGAGACAAGTACAAGCACAACAAGAAGAGTTGCATAGAGGAGCTAATATTAGGGAAATAGATGAAAGTAAGGATGAATATGATGAAGAAGGACAATTGGAAGAAGAGGAAGAAGTGGCTATGAATCCTGATGAGGCTAGTTTTTGTAGGGCCATTCCCAAGATTGAAAAGAGACCAAAGATTGAAGTTTCCATAGTTTTTATAAATCTTAATCCAGAGGATTTGATCAATTGGATCAATGGTATGGAAGAGTATTTTAAGTATGAAGAAGTAGAAGATCCTAAGAGGGTTAGATTCACAAAGGCCAAGTTGAAAGGTCATGCTAAAATTTGGTGGAAAGAGGTTCAGTTGGAGAGAAATATAAGAGGGAAGAAGAAGATAACAAGATAGGACCAGATGGTGGAAAATTTGAAGAGACAATTCATTCTTGTTGACTATGAGCTTAATTTGTTGAAGAGAATGTAAGGGTTGAAGCAAGTAGGAAGATCTATCTAGGAATATAGAGAAGAGTTCTATCAAGTCCTTATCAGAATGGGTCATTTTAAATAAAACAAGGAGAAGGTTTCTCCTTACATAAATGGTTTGAGGTCGAGTATTCAAGAAGAGTTGATAATGGTAAGAATGTCTACCATTGAATATACATATCAATTTTATTTGAAGGTAGAAGAAAAACTAAACAAAATTTTGAGAGAAAGTAAAGTGGAAGAGGTCATGGTGGAAAGCCTAGTGGACAGTCTTTAGCAGAATTTTTGAGAGAAAGTAAAATGAAGATCAGAAGAAGAATGAAGACTCTAGCAGCAGTCAGAAATAGAGGGAAAATAATTCTCATCATCTTTTTTGTAATTTACCAATCCTATTTTAAACTAAATATGTAATGACAGTTGAACTCAAGTTTCCTCGTATGACAAAACACACACCACACGTATGTCACTCATATACTACATGCCACATGCTTGTACTCTACATGTCATAATCTATATTCCATACACTACATGACTGCACTCCACATGTTGCACACCATATGGTCACACACCGCACTCCATACTCTATACTCCGCACTCTGCTCTTTGTACTCCACACACATTGTGCCTTCGATACTTGGCATCCTTCAAAACCATTTTACACTTGACACTCTCAATCGATATGATTAAAATATATATTTTTGATGCCAAATATATTATTTCTTTTGAATAAATCTTAAAACAAAGCACACACCGACAACTAGAGAGAATCATCAAGAACAAAGAATTTTTATTTTCAAATGATAAATATATATCTTGGATTACATCAAATTTGTCTTCAATAGAAGACTACAAATTTAGAGCACAATATGAAATGAAAAACTATGCTGAGGAGTGACTCCCATTGAAACTATGAATACAGACTAGGGAGGGTCTTCCACCTCCACAACTGCAAACAACCAAACCACCTTTAGTCTCTAGCTTTCAGTAATACAAATAAGAATTCAAATACATTCCATGATGATTTAAAATGGCAAGACATCTCCTTATAAAGGCTTCTAAGAAGCATCTAGAAAGTTACAATAGGTCATAGGCCAACATGATTTTATCATTTTTGCCCCTTTATTTAATAATTAAATTAATTAATTAAAAAATCCTTATGATGTTATTTAAATTTTAGGACCACTTACTTAATTAAAATAATTTATAAAAATTGGGGAAATTATAGTCCTCTCGGCCCAAATGTTTCTTGCCCTCGAGCAATCAAAAAATGTCTTCCATCTAACAAGCTCGAGGATCCCAAACCATGCATGAACATCGATAACCATATCTAGTGAAATCTCTATGTTGCATCATGACCACGTGTGCACCCTCCTTAAACCTTCTAGATCCAATGTGGTGAGAATCTCCAATAATATTCAACTTCTCTAATTTGATATAGATAATGCCCTCCCCATAGTTTCCAAGAAAATCCTCATGATTAGTTGAAGTCTCTTTGTCATCTCCTTAAAGTGTTGGTTTCTGATGCTGAGACTCATATGATATCACGCCATTCCTGATTTTCATCCCCAAAGTATTATTTTCAACCAATTTTAGAGCTTTTTCATTTGAAGTATCATTGGTAGAGTCCACATCTCCATAAACTTGGTTAACTAATGTTAGCCAGGTGAAATTAGTGCAACCATCTTTTTCACCCTTGTGGTTTTCTTGAAGATTTGGATGTTCTCCATTTGAAGGGACAATTGTTGATTCTTTCTGTATGTGGTAAATTTGGCCTTGTTAACTCACCATACACTTCAACATAGTCCTTCTTCACCAGGTACACACAAGAATGAATATGAGATTATTCATCTTGTTTGCCCGCATGATTCGACTTGTTGCCTTCTATCCAGACGGGGTTTTCAAAATAGGTCTCAGAACGAGAGTCTCACAACCATAGACCAATCTAGGAATGAAGGATTTTTCTCTATGAATGCAATACAATGCAAGATTATCCTAAAAATTGAAAGATGTGAGATTATTTTAAGACATGATTTCAATGCAATTATTCTAGAAATTGAAACTATCTTATTGCAATAATGAAATTATTCTATATGAGATATTAAGAAATGTGACAATAATTCAGTATTCTAACAATGCATGAAAAATGAGTGGGGGTTTTGAATGAAGAATGAGAGTTCTTTAATAGACTCAGAGATGATCAGAATATAAACTTTCCTTTTTGAAATAAAACAGATAGAAAAGCCAGTTCAGAATAGAAAGCTTTATTTAAAAGAATACAATAAATTGTTTTCTCTTTGCTTTAACTATTTTCTTTCTTTGATTTAATTGTTTTATTTGATTTATCTATTTTCTCTCTCTTTAAAGCATAATTAAAGAGAAGTTTCTTATTCTGAATAGAAGAAAGATTTTTGAGAGATTATCCAATTAATTAAATAAATATGACCTCATAATTGTTTTTTTCTCAATTATCTGAATAATTAAATTCAATTATTGAATGAGGATATTTATTTAATAATCAAATATAATTTAATTCATTTTTCATGTGTCTTAGCTAAAGAAGGTGAATTTAATTTAATTAAAGTGCTAGGACTTTATTAATTAAATCAATTTGATCATAAGGTTTGTTTAGCCAATAGATATTTAGGAATTAAATATAATGTATGATTAATGTAGATTTAGGATTTTCTACATTTGACACTTAGGTCGAGTAAAGTCAATCAAGACTCAGAATTGCCTAGTACAATAGGACTTAGATGATCTAAAAGAGTGACAAATGCAACCAAAATTGGTTAGGGTTGCAAGATGCCAATTTTGGGGTGTTACATTTTGCCCCTCTTTGAATTGATGTGTGAGCAACACATTGATTCAAAGAATAGTCTGATGCTTGAAGCACAGAAGAATAGATTTGAAAATTGATGATGCCAAGATTTCAGAGCCATCTCCAGAACAGAGCTTGACTCTTCGAAGTCTAGGTTAGGTTTCCAAGACATCGGTCAAATAGAGTTTTCGAGGGTCATCTTCAAAATGAAGCTTGATCCTTAGGGATCCGGGTTAGGTTGCCCCGATACCTAATAGATTGATATCTTCCACAAGACTCTCCTCAGAACGAGGCTCAACCTTCAAGAGTCAGGGTTAGATTGCCCCGATACCTGTCCAACAAGATAATTAATAGAGATTTTAGGACTATCTCTAGAATGAAGCTTAGTCCCCCAATATCTAGGTTAGATTGCCAAGACATTGGTTAGATTGATATCCTTCACAAGGCCATCCCCAGAACGAGGCTTAACCTTCAGGAGTCAGGGTTAGATTGCCCCAATACCTCTCTCAAAAGATAGTAAATAGAGGTTTAGAATCATTTCTAGAACGGAGCTTGATTATCAGGAGTCAGGGTTAGATTGCCCCGATACCTGTCCCAAAAAGATAGTTTTTCGAGAACCATCTCCAGAATGGAGCTTGATCCTCAAGAATCTGAGTTAGATTGCTTAGATACTTAAAAGATGACAAGATGTAAGGAATGAAGATGCCCTTATTGAATATGGAGTATCCAGTTTTGACTGTGAGGTACGAAAAACTGAACATGCCCTAAGTGATGAGATGCCCCTAACAATGAGGACTTTTGAAAATCAGATTAGATTGATTGGAATAGATTCAATGATGTAATCATCCTGCCCCCTCGGGAGAAAAATAGAAAGATGATGGAGAGCCAAAAATCACAGATAGATGTTGAATCGGATATTAAGAAGAACTCAGAGTAGATTATTAAAGAATCTGGAAGATTCAGAGTCAATTTTGAGCGATGTCGAGGTCTGGTTGACCAAGTTTGACTAGGGTTGACCAGAGTTGACTTTTAAGGAAAAAGTCAAAGATTTGAAGAAAATATTGATTAGATATGACTCTGACAAGAAAATGATGTCAGAAAGTTGATTGCACAAGCGTTCGTTCGCATCGGTCCCAAAAAATTTAAAATGCTATTTTGAGCTATATAGAAGTGTCAGATTTCAATTTCAATCACGAAAATGGATTCAGAGCGGTTGATATAGCCACTTTTGAAGAGTGAGAGCAAGGATCAAATACTTGGGCAGTCGAGATGAAACTAGGTCAGTGAAGAAGAACTCCCCAATGTATGAACCCAGGAGAATGCAATGAAGAGAACACTGAATCGCTGCCACAATACAAGTCTAGAATGAAAATGCAATCCTATGCTAGATGCAAATGAGAGTGCAATTCTAGGACATAGTTGTGAGACCCACCGTAAAATCATCATCATTGAGCATTTTTTTGGAACATGAAAGTCGATACAACCCTTACTGGTGCCACAATGCAACCATAAGGATATGAATATGACTTGTCATCGGATAAGATGTAGGAAATGAACGTAAGCACCAGGGCACAAAAGCCAAGATGACTTGAACATTGTTTCTAGTTAATGTTGCAAGAGTACACCAGTATCAAGGTATTCAAAGCCAAGATAACCATGAGTGCATTCGTGTGTAAACAAATAGATCAACAACAAACGAAGCAATAACAAATAGAGAAACCACAGGCAAGGAGATAGTACCGACCTCACCATGGCACACAAATAAACAAAACCGAGGGATGTGAGGTTGTTCCACCTTAGTGCGGGAGCTCTTATCACATACACCCTATTTATTGGACATTTCTAGATCATTGGGACTACACCAACAAGTAGTAGACAAAGAAATGATCAATGAAAATTATGAGAACAGACAGCATACAAAGAAATATTCAAGCATAGCTCAGTCAGTTTTAAATTTTTCAAATATGTTCATGTTTAGAGGTGTTGAAAAACACCGTTGTGCTTGTGAGTGCATTGTGTTTGATTGGTATCAATAGAGGTTTACGTTTGAGATATCTGATGTGTGTTAAAAAAACACAGATGTGTCCAAAGATAGTGTTAAAAAACATTGTTTATGGTGGTGTTGAAAAACACCAGTTTGTGTCAGTAGCGAGTTGTCCTTGAGAAGTGACAAGATTACTGACTTAGGTGTAAACCAAAGATGTGATCAAATGGGGGGCCAATGCCCCTAAGTAATGATTAATGACTTGATGTATGTTGTGAGGACAAACCAGATGTGAGTGCACCCAAGCATATGGCACTGAATAAATGTCAAGTCAGGAGGGTTCACAAAGGAACCAGAGTGTCACAAAAGTGACCGAAAGATATGTACAAACTAAAGCAAAGAAATGTCTAGACCGAGTATCAATAGATAGAGCATTTGAGTACAACTCCAACTAGAATGAATGTGAGCAGTCCCAATAGTACAGTGATAGTAGACAGACGTAGTGAGAACCACTGGTGACTGACGCGAGAGAGATGCTCAAGTGAAGAGATCATAGAACTAGGTAGACATCAGTAGGCAGACGCAGTGAGAACCACTGGCAACTAATGTAAGAGAGATTCTTAAGAAGAGACAACTCAGTAAAAGCTATGTGACATTAGGCAGACGCAGTGAGAACCACTAGTGACTGTCACGAAGAGAGATCCAAAAATATAATAGGACAGTGCCCCCAAGACCAGGAGGGTTGCCTCGAGAATATGACCAGTTTCAATCCATGTGAGTTGGTGTCTTGACGGGAACTGAAAGCAAATGTAAGAAGGAAAGCAAGAAATCAAATGCATAAAGCCAAGTGGTGCTGCGATAGATATAGCAATGTGGAATAAGAGGCGCCTATTTACCAGGTTTTCACCTTCTTGGCAGAAATTCTTTTTTTTTTTTTTTGCTACCATGACGCCTGTTTGCTAGGTTTTCATCAATGGCACCTTTTTTTTTCTTTTTCTCCTTTTTTTTTGTATTTTTGTATTTTTTAAATTTTTTTGTATTTTGGGGAATATATGATTTTTTGGGGAGATACATCAAAGTGCCTATCGCTAGGTTTTCACTAAGATGGTCATTTTTTCAGGACTTTTTTTAGATTTTTAGGATTTTTTCAGGACTGTAGTATATCCATGAGCATACTGAAGATGTCTCAGTTGTAGAACCGCTTCAGATGAAGAGCGTTGATGGGCTCTTTGAGTTGTTCTCCTTCAGTAGTAGAAATTTGATAGGTACTTGATGAAGGGTGATCCCCTTAATGCCACAAACACATAACAGAAATAGAGAAGCAACAACAATTTGCAAGAACAGAAAATGGGCTTCTTATTATCTCCACAAATGTGGAATTACAAAATTTCAGAATTACAATATGCAAAGCCACATGGGCATTCCCCTTACAATATTCTGTAGGACAAAGCCTTGAATTATTATCCAGATCTATCCAGAACTGCCCTAGACAACACTATGGGCCTTCTTTATATAGGCAATTTCCACCGCCCGAGAAGGTTCCAGAAATCTAGTCATTAAGGCCAACTACCCTTAGCATTTAATTATTTTTCACTTTTATTACAAAAGGGTCGGCTTTAAATATTTACAAAACATGAGATTAGGTAGCCCAACTTCCGAAAGCCATAACTTTTGAACCATA
>MU227250.1:329229-340118 GCA_018584345.1 Thuja plicata | reverse complement strand
AAGGCCGACTACCCTTAGCATTTAATTATTTTTCACTTTTATTACAAAAGGGTCAGCTTTAAATATTTACAAAACATGAGATTAGGTAGCCCAACTTCCGGAATCCATAACTTTTGAACCGTAGCTCCGATTGGCTATTATAACCACTTTCCAGAAAGGGGAGATTGCGATCTACAGTGCCTGACTTGCGAAGCACCAGTCAACTAGGGGTTCGACCTCGATCCAGAGCCTCTAAGGTCCTGAAAATTGAGCTCAAAGATTTTGCACCCTAAAATCTCAACAGTAAATCCTTAATAACTTTGCCAATACAGATGATTTGGAAATGAAATTCAATTGACATTCTTATATGACTAAGATGAACCTTCACCTAGAAAATTAGAACATTTTGAGTTCAAACAACCAACTTACTAAAAATAGTAAGTTTCCAAAAATAGCAGCTTTGTACAAAATAGCCCTTATTGAATAGAAAAACACATATTTTTGGGTGATGCAAGATTTCCCTTACACCCAGGATGCTCCTGCATCAGTACCAGACCCAAACACTGTAGTAACAATATACGATCCAAGCCAATTTGGTTCAAACTTCCCTCTCTGGATTTGATGTTGCTGATTCTTAGGGTTCTCCCTCAAAACGAGGTCACCCGCTTGAAAATATCTTGGTCTAACCTTCTTGTTATAGGTCTTGGACATCCTTTTTTGGTATGCTCTAATATCATTGAATGCCACTTGGTGTCGTTCATCAAGTAATTCTAGCTCTTGTAGCCGAGATATTCTGTTATCTTCATCAGTAATGAGGCCTTTCAGAGAGACGCGCAGAGAAGGAATCTCAACCTCAATTGGTAACACAACATCTGCTCCATAAACAAAAGCATAGGGAGTAGCCCCTATTGGTGTTCTTATGCTTGTCTTGTATGCCCAAAGAGCTGGATTGATCCAGAGATGCCAATCTCGTCCAGATTTATGCACTGTGCGATGCAGGATCTTAAGGATGGTCTTGTTGGATGCTTCCGCCTATCCATTACCTTGAGGATAATAGATGGAAGACCAATGTTGAGTAATTTTAAACTTAGAGCATAGCTCGGTCAAATCCTTGTTTTTAAATTTTCCCCCATTATTAGTGATTATTGCTGAGGGTACCCCATGTCTGCAGATGATGTAGTTGAGAATGAACATAGCTACTGATTTGCCATTGGCAACGGTGAGAGTGTTTGCCTCCACCCACTTGGTAAAATAGTCTGTAGCTGTGATTATGAACTTATGTCCATTTGAGGACGAGGGGTAAATCTATCCCACCAAGTCAAAGGCCCATTGTTGAAATGGCCAGAAAGTAATGAAGGGAATAAGCTCCTTGGCTGGAGCATGAATTAGATTACCATGTAGTTGACATTGTTTACAAGACTTAGCAAACTATGTAGCTTCCTTTTCCATATCTGGCCAATAGTAACTAGCTCTAATAAGTTTACGGGCCAATGTCAGGCCATTAGAAAGAGACCCACAGATGCCTTCATGTGCCTCTACTAACGCACGTTTGGACTCATCGAGTTCTAAACACCTAAGGAGGGTACCATTTAGACCATGTCTGTACAAGTTGTTATCTATGATGACAAACCGTGAAGCACTGCGGATTAAGTGATGTTTCTCATTCCGGGAGTAAGTGTTTGAAATAATTTGGTCACGAAGGTAGGAAAAGATATGATGGTAGCGAGATGAGTTGTGTCAAATGACAGAATAGATCATCCAGGAATCAGGGGAGTCATAGGCTGGGTAGCATAACTTCTCCACTAGGAATTCATGTCAAAAATAATTTTTAGGCATCTGTAGCGTAGAGGCAAGAGTAGCCATGGAATTTGCTACTTTATTATCTGCCCTTGGAACTTGTTGAAATGTGATATGAGTAAAATACTTTTTGAGGTCATCAACCAACCATTTATAAGGCACCAACTTGTCATCCCTTGTCTGATAGATATCATTGACTTGATTGATGACTAACTGTGAATCTCCAAGAACATTGAGTTCATCTACTCGCCACTCAAGGGCGATCTTCATACCATTGATTAAGGCTTCATACTTAGCAATGTTCTTTGTACAAGGAAAAAACATCTTGTATGCTTTTGGTAAAGAGTATCTTTGAGGTGTAATGAATAGTATCCTAGCACCTGACCCCTATTGGGTAAATGAACCATAAAAAAACATAGTCCATGATCGATGTGTGAGAAGTAATATAGACTCATCTAGAAATTCAATGTGCAATGGTTGATGATCTACTAGAGGTGCTTCTACCAACTGATCTGATATTGCCTGTCCCTTAAAGGCTTTCCTTTCTACATATTCAATATCAAACTCACTGAGAAGCATGACCCATTTAGCTAGTCTACCTGTGAGGGTAGCTTTACTGAGTAGATATTTTAGAGGATCAATTTTAGCAATTAGACATGTAGTATGAGCCAACATATAGTGCCGCAATTTTTGTGAAGCAAATACTAATGCCAGGAAAGCCTTCTCTATAGAAGAATAATTTGTTTCATATGAGACTAGAGTTAGAATAATGTAACAGATAACCCTCTCTTTCTTGTGCTAATCTTCTTGAGCCAATAAGATACCCAATGATGTATCCATGGAAGATATGTAAAGTATAAGTGGCTTCCCATGAATAAGAGGCATCAAGATTGGTGGGTTTGCAAGATACTGTTTGATTTGTGTGAACCTTTCATCACATTCTTTGTTCCACTGATAAGCTACACCCTTGTCCAAAGTCTTGGTAAATGGTTGTGACTTGTCTGCTAGTTGAGAGATGAAACGCCGGATAGACTGTAATCGGCCTTGAAGTCCTCTCATTTGTCTAATATTTTTCGGTGGTGGCATTTCCATGATAGCTTGTACTTTTGTAGGATCCACTTCAATGCCTTTGGCAAAGATGATATAGCCAAGCAATTTTCCAGATGTTACACCAAATGCACATTTCTTTGGATTGAGCCTCAGACTGAATTGTTCCATACGGTCTAGTATAGGACCTAGATCGACAAGATGCTTCTTTCGGTGCATGCTCTTAGCTAAAGTGTCATCCACATAATCTTCCATTTTTTTATGCATCATGTCATTGAATATGGTGGTAATAGCTCTCTGATATGTAGCACCAACATTTTTGAGTCCAAAGGGCATGACATTCCAACAGAAGGTGCCCCAGGCACATGTGAAAGCAATTTTCTCTTGGTCCTTTGGCACAATTTTTATCTGGTTATAGCGAGAGAAACCATCCATTAGTGAATACATTTCATACCTTGCTGTCATATCAATGATCATATCAATATTAGGCAATGGAAAATCATCCTTAGGACATGCCAAATTCAATTCTCTGAAGTCAGTGTAGACTCGTATAGATTTATCATGTTTTGATACTGGAACAATATTAGAGTCCACTCTGCATAATCAATTACTCTAATAAACACTGCCTTAAGAAGTTTCTCTAATTCAGCTTTGACAAGTAGAGCTATGTGTGGATGCATTTTGTGAAGCTTCTGCTTAACAGGCTTGACACCTGGTGCCATGGACAAATGGTGCATAATTAGATTAGGGTCTAATCCTGGCATGTCTGAATATTTCCATGCAAAGTTAATCTTTTTGCTTCTGAAGAATGTAGTGAATTCCTCTTGTTCTTCCTTTGATAGTGATTGTGCCAAGTGAATAATCTGGGGTTCTGCCTCTGTACCCAAATTGATAGGTTGAGTTGGTTCAATAAGCACATATGATCTCTCCTGAAAATGACTCGGAAGTGCATCAAGTATCTCATCCTTAGGCACCTCGGAGAGGTTTTCACCCTTGGATACTTCTTTGATTTTGACTGTTTTAGGCTCTGATACTGCCACAACGTGGTTTTCACCATTAGAGTGCCTATTTTTTCTTATTTTTATTTTGTGACTAAGATACTTGATGTCAGCCTCAGTCATGTTGACACTTTCTTTGCTAGTGGAAGACATTACAGGTTTGACAGCGTATAGGTAACAGGAAAGAGTGTAATTATTTTGGAATGTAAGGACTTCATTAGATGGGGAGGTAGAGTTCTAGTCTATAATCTCAGGATGGTGAAGTGAAAGGGAAGTGATGGGTTCAAGTGCGTTTATAGTATAATCATCAAAGGCATGGACAAGTAAGTCAAGACCTAAAGCGATCTCATCCAAAGGTATAGTCAAATTCCTTTGAGTCCTAGCGACCGTAGTAGACGACATGTTAACATCTAGGGAGTCAGATTCATGTGACCCTACACTAGGCCATTCACCCAATTTGAGAAGGTTTTCATATGCATTAGCTATATCTGTATCTGTATCAAAAGTGGCATATAACAAGTTGTCAAACTCATATTCATGAGAGTCTGTTTCATCATTAGGTGTCATGTCAAGAACATGAGTGAAATCAACCCTTTGTCCCCAGTTGGGATGAGTTCTACCTAGAACCTCTGCTATGGTCATATGAGAACCTTTTGACATAGGTACCTCATTAGTGTTTGTAGCATTAGCTGTCTCTTATGTAATAAGAAGTGACTAGAATTCTTGGTCAAACTATTCTTGAAAGTGTGGTGGTATGTATAAATCACCCTGATGACTTGGATTTAGAGTATATATTTCTTTCCACTCCTCATAAGTTAATGGAGAAAGTGAAGTGGTGGTATCAAAATCACTGTCAGTGTCTACTGTACTGACACATGATACAAAATTATCTGGCTCAGCAAAGAATGCTGTCAGATCTGGAGGAATGGGATAAGAAAAAGTATCCTCATCAGAGCTGTCTTCAGGTTCTTCAATTTTAGATGTTTCTTTAGGTGTTGGTTTCTTATCTTCTCGAGGTACAAACTTGTTTATTCCCAGTTGAAATGTGAGTTTCTGGAAGCCTATACCTATAGAGTCACATGTTCTGCGACCAATAGCTTCAAGTGGTGCAATCAACCCTTTATGATTCGCACCTATGGGACCATTTCCTTTATAGCCAAAATGTTGCATAATAGATAAACCTTTGCCATATTGCTCAGGTTTGATGTCATAAGGAGGAGTGGTTTGTTCAGAATTGTCTTCTCCTTTATAGATCCAAGCTTTGATAGCTATGTCTTTAGCTTCTTCTTCTAATGGTATTGTGGCTTGTACAAAGGTCCCACCATACTTTGTTGGAGGAGGAACCATAGAAGGTTTAGTGCTCTCAGGAGGTCTCCCAAAGGAGCATGGAGACAAAGGAAAAGATGTAATAGATAGCATAGGTTCAATCCAATATCCTCCCATATCATTTTTTGTAAGTGTCAAACTCTTTTCCATTTATTTTAATTTATTCTCAAGGATTTTAATAGATTCTCTGTTGGTAGGCACAAAGATGTCAGTAGATTTTGTGAGGGAATTGCAATCATAGAATGTATTAGTAGGTATAGTCACTTCAGATCCTTGAAATGGGAACTTAATGCAATGATGGTATGTGGAAGGGATAGCATGCATTTCATGGATCCATGTCCTTCCTAACAGAATATTGTATGCCAAAGGGATGTCAAGCACTTGACAGGTAACATCATGTTCAACAGGACCAACTCTAATTTGCAATACAACTAGCCCCTTGGATTTACGTTCTTCCTCATCATAGGCCTTAATAGTAATCTTTTTGTGAACATCAATGCAATATTCACCATAGCCTAACTCAATAAGGAAACTAGCAGAGCAAATATTTAGGCCAGTGCCATTATCTACAAGAACATGGTGAACACGCTTTGGACCAATCATGACTTCAATGTGCAGAGGGTTATTATGCAGGTGACGCAAAGAATGGTCATCTTCCTTAGAGAAAGATAAGTAATGTGAGGAGGTCAAGTGACCTGCCATGGATTGAAACCGGTCGAGGTCAAGATATTTTGGGAGATTTGCCTTGGTGAGGGCTTTGTCCAAGATTTCCCTATGAGCAAGGGAAATTTTTAGGAGCTCAAAAATCGTTATCTGAGCATTAGTACATTGTAATTGATCAAGAATGCTGTAATTGGCAGCATTAGATGAAGAACCCACTTTTGGATTCTTATTGGTAGAGTCAACCTTAGCTTTTTTTGAAGGTTGAGTTGATGTAGACAGAGAAGGCTCAGGGCCTTTGATGAGGATCTTAGCACGAGATCAAGTAACAACATTAGCGCTAACTTGAGACTGCTCTTGTTCAAAAGACTAAGGTGTAGACCCTCACAAAATGAAATGTGTTTTAGACTTGGGAGTATCTTCCTTTCCCTTGAGAATGATGACATTACAATATTCAGCATCAACAGGTTCAACCATATTAGTGACATTGTCGTTATTGGTGTATGTATAGTTGACCTTAGCATAAGTATTTTTGCCTTTAGATGATTCACCTTTTCCATGAGGAGGAAATGGGTCTTTGAAAGCTTGGTGATCAGAATTTTTGTTGTGACCTCCTACAACAATAACCTCACTATCGATGAGATCCTGGATTTTATGCCACAATTTAAGACAAGTAGCCATTTTATGACCTTTGTTTTGGTGAAAATCACAATAACCGGATTAATTCCACTAAGAGGGTCTTGGTTGCGGATCATAAGGTCATGAATTATCCAATGGAGTGATTAAATTGTTGTGTACAAGAGTCTTGTAAACTGCCTCGAGAGGTTCTCCTAAAGGAGTGAATTCACGCTTGGGTCTAGGAGCCCAAGGTTTAGGTCCAAAAAATTATGAAGTGCTCAGTTTGGAATCTGCCGCAGCCTGTTCAGTGGCTTTGGCCGCTTGCATCATGGTAGTGAGATTAAAGGCAACCTTGAAGGCTTAGGAGTCACATTGTCTACAACTCCATCATTCACAACATTTTGGTTCTTGTTGGGAAATTTAGATTTATCTTTGCTTGAGGAGGAAGACCCTTGTTTATTTTCCTTGTGTAAGGTCAATTCCCCTTTCTTGATCATAAATGTCTCGATTCGTACAACTTGTTTAATCATGTCATCAAAGGTTAGAGGACCTTGTAGTTGTACTTGATACCCAAAGTTGGGAAGAAGATTATCGAGAAAGATGTCCAACTTTTTGGATTCGGGTATCTTGCAAGAATATCATGTATAGAGTTGTCTCCATCTTTGGAGAAACGCCAAGAAGGATTCCCCATGATTTTTTTTTAAGTTTCAAAGATCTCAGATATGAACCAGATGTTGGATGTTGTGAGAATAGTGTTGTAGAATTAAATTGGCAATTTTGTCAAAAGTTTTGATGCTAGTTGGTAATCTAGAAAACCATTCCATAGCTAACCCTCCCAAACTACATGGGAAAAGATGCATGAGATAGGTTGTGTCATATATGAATTCCACGGAGAGAGCACCAAACTCTCTCAAATGGTCTTGAGGGTCAGATGTACCCACGTATTTGTCATATTTAGGAAGTTCAACTCCTTTGGGAAAATGAAGCATGCATAGACTCTTATCAAATAGGAATGGATAAATGCTGACCAATGTGAATTGAGTGGTAGGTTTGTCTTTCTCTTTCAAGAGTTGAGAAAGTTTCTCTTGCATGGTTTGCATTTCTTTTTACAAGCAGGAGTTTTTAATTTCTTCCTCTTTCTCAATAAGTGTCTCTACCTTGTAATCAGAGGGAAGTTTGGCACCTTGGGTGGCTAATTCGAGAAGGTATTTCTCCTTCTCTTCTTTCATTATGACCGCCATGATTCTCATGAAGTTTTTATTATTGCAGGCCTCTAAGATATCACCTTGGGTTATCTCCTTCTATTCTTGATGAGGAGGGTTTTCAGTCTGGTTGAAATAGGGTCCACCCATTTGACTATGATCTATCATATTGCTAGAATGCAAGGATTCAAGGTGTAAATATTCGGTGTGAAAATATTGAGTGTTCTCTGAATATGGGTCTTCTTGGAACAAAAGATTTCAAACCTGACTAATATCCATTGGAAATGACCATGTATTGTAAGGTCAACATACTGAGGAAGGAGATCGAGATGATTCCTCACTAGATGTAGATGGTAATGGTGTGGAAAATACAGATTTGTCTTGATTGATTGAAGGAAATGTTTTGCCACTTTGAGTTGTGACAGTCATAGACAAAGTTTGAACAAAGGAATGTGAACTAGGACCAAAATTGAAACTGTCTCAAAGTAATTGCATAGAACATGCCAAAAGGTGAAGTAGCCTTGGTGCAAATCATCGAAGATGAGGCTAGAACAACCAAGATATGACTATTGCAACACAAGGCATGATGACACATATGAAAGAGATCAAAAAGAGATGAGACAAGACCAGTTTAAGGAAGAATCATGTAATTCTCAACCCAAGAAACTAAGTTTTACACTGTGTGAAGATGGATGGCAGAAAACATACCCATATCAGAGACCAGATTTGATAGAAGTACACCTGACTGACAGAATTTAGCTTTCTATTTTGGACAAAAGACTCCGGTTTCGTGCAAAGAAATGCTCTTTCACACGAAAATTATCACCGACCCGCGTGAAACTTTGTAGTCTCGCATGAAGAATTACACCAGTTTGGTAGAATAAAAAGATGATAGAATAATGGCATTGTTGCCAAATGTCATCCGACAGTGTATTTCGTATCGCATGAAGATTTGCAGTAAAGCACGTGAAGATAGGGAAATGTCACGCGAAACTATGTAAATGTTGAAAAAAGACCATTTACAAAATCAGACTGTTGAGACCAGTTTGCATTTCCCAAGATGAAATCATGTTGTTTTCTGATAGATAGTTCAAGTTACAGATTATTTTGGACATGTTTAAGATTGACAGTTTGTGTGTTTTGATGATAGTTTCAATTGTTCAAATGATACACCCATGTAAAACATATTAAACAGAATGTTTATAGTACCAAAACAAGAACACCACAATCCTAGGATAGCCAGGACAATATTTGTTGAATCCCCACTTGAACCAAAGTTCAGCTACACTTACTCTTAGTGGAAAAATTAGAATCTTGGAAGCATGGGCTCCTCCTTACATATGCACTCACTTCTCAGGCATACCAAGCTTCGAACCCCAAAGGAATTGCTTCCCAAAGGGCTATTATCTCTACTAAAAGCCATAAAAATGTTGGGCATCTTAGTCAGTCTCTGACCTTCCACACCAATAGGTAGAGGGTTTTTGGAAAACTAGAACAACAGTTTGTAGTAAGGTCATCCGTTCAGGTTGTTGTGATCAAGTCATTTTTCCAATAAAGGGGGCTCTCCCAATCCTTTCAAAGCAAGGCTTTCACCTTAACAATGTTAGGAATTTAACGCACCACTAGGGTACTAGAGGAGATTTTGGTTGCCACAATGAATTCACACCTGTCTATTGTGACATTAATCACAATAGCATTTTTTGTATACCGGTTTGGAAGGGCTTGGCTTTAGCCTATTACCGGTTGGGCATCCACTCTCACCGGCTTTGCTAAAGCTCTCGAGAGGTAGCCACTCTAGAAGAATCACATGAATTTCTCTTACACTCAAGATCCATAAAGGCGAGGGGAGAGGATACATTCATGCATTTCTTAGGATTACAATCTAAAAAACACTTCAATCATGCAAGACAATGATTCATTTTAAGCACCAACCGAAGTGTGTTTTAACTACTAAAAACAAATATAAGAAGTTGTGAAAACACGCAAGGTCTTCGACAAACATCCTGCAATAAACCCATTAGTAGTTTGTAATGCCTTTCTTCATATCAGCATCCTGCAATAAACATGTTAGAAGTTTATGATGGCTTATCTTTATCTCAGCGTCCTACAAACTACTGTTATGCTGTTTCAAAAGATAAAATCAGAGAAACACAGATGTCAGAAAACAACAGGTAGTTAGAAAACAGAGGCAAATAAAATATCAAAATGAAAGCTCTGGAATGTAATTTCGTGCGATGATGTATGCTAGATCGCGCAAAGAAGTGTTGCAAGCCATACGAAGAACTAGAAAGTTGGCGCGAGACGTATAGAAAGTTCGCGCGAAATTAAAATAGAACTTGTATGGAAGTACGAACATAATGCAAAAAAAATGAAAAATATGAAATGAAATGAGGCTAGAATAGAATGTACCTACCCCATGGTGGGCGCCAAAAATGTATGTGGTAAATTTGGCCTTGTTAACTCACCATACACTTCAACATAGTCCTTCTTCACCAGGTACACACAAGAACGAATATGAGATTATTCATCTTGTCTGCCCGCATGATTCAACCTGTTGCCTTCTATCCAAATGGGGTTTTCAAAATAGCTCTTAGAACGAGAGTCTCACAACCATAGACCAATCTAGGAATGAAGGATTTTTCTCCATGAATGCAATACAATGCAAGATTATCCTAAAAATTGAAAGATGTGAGATTATTCTAAGACATGATTTCAATGCAATTATTCTAGAAATTGAAACTATCTTATTGAAATAATGAAATTATTCTATATGAGATATTAAGAAATGTGACAATAATTCAGTATTATAACAATGCATGAAAAATGAGTGGGGGTTTTGAATGAAGAATGAGAGTTCTTTTATAGACTCAGAGATGATCAGAATAGAAACTTTCCTCTTTGAAATAAAACAGATAGAAAAGCCAGTTCAGAATAGAAAGCTTTATTTAAAATAATACAATAAATTGTTTTTTCTTTGCTGTAACTGTTTTCTTTCTTTGATTTAATTGTTTTATTTGATTTATCTATTTTCTCTCTCTTTAAAGCATAATTAAAGAGAAGTTTCTAATTCTGAATAGAAGAAAGATTTTTGAGAGATTATGCAATTAATTAAATAAATATGACCTCATAATTGCTTTTTTCTCAATTATCTGAATAATTAAATTCAATTATTGAAATGAGGATATTTATTTAATAATCAAATATAATTTAATTCCTTTTTCATGTGTCTTAGCTAAAGAGGGTGAATTTAATTTAATTAAAG
>MU227250.1:284111-329172 GCA_018584345.1 Thuja plicata | reverse complement strand
GATATTTAGGAATTAAATATAATGTATGATTAATGTAGATTTAGGATTTTCTACATTTGACACTTAGGTCGAGTAAAGTCAATCAAGACTCAGAATTGCCTAGTACAATAGGACTTAGATGATCTAAGAGAGTGACAAATGAAACCAAAATTGGTTAGGGTTGCAAGATGCCAATTTTGGGGTGTTACACTTTCTTGTCCATATCCTTTTATGGCTGAAGTGAATTTGTGAGCATACCTTCATCCTCCTTAGGTCTTATGGTGTCATCTATCCTATCATTCTCATTGCACATTTTCTATCTCAAATTGTTGTTGTAGTCTCTATTACCCTCAAAAGAGGATGAATTCCTTATTATCAAGTCAATGTACTCCTTGAGAGATATGTCCATATATCATACATCGTCAACCCAATCCTACTTGAATTGTGTTAGGGACTCAACCAAAGTTGGTGTATGCAATTCTTGTGGCTCATTCCTTGGAAGGAAAGTCAGCATCGACAGTTTTGTATTGGACTGATGTGAATCTCCCTTGCTCCTTGCTTATGTCAAGTTATTGAGCATCTCCTCCATCTATTTTTGTCCTCTTGTTAGGGTTTTGTTAAGATATTATTGACTTCTTGTCAACTCCCTCAACAAGGAATTCATATCCACGTGGACTTTTACCATTCCATCACTAGATGCCATGATTCTCCCGATAGGCTTGCAGGATCACCAACTCTGATACCACTATAATGTACCAATCCAATTTAAAAATAAATATGTAATGGTAGTTGGTCTCAAGTTTCCTTTTATGAAAAAACATAAACATACACTGCATGTACGTTTCTCACACTCTACATGCCGCACTCCATACACTAGACACTTCATGACTACACTCCACACGGTGCACACTGTACATTGCATGAATGTACTCTACACATTGCACACCACACTTTGCACTCTGCACACACTCTGCCTTTGGCATTCTACACCTTTGGTACTCTTCCTTAGCACTTGGCACCCTTTGACACATGGTACTCTCAGTTGATATGATTCAACTATATGGTTTGCAGATTCTAAATATATTATTTTTGATGAATAAAGCTTAACACAAAGCACACACCATCAATTGGAGTGAATCATCAAGAATAGAGAATTTCTATTTTTAAATGATAAAGATATATCTTTGATTACATCAAATTTGACTTCAACAAAAGACTACAAATTTGGAGCACAATGTGAACTATCAAAATGATAATTCCAATGACAGACTAGGGTGAGGAATGACTCCCTATGAAACTATGAATACAGGATAGGGAGGGTCTTCCACCTCTAAAATTGCAAACAACCAAACCACCTTTAGCCTCTAGCTTTCAACGATACAAAGAAGAGTTCAAATAAATTCCATGATGATTTGCAATACCAAGCCATCTCATTATAAAGGCTTCCAAGAGGCATCTAGAAAGTTATAATTGGTCATAGGCCGACATTATTTTATAATTTTTGCCTATTTATTTAATAATTAAATTAGTTAATTAAAAAATCCTTATGATGTAATTTAAATTTTGGGACCACTTAATTAAAACACTTTATAAAAATTGGGGACATTAAATTTGCGATCAAAATAATAGAGATAAAAGAGGAAGAGGACAAGGACCAGGAGGAGGAGGTTTCCATAGAATGTGTTTCCAGCGGGGTAAAGGACATAGAGCTTATGAGTGCCCCCAACATCAAGGGAGGAAAAATAGGAGAGAAAATAGTAATGCACGAATTTCACATGTGGACGAGGATGATGATTTGTCACATTCTAAAGATGCTAAAAGAGGAGAGGTGCTTGTTACTAGAAGAGCCTTTCTAAATGATGAGAAGGAACCTGAGAAAAGGAAGAATTTATTTTGCACAAGATGTAAGTGTAATAGTCAAGTATTCAATTTCATTATTGATGGTGGTAGTACTAATAACCTTTTTTCAGAGGAAATGGTTAATAAATTAGAGAGAAGGAAGCATCTGAATCCCTATTGTATTTCTTGGTTGCAGAAGGATCACAAGGATTTGGTCAATGAACAGTGTCTAGTAAAGTTCAAAATTGGAAAATAATATGATGAGGTATTATGTTATATTATGCCTATAGATGTTTTTCATCTATTGTTAGGGGGACCATGAGAATTTGATCATCATGAAGTACATGATGGGTATGAAAATACCTACTCTTTGACAAAGGACGAAGTTTGACACAAGCTGAAGCCATTGAAGGAAACATAGGAAAAGGTAAGTAGTAGTGCAAGAGAATATTTAGTTTATAGAAATAATTTTCTAGAAGGAATGAATAATAAGCATATGTGTTTTTCTTTAATTCCAAAAGTTGATAAAGAGGAAGTAGAAGATGTACCTATCAAAATTGTAGATTTTTTGGATGAGTTTTAGGATATTGTATCTGACAGTGTACCTGATGGATTGTCAGACATAAGAAATATTAGTCATTAAATGGACTTGATTCCTGGAGATATTTTTTCAAATGAGGCCGCACCTAGAATGAATCCAATAGAGAGTCAAGAGTTGAACAAACAAGTGCAAGAGTTTTTGGAGAAGGGGTTGATTCAAGAGAGTTTGTGTCCATGTGTTGTACCAACAATACTAGCACCACATGAAAATGGGGAATGGAGGATGTGTACATATTCTTAGGCTATCAATAAGATTACTATCAATTATAGGTTTTCCCTTTCTATGGATGCAGGATGACATTATGGATTGTTTGAGTAGAGATGAGTACTTCACAAAGATAGTTCTAAAGAGTGGATATAACCAAATCTAGATTAGAGAAGGAGATGAATAGAAAACAACCTTCAAGACAAAGGAGGGATTTTATGAGTGGTTAGTCATGCCCTTTAGGATAACTAATGCATTGAGCCCATTCATGCGGCTCATGAACAAGGTATTGAAATATTTTTTGAGAAAGTTTGTTATTCTTTACTTTGATGATATTTTGATCTTCAGTAAGAAAATGCGAGAGCATATAATAAATATTTTTAGGGTCTTTGAGAGTTTAACAGAAGAAAAGATGTTGATTAACCCGAAGAAGTGTATATTTGTGAAGGAGTTATTGTACATGTGATTTTTCATCTCAGCAGATTGTCTTAAAATGGACCTAGAGAAAGTGTAGGCTATCCTTGAATTACCTACTCCAAGAAGTGATACTAAGGTAAGATCTTTCAATGGTTTGGCTAGCTTTCATAGAAATTTTATCAGAAAATTTAGTAGTATCTATAGACCCTTAACTGAAACAATGAGAGGGGATAGAAAAGATTTTAAGTGGACTACAAGATCATAAAAAAATTTTGATTTGTTGAAAATAAAAGTTGTAGAGAAACCTGCTTTGGCACTTCCAAATTTTAATAAGGTATTTCAAGTAGACTTTGATGCTAGTGACAATTCCATTGGACTTGGTTTGAGCCAAGAAGGTAAACTTGTTGCTTATTTCAGCGAGAAGTTGAATTATACCAAAATAAAATACTATGTTTATGATCAATATTTTTATGCTATAGTTTAGGCATTGAGGAAGTGGAGACATTATATTTTGCATAAAGAGTTTTTTTGTTTACTGATCATCAAGCTTTACAATATTTGAATAGCCAAGGAAAGTTGAATCAAAGGAATTTAAAATGTGTTGAGTTATTATAGAGTTACACTTTTATTTTGATGCAAAAGAGTGGAAAGTCTAGTAGGGTTATAGATGCCTTGAGTAGGAGGCACAATTTGTTGATAGAGATGCAAATAAAAGTTGTTGGGTTCTAGGAGCTCAAGAGTTTGTATCCCAAGGATGCTTATTTTGGTGAGGCTTGGAGAGATTGTATAGAGCCTATTACTCTAGATAGGAATAGATGGTTGGATTTTATAATCCAAGACCGTATGTTATTCAAAGGTAGCCAATTGTGCATTCTAAAGAGTTACATGAGGGAGAACCTAATCAAAGACAAGCATAGTGCAACATTAGTTGGATATTTTAGTTGAGATAAAATCATTTCTCTAGTTAGTGAGCATTATTATTGAACACAATTGCAACAAGATGTTAAGAAGTTTGTGCAAAGTTGTAGGATATGTTAGATGGAAAAAGGAACCAAGAAGAATACAGGGTTATATCAGCTATAACCTATAACACGGAGGCCATGGGAGGATATTAGTATGGACTTTGTTCTTGGTTTTCCAAGGACTCAAAGAGAACATGATTTCATTTTTGTGGTGGTGAAAAGGTTACCAAATATGACACATTGTATTCCTTATAGGAATACTAATGATGTTGTTCACGTGGTAGAATTTGTTTTTCAGAGAAGTGGTGAGACTACACGGTCTACCAAAGAGCATAGTTCAATATCAAGACACTAAGTTTGTTAGGTGCTTTTGGAGGACATTATGGAAAAAGTTAAAGACATATTTGAAGTTCAATTTAGTGAACCATCCAAAGAATAATGTGAAGATAGAAGTGGTGAATAGGAGTTTGGAGAACCTTTTGAGATTCTTAGTAGGAAATAAATCGAATGGGTGGGATTTGATTTTACCACAAGAAGAATTTGCATACAATAATTATATCAATAGGAGCACTAATAAATAATCATTCCAGATTGTATATGGAAGTAGTCCTAGAAATGCTTCAAAATTAAGGAAGTTGAACAAAGGAGAAAAGAGTAGTGTTGCTAAAGACTTTGCATAACACCTGAAGAATTTACATGAACAGATGAGAAATCATATTAATAAAATGAAAATACAAGGCTAAGGCATATCAGAAAAGGAGATAAGGAATTTGAAATTGGAGATGAAGTCGTGGTTCATTTCAGAAATGATATATTTATAGTGGGGACATAGTAAATTGAATATGAAAAAGTTTGGACCATGAAAAATCCTAAATAAGCATGATTCAAGAAATTCTTATGAAGTATAGTTGCCCACTGAAGTCAATATTTCACCCATGTTTAATATTTCAGATTTGATAGAGTGTCATGAAGGAAGAATTGAAGATGAAATAGAAGATTATGATTTTTGTTTTGGAAAAGACTTAAAAAGGAGGAAGGGATGGAAAATTGATTAGGGAAATGAAAACAAAGGACTAGAAAGGAAGAATGAAGGATACATACACACACGAGTGTGTGTGTGCCTACCCACACACACACACACACATATGAGAAATAAAATAATAATTAAAATATATATCTACCCAAAATGTTATTACTATTAAATTGGACCTAATATATAAACAACAAGAGAAATAATGATAAATTGAACAAGAAGGGACAAAATAAGTCTATAAAGGACTACTAAAGTAATTAGAACATATTTTATAATTTTTATTAATTAGGTCCTTTAATTACTTCTTCACTTAAGCTAAACTTAGGTGCTTTATTTCAACTTCAAATTTCTTTTCTAACTTTAGTTCAACTGTAGTTGAGCTTAATTTAACTCCTACTATGCATTACTTTAGTTCTCCTAAATTTATGTTTAGGGAATTTCTCTCTTTTTATAAAGAAATTCATTTATTCATTTTACATGAATCTCACTTCATTATTTATGCAATCAATACAAAATTTTGGGGTTTTTATGGAGCATAATATCTTTGTTTGATCTCTTTTGTGTGATAGGTGTTTTACTTCTAGATGATTCTTGGCTCGTGTGGTTATTTTATCAACTCCTATATGGTATTAGAGAATAAAATCTAACAAGTTCCTGTCCACATGCTTGACAGATCTAACCTTGGATGAATTTTATCTACACATTGGGGTCAAATGTAGGTTTCCATCATGTTTGTAGTGTTGAAAAACCCTACGATCAACTATTGTCTTATCAAAATTTTAGCAATTGAAAAATTGGGTCAATTTGGCTAAAGGAATGAAGATCAAGGTAAAATATGGGGGTAGCTAAAAAATATTTAAGCACTTTGGTGCAAAACGAAGGTCGCAATTGTGCATAGAAGGCTCAAAAACCCATAAATCATTGTCAGATTGTCAAAATTTGGCGTATTTAGCCTTTTTTTGAGGTGAAATAAAATTATAGGCATCCATGCAAACCTATACAAACTTTCTATGCAACTCTCAGTGTTGGAAAAAATTGCAGGCAGTCAAAACAAATTATTTTCTTAGGCAAAGAAAATATTTTTTAAAAAAGGTTTATTGCAAGCTGTTTAAAAAGTTTATTAAAAATTTTAGAAGGCAAAAGGGGAGGGCACATGTCTATATGGATATGTGCATGCCTATAAATTCTTGTAGAAATTGACATCACTACCAACTTTGGTGATCCCATCTAAACTTAGCAACCACCATCAAATTTGTAGTGCTTCACTATTTTTATTGAAGAATATTTTAGGTTCTATAAAAATACTGGCGACAGGAGAATATGCTGGCTAAAAGAGAATATTCCATAGATAGGGAATATTTAGGAATATCATATGATTCTTTAAAGGGTGTCAAATTTCTACTTGGTATTAGCAGTTGACCAGATTGAGCTTCTAGCCCTAAAGAGTATATGTTTGTTTTTTCTCATAACATGAGCATATGATCACACAAAAAGGATATCATTGGAAAGATAATTCCAATGCCAATCTACTTATTGTGGTAGTTTGATCAAAATTTTCACTATTTTTTTTACTAAGCTTCCAACTTCAGCCTTCAATTTTGCACTTTAGGGGCTATAACTTGAGCAAAAAAACTTTTTTTTTTTACTTCCACACATCGTTAGAAATATCTTGGAGTCCTCAATATTAGTATCTAGTCCTTGCCTATAATTTTTTTATCAAGTACATAGCGGTGTTAGATTTGTTCATTTCTTATTTTCATGTTTTTTTGGCTATTACAGTTGCATAGGAGTTGTTTTTTTCTTACTCCGGGGGGAGGGGTTAGAATCATCTTCTTTATGATTTAAATCTTGTCCCACCCCTTTCCTAATCTAAAAAATAATTCTATTGGAAGATTCCATTCAGAATCTCACACCCCACAACTATTAGTTGTAGAAACAAGATATGACCAAAATGCTTCAATTCCTTGGTTTATGGTCATGTCTTAATGAGACCCAACCTAATTTGAATCATCCATTTGAGGTTCTTGATCATAGGAACAAGATGGATTAATTAATGGCTTTGATTTCTCACAATATTTCTCAGAGTCTTCAATTCCATATTGATTCATGCACCACACCTAGGGCTATGTGGCTCAAATTTCAAGACATATTTTAGGATGTCAATGATTTTTATGCACTTCATCTTGAGACTAATTTGATATCATTGACAGCTAATTCTTTTCCTTCTAGTAAGAATTTATGGAGAAGTTCAAATCTATCAGATCCCTTTTGCATGTTTGTGGGAAGGATAAGACTGACAAGGAGTGCATTTTTGTAATTCTTGTCAAAGCTTTGAAGATCTTTCCAGTTCTTTGCTTTATCATTTTATTCCACTATTGATGTTTTGGGAGATGTATACAATGTGTCTTCATTCGAGTTATTTTGTGAGCACCTGACACAAGAGCACTCCAAGTTTGAAAAGTTGGATTCACATTCTGGGTCCAAATCTGAGGCATTGGTTTCTTAATCATCATCTTAGTCATCTTCAAGGAAACAAAAGTTGAAGTAAAAAAACAAGAAGAAAAAGGGTTCATAGTCTTCTTATTTGATTAATATTAGTACTTTGAAGACTTGGTCATTTCCTCTTACATGTCAAATACACCAACATGCGTGGGCCCCATTTCCTAAACAAGTTGGAGGATTTTTAGTACCACCTAAATAGAATTAACCCTTACATCTCCTTCACCAAAGAATTAGAATGTAACAACCATATTCCTTTCCTTGATGTCTTGACCATATTCCTTTCCTTGATGTCTTGGACATGAAAAAACCAAACGGTTCCCTTCTTCTTCATGTGTATCACAAAGGCACACACACTGACCTTTATCTTCATTCTTTTTTGCATCACCACCCTTGTAAATTTTTTTGGGTCCTTAAAACCTTAGCCAACCTACCCTATTGTTTGTAAAGACAACTTAGACCAAAGCTAGCCCACCTCTGTTATATCTTTAGACTTAATGAGTAGACACTTAAAAATATTCTCCTCATTATCCTAAATTCTTCTTTTAATTAAATAAATATTTGATTTATTTCATAAGTTAATAAATCTTTCATAAATTATTTTTCATCTATTATGTAAATAAATAATTATTTTTATTTATGGAATTCACTAATAATACTTTTTATTTATTATCTATCCTATTATCATCACACAAAGTTACATCCATCATTCTTCTTATCACTCCTCTATTCATCAAACCAATTTTCATCCCCCTCATAAATTATTTTATCTCTTTTCGAACTTTTTCACTTACAAAAAGAACTGAATGTGGAAAATAACATATAACTACCTATTTGATTTATTTTATCTCACACTCTTCCCACAACTTGGTTTCTCTCTTGAGGACACTTATAAATGCATTTTTCTGCTTCATTTGGTCTCTCTTGCTTGTACAATAAAATATTTTCATGTTATCATATTCTTGAATCATTTTTGAACCAATCATTATGTTCTCCATAGCTTCTTGTGCATATTTCTATGAGAGATAATTTTAAACACAAGGTCTTGGTATATAGTAAGGCAATGGAGTGAGGTGGAATGCATTTTGTGTGTTTATTTAATATTGTTCTACGTTTGTATGCATTGAAAATAATCCATTTTTGGATGTTGGAAGAAGTTTTGAATCTTTGATTCATACTTCTATTTCCCTCATCTACAAGTATACTAGAAAACAAATCAATGGAGCCCTCAACCAAGCCAAATCCTATTTCCATTCCAATTCTAGTCATCCTCATCCTTCTGAGCTCTCATATGTCTACCTTCCTTTCATTGAAGGTATCTCATAAAATTTTCAAAACCCTCTCCAAAAAAGGAATTTTTTGTATCTTTTAACTCTTTTCTTTCATGAAGAGGCCTTACCTTATATTTGTGAAACAACATGCTCTTTTGATACCAGAATCAAATAGAATAGAGCCGCCATCAGACATAAGTGTGTCCTTAAATCATCACTAGCTAAAAAATCAATATTTACTAAACACCATATTTTTTTACAGAATACAAATTTTTTATGTAAAGAAGTCTTATTTAGGAGAAAACTAAAGGAAGCCATCGAAATAAACAGCCACCCTACCAACCTCAATTGTGATGAAGGATGGGAACTAAGTACTTCATGGAAAAATTTAATCTCCAGTATCACCAGTCATTGTTAATCCCTTCCTTGTCTTTGATTCTCTTGATTCCATCTGATGGGGAAATAATTTGTCTCTATTTTATATTGATTTTATGCTCTATTTTAAGACATTTCCAAAACAATTTTGAAACTTTTAAGTACTTGAACTTATGATCATGCTATAAGTACAGTCAAAACCACCAAAACCTATGGGTAGATAGTAGTGATATACTTTTCTAAATATTATATATATGCCATAGTATTTCATATAATTATTTGAATGTATGTGCTAACATTTGGATTAAGTTGAATAGTTGACTTGCATATATATGCATGTGCTACTAATCTGCCAGGAAAGAGGAGTGGCTTGAGAGTGGATCGAAAAAATTGATGAGGAAACGATGAAGTCCTAGATGTGATGAAGAGAACCATTATAACACCATGAGACATTGCTTCTAAATTGAAGGAACTATCATTTCAGGGAATATAGGAACACAAATATGCTATATTTTCTCTGCGGTCAATACTCTATTGAAGCGGTTATCTAGTCTTTATGATATTCTTTCGTGGGCTGTTACATTCTCCTTTCTTTATGGTGTGAATCAGTTAGACCTTATCTTTTTTTTAAAATAAATATCAATCCTCTATATAAAGTGATATGATTGTTAGATTTTAGTTAGTTGGATGGTTGTACCATTTTTTCAATTGAAAAGAAAAGTTACTCTTTTAGTTCCATGTATTATTTCACTATGATGTAATCAATTTTTTCTGGAAATATAATAAAGGATTGATTTGAATTATGTTTTGTGTTAGTAGTTAGCAAAAGCCAACCAAGGGGGCCCACTTGGAAGGTGGATTAGAGTAGACTAGGTTAAGTTGCTTTAAGCATTTACAACATTTCAGTTAGAATTTCCTATTTCCTCCTGTAGCATTATAACTTATGTATGTTCCTGCAACACCTACAAGGATAATTATAGTGAATTCTTTGGGTTGATAGAATAGGTTAAAGTTGAGCTTACAGTTATCAACATAAATTTCATTAAAGATTTGTGTGTGTTTACTTTCCTGCAGCAATAGCGTAAGTTTCTTTCATGCATTTTCCTTCCTCTAGCTTAAGTGATATGACTCTATGAGAGAATTAGTGCACAAATCATGCTATCCCATTCAAGTATACGTCCCCAGGTTGACAATTCAAATGCACTTCATGATAGGGAAAATAATTATTAGTTTGAATACACTATTCCTAGGAGAAGCTTTGGCATGATTATTACTACCTATTGTGGGGCTGTTCATTTTTGGTGTCATTGTCGAGGATGGTGTCAAGATGAGATCCTTATTGAGTCATTTTCCATTTTTTTAGATAGCTCCCTATTGTTTTTTAGATATTAGTTTGCAGTCTTGAACTTTCTTCACAAGTTTACATAATTACTTGCATGCATCAAAGAGGAAGAAGATGATATGACCATGACAGATTCCTCCCAAGAGAATCTGTTAATCTAAATGAAGAATTTGAAGAATTTTAATTACCTTTTGTTGACACAAGTCCTAAATTTCCTACAACACCTTCATCTGAAGAAGGCCCTTTTGATCTAGCTGACATTCGACCTTTTTCTAAAATTTTGGCCAGTTTTCTTGACAATTCCACCCCAAGTGCATCTGTTGTGCATAATACTTTGGCTAAGTTTTCTTTCCAGTAGTAGATTAATTTACAAGAACCTCCAGTAATGGCACAACCTACCTTTCCATTTCCTATTTCTATCCTTATCAATAATGCTAACCTCAAAAACATACCCACTGCTGCACTTCCAAAGTTCTATGGCCTAATAAATGAAGACCCTGACACCTTTTTGTTTGAGTTTGACATTCTTTTTCAAAGATTTGACTACAAAACTGATGGCCACAAACATAGTTGTTTCCAGCAACATTGAAGGAGTTAGCTCTAAGATGGTTTATGGGATTAGGATTTGATGCAACAACCAGTTGGAATGAGATGCAGACTTTGTTTCTGCAAAAATACAAAGATTATTGTAAAGGGGTTGACTTGAGAGGAGATGAAATTTTTTGAATGTCATAGAAGGAAGATGAAACCATAGAATATTACTTTTCACATTTCTTGTACAACTTGTAGAAGAATCCACAATATGTGCAAGAGGAGGATTCACATAAAGTCATTTTCTTGAGAAGAGTGAATGACAAGTGCCTTGAAGCACTGGACCTTATGGCTGGAGGAGATATATCTCAATCTTCCTGGGATGATCTTAAGAAAATATTCCTCAATTATTCAAGATCAATCATAAAGAAGGGCAGAGGATTTTGTTCGGCACTTGCTAAGGGGAATAGCTCATAAATTTCTAAGATGAAAATCTCGAACCTGTTGTCAGATTTCAAGAAAGACATTATAAATGATGTTGCTACACACCTGGATACAATGAATGCCAAAAAGAAACATGCATATTATGAAGCACAACTAGTTGAATACATCCCTCACCGCCGCAAGAAAAAGAAAGATTGTTGGTGCAAACTGGTAACAAATTTGGAGAACCAACACCTTCCTCCTGAGTACATGAAAATAGAAGGAGAGGACAAGCAATTTTTATTTGTTTCTCAATGTCGGCCATGGGCCTCAAGACAAGGTATTCCTCAGGACCCTTTGCAATTTTCTAATCCTTATAATAACCAATGGCAGAACTAGAATTTTCAAAATCCTTCTCAGTACTCCCAACCTACTTGGAATAATGCTTGGCCTAATAATCAATAAAATCAGTGGTTTAACCCACAACAAACCCAATGGCTACATCCTCAAAATCAATGGTAGCCACCATAGGGGAATTGGAAACCATATAACCAGTGGAGAGGACCTTAACAATGGCCTAATCAAAATATTGGTTATCAACCCTTACCACTTCCAGTATCTCAACCTGCAATAATGCCACCTCCTACAACCACAAGTCCTACTCCAAGGCCAACACAATTACCTACTCAGCCATAGCCCAATCCTAACAACAATAAACAACAACAACCAATGTATGCTACTAATGCTCAATAGTACACTACCTATACATTAGAAATAACTGATATTCACTTGAGATCTGGTACTACCCTACTTGCACTAGAACCTCAAGTTATAATAGAAGTTCCATACCTTCCTACAACATCAACACCACTTCCAAAAACTACTTTGCAAAATAATATCCCACTAGCTAATATATCAATTCAAACTAATGTTAACACCTCAGTTAATCCTCATTTTCCTCAAAATCTTATTATGGAGAAACCTATACCCCAGGAAGAAACACCATTTGATATCCTTGACCAATTGAAAAACATGCATATCCAGATTCCACTGTTTCAAGCTATTAAAGATGTTCCTCTTTATGGGAAAGCTATTAAAGAAACCTTCCTCAAAAATCCTGGATGTAAGAAAAAGGATCCCCAAATAGTACATTTTATAGGTCAACTTGCAGATATTATGTTGGGAAAGATAGTCATTCTAAAGTACTCTGACCCTGGAAGCCGAGTTGTTGATTTTATAATTAATGGTCAGTCTGTGAAGAATCCTCTAGTAGATTTGGGAGAAACTATAAATGTTATGACTAGGGACACCATGCATAGGTTGAGTATAGACAGATTAAGGACCACTCCAATAGTCTTACAACTTGTAGGAAGCTCCACTGTCACCCCAGATGGCATAATAGAAGATATACTACTCACATTGGATTCCTAGGAATATCTCGCTGACTTATTGATATTATCGCCTCAAGTCAATTTTACTAGTTATCCAGTTATCCTTGGATGACCTTGGTTAGCCACAAATGATGCTAATATTAGTTGCAAATCAGGTAACATGACAATCTCAAATGGCGAAGCAATCAAGAAGTTAGCATTATATCCTCCTGCCCAACCACAACTAGATTTGAGTACTCCTATTTGACTAGATTTGGGAGATGAGGAAGAAGAGATAAACTCTGTTTCTCAACTAATGATGTTATACAAACAATCCTTCCTAAAATTTCAAGAAGATGATGATGTGATTCAAAGTATCCTTACCAATGACTATGTCACATAGAAAGAAAATTTTGAAAGCTCTGTTCTACAATTGTCTACCTATGAGAACTATGTTTTTCCAGTAGGACTAGATATTATATATCCATTACTACCCTGTGAGATATCTACAAGCCCAATACCTAAGGTATCAATTCTTGAGCTGAAAACTAATGTGGAGCTCTCTCTCCTAGCCACAATCTTCATGTTAACAGTAAACTTCCACCACAATAATTAGCATTGCTAACTCAACTCCTTTGTAAGCATGAAAAATATTTTTCTTGGGACTATGGAGAAATGAAAAGCTTGAACCCAAAATTCAATACACACAAAATTTTCAACAATGAATGCAGTCTACCACTCTGCCAACCTCAGAGAAGAATTAACCCAGCCATAAGAGAAATTGTAAAGACTGAGTTGCAAAAGCTACTAGATGCTAGTTTTATTTATCCAATCTCTGACAGTAAATGGGTTTCACCTTTGGTAATAGTCCCTAAAAAGGGGGGTAAGTGGAGAATATATTTAGATTATAGAGAAATAAACAATGCAACAAAAAAATATCATTTTCCCTTGCCATTCATTGATCAAGTCCATACCTTAGCTGGTAAAAAGTACTTCTCTTTTCTTGATGGATACAATGGATATAATCATATTAAAATTGCTATAGAGGATACAGAGAAGATTCCATTTACATGTTCGTAGGGAACATAAACATATTTTGTGTTACCTTTTGGTTTATGTAATGCTCCTGGCACTTCCAACGAGCTGTAATCAACATTTTTGCTAATATTTCACATGACTGCATGGAAATATATATGGATGATTTCACCACATTTGGTGTTACTTTTGACGAAGCTTTGAAGAACTTGGAAAAAGTGTTGATCAGATGTAAAGAAAACAATTTGTCCCTGAATAGTGAGAAATGTTTCATGTTGATGCAAGGACTAGTGGTGCTAGGACACTTCATCTCAGAAAATGGCATGCAAGTGGACCCTGCAAAAATTGAAGTAATTCTTACATTTCCTACACCTACTAAGAAAAAAGATGTTAGATCATTTTTAGGACATGCTAGTTATTATAGGAGCTTCATTAAAAATGTCATTCAAATAGCTAGTCCACTATACACCTTGCTTACCAAAGAAGCTGAGTTTACATGGACACCAACCAGTGAGGAATCTATCCTATAGCTCAAGTCCCTTCTTACAAAAACACCAGTACTTAGAGGGATTGATTGGTCTTTACCATTTCATAGACATACAGATGCTTCTAACTATGCAATAGGTGTTGTCTTAGGCCAGAAATCTAATAACCTTGAAAATGTTATTTACTATATCAGCAAAAGTTTACATGGGCTAGAGTTAAATTATACAGTCACTAAAAAAGAATTACTGGCAGTGGTATATGCTTTGAATAAATTCCATCATTATGTAATAGGCTATCCAATATTTATTCATACTAACCATGCAACAATAAAATATCTTATGAAAAAACCTGTCATTTTAGGCAAGCTAGCAAGATGGCTTCTGCTCTTGCAGGAATTTGATATAACAATAATTTACAAGCCAGGTAAAGAAAATGTTGTAGCTGATTATTTATCAAGACTCCAAAATAATGACACTAGCACCTTTGTGATAGATGATGCATTTCCCGATAAAAATTTGTTCCATATTGTTGTTAAGAGCCCATGGTATTTTGATATAGCCAATTACCTTGTAGCTGAAAAGATGCCCACAAAATTCTCTCCTAAGGATAGAAGAATGCTTGTTGAGAAAAGTTTTCAATTTTATTGGATTAACAATACAGTGTTCTATACTGGTCCAGACCAAGTCATGAGAAGGTGTGTACATGAAGATGAAACCTATGATATTCTCCATGCTTGTCACGATGAGCCCTATGGAGGACACTTTGTAGCTAAGAGGACAACTCTGAAAATATTAACAACAGGTTATTACTGGCCCACACTTCACAAAGATGCAACCAATTATGCCAGGAAATGTGATAAATGCCAATGGATGGGTCATGCGACAAATTTAGATGAAATGCCTTTACATCCACAAGTGGTTATCACACTATTTGATAAGTGGGGAATGGATTTTATTGGTCGTATAGAACCCTCATCTAATGGAAAGTCCTACATTCTAGTATGCACAAACTATCTAACCAAATGGGTCAAAGTGAAGGCAATAAAACATGAACGTGATCATAAAGTAGTAGGGTTCCTGTATGAAGAAATATTCACCCATTATGGTGTGCTAAGAGAGCTCATAATTGATCAAGGAGCATAATTGACATCAAATCTGATCACAACACTCATGAAAGAATACAACATTAGAGACAAGAAGTCTAGCCCCTACCATCCACAAGCCAATGGTCAGGTGAAAGTCACCAACAGAGAAATTGAAGCAATTCTCACAAAAATAGTTCACCTCCACTGTTGTGACTGGAGTAGCAACCTTTTAGATGTAGTATGGGAATACACAACCACATGGACAACAACAAAATGATTTAATTCATATGAATTAATGTATGGGAATGCAGCCATGTTGTCTATTGAGTTTGAGAATAAAACATTATGTACTGCACTAAAGCTAAACATTGATCTTCCTACAACATAGTGAGACCGTCTGCTATATCTCAACTCTTTGGATGTGATGAGAAAATCTACATTGGAACACATAGATATAGTCCAAAAATAAAGGAAGAAATGACATGAATCCCACATCAAGAACAAATAATTTCAAGTAGGTGATTGGGAACTACTTTTTGATTCTAGATTTCATGAAATACCAAGAAAATTACAAACAAGGTGGTTAGGCCCATATTAAATAGATCATGTCTTTGACAATGGAGCAGTCCAATTGACCTAATGCATTTTAAACAATTGGTCAACGGGCATTGACTTCATCTATACCATCAAACCTAGACCAAGGATGACTTCCTGCAACAATTCAGAGACACAACTCCACAATCACAATAGGTATTACTTTCTGTAGCAGAGGGTGCAAACCTTCTTCTCTCAACTTCAACCTAATGATCCTTCATGTATGCTCATACTAAAAAATTCATTTTCTAATGAAGTTCCATTCTCCATTCATTTTCTATATTCTTCTTTCCAACCCACTCCACCTATCTACCTTCCACCCACACATCCTCCAAATCATCACATCTTTCCATATTTCTATGCTTTCAATAAAGCTACATCAGCTGACATATAACTCTACAACACTCGTTCCATTCTCGCCACCTTTTTTGCACATGTGGAAACAAAATGATAGGTACAAATTTTCTATTTTTCCACTTTTAGCACACACATTTCGGTAATTATATCTAATACTGTGCATATCTATAATTTGGGATTACGCCAGTTTCTTACCCCGTGCTAAGTGTGACAAGTGTGGACACTCGTCTTAATTTCGTAGAGGCCAGGGAAGTGTACTAATTTTTTCCATGTCACTACTAGTTGTACCTATCATTTCTCATGAGATTTCCTGTCAGTTCAAATTTGTAGTTGTGCTATGTTTCATTAAGTCCTTTCGCACAAGTGTCATAACACAATTCCTGAATACCCCTAATTTTTGACTTGATGTGACCCTAAAAAGACATAATCAAGTTATGTGTGAAAAACTTGCACTTAAAGCTATAATTCCTTGTCAAAAGTGCTATTATTGCTCACTTAAAAAAATGCAATAGAGAGATTGCAAGAAATATCTGTAGTATTAAGTTTAGTTGGGAGCTTAATTTTAGGGTGATTCAAAAGAGAATAAGAAATTTGGAAATTGCAGAGCAGAGGAAATTGTGAATTGATAAATTGTAGTATAAATTTGAAGGAAGCATTTGGAACAATGGGAGGGTAGTTGATGTGCCATGAGCTAGTGGTCCATACTATTCTACTCACTGATGTAGAAGTGGTCAGCAGATTCAATGCTTGTGGATGGCTTGGGTATTTCCTAAAATTGACAAAATTTGACGAGGAAGAAACGACATAAATTATGAGCACATTTGAGGAAGGAAAGGAAAATGTATGGGGTTTGACAATTTTGGAAACAAAAGAACACATTGGAGAAGTGACCAGGTTGCCCACAATTGGGGAGCATTATCCTAATGAACACAATGCTAGGTCAGCTCGAGCTCAATTCACTCTTCCTTTAGATCCTTTGTTGGAGATAAACAAATAGGGTTGCAAGCGCATGTCACTTCCTCCCCCATTCAACAAGCTGGTGACACACATTATAAGGTACCTCAGTTGTGAAGGAAGTTTTTCCCATTTGCAAGCACACCATTTTAAATTTCTTAGTTATATCAGACATAATTTTCTAGTAAACATTCCAAATTTGCTATATAATACGCTGAGCATTAGTTCCGAAGAAACCCAGAAAGGAAATAAAAATTATGTTTCTCACTATTCCCTAATTAAATTGTTAGTTGAAAAATATCTGAGAGATATGTCTCCCTTGGCATGGGATGAATTTGTTTGGTTAAAAAATTTGCAACCCCAGGATGAACTTGTTGAACAACCTATTAATGATAGTGCAACACCCTTAGAGCCAGCTGGTGAAACAACTACCCAAGAAGGAGAACCTAAAAAATCTTGAGGAAAATAGACCTTCTCCTACTCCCAAGGGAAATTTACCTACCTCTTCCTAGAAGAAAGGAAAAAGAAAGGTTGGTGAAGGAACTTCAGTTCCTGTGAATGAACCACAAAATCCTACAATTTCAAGAAGTAAGAAAATAAAGTCGGCTCCTATAGCAACTACTCCTGCGGCATAGAGACCGAAGAAAACTATTAAAAAGAAATTTGTGGAGGTTATGGAGACTCCTTTGTGGAGAAGTTCTCAGATGAGAGGGAAAACACCATAATTTCCCCCAGATAGTCAATCTGTTCCTTTAGAAAAACCTACCATAGAACCCCATATTGAGTATGTTCCAGATGATTCCCCAGTTTGACTAGAAGTTCTAGATCTTTCTCATAATTTAAATGATTTATGTGATAAAGATCCTCCCACATCTCAGAGTGAACTTAAGGGAGATTGAGATGGATTTTGAAATCTTGGAAGAAAAATTTGAAGTAGAACTTGAAGATCTTGACAAAGCTAAAGCAGAGAATGGCGACTCAAAATTAAAATTGAGAAGAGCAGAGGGATTCATTAAGAAACTAAAAGAACAACTTGAAATTTCTAGAAGTTAGAGATAAGATCTTATGGATAAGATAAAAGAGGATTTAGATAATGATAATTCAGACCAGATAATGCAGCTTGAGCAAGAGAAATATACCTTAAAACTTGATTATGAAACTACTTCACTACAAATGGCTAAAGAGATTCAACATGAAAAAGAGGCTAAGAACAAAATTAAAGAAACCTTGAAGGATGCTAGTATTCAGATGGGACAAATGAAGACTAAAATTGAACATTACAAAAACAAGTATTTGGAATTATAGAAATATAATAAGATCATAAAAGGAGAACTTGTTGAGGAAAAGAATCATATTGAGAAACTTCACATGAGTAGTAACTTGATAGATGAACAGAGAGATAGACAGAAACCTAAAGGAGACATGACTGGTGATGGCTTTAATGAAGCTGAATGTTCAAAGAACCAAGAAGAAAAATCTAATGTGAAGATTGATGGAGACAATCCTACTCTTGAAGAACCTAAAGAACAGATTAGACCTTTCAGAGGTAGATGTTTTGGTTGTAACAAGATTGGACACATGAAGAGAGATTGCATAGGTAAAGCCCCTTTCAAACCTTTTTCTAGTTATTGTTTTAATGATTATGCATATGGGCACAAGAAAGAAGAATGCAGGAAACCTAACCAATCAGGATACAAACAAGATTACATTAGTGAGGATACATCAGCTAAGACAACATGTTACAAATATAATAACCTTGGGCACATTGCAAGGTATTGTAAGTTGCATGTTAATCAAAATAGATCACCTTCTATATGCTACAAATGCAGTAATCTAGGGCATATAGAATTTTTTTTAGGTATAATAGAATTGATAACAGAAGAGGACCACCTCCTATAGTTATAAAGAAGAATATTGGTGATACTAGTAAGAATCTTACAGAGTACATGTTGGTTGTATTCCTGGTTCATATTGTGAATCTTTCCCTTTTTATTTGTAAAGTTCTGTAAATATTTTCCTTTCTGCTTTTGGGTGTTTTACTCCATTTTTTTAGAGGTCTACAACCAGAGATTATGTGGTTCTTTTCCATAAACTATGTTTAGTCAATCCTCAAGTAGAGCCACTGTTGGTTGTATTCCTGGTTCTGGTCTATTTTGCCAAGATTTTTGTGATCCTCATGCTTTTGTTTCCTAAAGAAAGAAGTCTCTCAGTTCTTTGTGATATCCCTATTGAAATTTTTAGGTCTTCAGGTCAAAATCCATGTGAAAGTGCAAAACCTCGAAACCCTAGGTCTTGTTTTAAGCCAAAATGAGAAAAAACCCTAAAATATCCATCATGTTTCTATTTTGGCATTACCTTTTTTGAAACAACTTAAGTCATGTGTTTTAAGCCACAATCGCCTTGTCGTGTGATCCTAATAGCATATTATTTTTTATTACGAGACTTGGCAATTGGCTTGTTTCGGGATGCCTCTCAATGAAATGGAATATTACTTTTGTCTTATGATACTTGGCGGAGCCCTTTAGTCACGAAGTCTCTAAATAAAGAAACATGTCAGAAATTAGCAAATGGGCCACAGATGAGTCGCGGGGTCGCATGAAAAAGCTAGCAGTTAGTAAAATATTATGAGACTTGGCGATTGCTTCAGTCGTGTGGTCTTTGAATTGGCTTGCAGATAAGTAAGTAGCATAAAGTTCATGTCACGTAGTCTCCGAAAGAGATTGCAGTCAAGTAAAAGATGTTGAGACTTCACGACTAACCGCATGCAGTCAGAGATATGACATAGTCAGGGGGTTGCTAGATTAGGATGCTGAGTTAGTTCTTTATTCAGTGATTCAGAGACAAGTGATGGAAGGGGACACATGTCCAAAGATGAAAGGATTAAGAGGCTTGTCGCATAGTCTCCCAAACAAAAAGGATCATTTGGTGATTAAGAGACTAAGTATAAGGTCCTTTGTTTTCGCATAGTCTCCAGATAATTTAAGGTTATTAAAAATTACTCAGTGACTTAGCGGAGCCATTGGATGCGAAGATGAAAGATCAAACAGTGGTTGCAAAGTCTCTGATTGAAAGAGCCTTAAGGAAAAGGTACTCGCGACTTAGAGATAAGGGTATGTCACATAGTCTCCAAATGAATCAAAGGGAAAAATAATTGTCACATTGTCTCTGAAAGATTTATCAACCTACATTTGTAATCAGTGATTGTGTGACCAAGGGTAGTCACGGGGTCTCATAAAGAAAAGTAACTGTCAGCGACTTGGAGATAAATGTAAAAGCTAAAGGTGACCGGAGGTCGCGGAGTCTCTGAATAAACTGTGAGTTAAGTTTTTCATCTAGCGACTTTGATTTCTTTAGTCGCGTGATCGCCAAAAATAAACTATGGTTAGCCAGGCAAAGAAAATGACATGGTCGCTAGATCTCCAGAAGAATCAAGGGTTAAAGAGTTGGGTTAGTGACAAGAAGATAATACACAGTCGCATAGTCACTAAATATGAAATTTTAGAAAAGGTGGCAGTTGCTAACATGACAACATGAATCATTTGGCGTCTAATGACAATCTAGGATATTGATTACTGTGTGAAAAGAGTAGCTAAGATGTATGACGGAGAGCCAATCATGTGAAGACATGTCACCTTCTTTGAATTTTATAAGAATTTTTCTAAAGATACACATATATGAATTTGATTTCTTGACACACTCATGAACTACGGCTAGGTTTTCAATCAATTTCACAACATGCTGAATTGAAGAAAGAATTGATGATTTTTCAAATGATGAGCCATGTAATTGAAACAATTACCATAAAGAGTTGATTGAAGGCTCATTTTTAACTTATCTTGCTTTCAGAATTACAGAGCGAAGAAGTGCTAGGTTTTCTGAATTGAGAGAAGAAATTGGTTAAGTTGTAGAGTATTCAATTGATTAACAAGTTTTGAATTGCTTGAGAACAATGCACAGAGAAGTGAAGTGAGTCTTGAGAAAAGATTTGCTTCAATATCGGTAAAGAAAAGAGGATTGAGATAAAGAAAAGATGAGTAGAGAAGTCAGTGTTGCTTCTACCAATGGCAGGAGTGACGAGGTAGATGATGATTAAAGGGGAAAAGGAATTATTCTAATGAATTCCTCAAATTGCTGCCAGGTTCTACTCAGAACAAGAGGGAAAATGCAAATTTACTCACTGATGACTACCGCAAGATCAGGGATGATGACACTCCGGGATCAACAGGTTTTTCCCTTTTCAACTACTTTTATAATAATTCTAATAAAGTCATTCTAGTGTCAAACCCTTGGACCTGTGGTCTGGCTAGGTTAATTGTCCCTAATGTCTATATAGATCTAGACTTTTTTCCTAGGTCTTGCCAGTCACTATGATGTCTTGTACAAGATGATTAATAAAAATGATGGCACTGCTCTTCTCATCCTAAATAGAAATTCATTTATGCAAGCTTTTGGCTTGTATAGTACTATGTCCACTAAAATCAACATTACTAGGCAAGAAGAGAGGTATAGGTTAAAGCCTGGTATTGCTAGGGGACAATTACAGAAGCACATGCTCAAGGAGGTAAGAAACCATCTTACTCCTATACCTGGGACAACCCCTTACTACTTCAAGGACCTACATTTCTACATTAATTATATCGCCTATGCCCTGTGTAGAGTGCTAGGGATAGATGGGGGAGCTGAAAAGATAAATGCTGGAGTGTTGATGATGGTGCTGGATTTATAGGAGGTGCATTCTAGCACCAGTTATGATTATATACAGTATATCATTGATAGAATGCATGAAGGATTTGTGGCAACTCAAAAGAAGATGAAGGATCCCAAGGAGAAAGAACCCAGGTTCTTCCACTATTCCATCCTCATGCATCTCCTATTACATTTCAATTTTGGGATCATGGATGTGAACAACTTGGATCCTTAGAGGATTTTCCAGGATAGGCCTAATCCCATTCAGTTTTGGGTTAGGATTTGGAACTATACATCCAAGGACTGTGACTACTGTACATTCGAGAATTGGATTGTATATCTAATATGGCAGAGCATGGGCATCAGCAAGACAAGGCTCCCAATCAAGTTTCTACAACTACTGAGACCTTGTGAATATGTAGAAAAATGGGAGGGAGATCACAATTGGGGAGATTTATTTCTTGAAGAGAAGTTTACCATAATCAAGGTATATGGATGTATACATCCACCCCATATCTTTCCCTACCATGTGCCATCAAGAGTTGTTGCCATGGAATTCATCTGGAAAATTTTATTAATAGATAATGAGCACTTTGGACCACACAGGAAGGGGACCTTAACCCCTAGGCAATTCAAAATTTTCAATTTTACTATTGGCAAAGGTGCCATTGACACATTCAGCCAGTGGTTGGAGAGCTATAGAATGGGGGCAACAACATACAGATATATTGATCCTGAGGGTTTTATGGCAGGAGTTAGAAGGCTGTATATAGCTACAATCCCTAATACAAATGTCCATTATGAGTGTATTGAAGAAGATGCATCAAGAAACCTTCTTGATGAAGATGAAATCAAAACAAGAAGGGAGAGGATTCAGGAATTACTGAAACTAGAAACACAAATAAAGAGAAATGGATTGGCTTTTGGCAGATTCTACCCTGATTTGCCATATTTTGATAAAATCAAAGCCATGATTGACAATTTCTATGTGCTTTGTGAGTAGCTTGACAATGTTTTGGACAAGAAAGGAGCACAAGAGCCTGATCATTCAGAATCAGAATATGAAAGTGGTAGTGATGGTGACTATGCCCATCCACCTAGATATGATCAGTCCCAATAGAATGTTGCAGAGGCACCATAGTTTCAGGGAGTAGAGGGCCACATTATTGACCTAACAGAGGTCACACAACTAGATGATGTAGAGGAACCTTCAGCCAAGAGGAAAAAGGTGGACATAGGCCAGCCTTCAATTGTGAGGCAGGAAAAGAAAAAGGATAAAGAAAGTGCTCTAGTTCCTGGGAATAGGTTGTATGACCATAACCTAAGGAAACTAATTAGACAAGGAAAGAGGCAAAAACCCGATATAGAGGAAAATATTGAGTTGCCTCTCAAGTCATGTATTGATGAAAGGTTAATACATCAGCAACAATTTTTAAGTGATGATAATTTCATCAAGACTGAGGAGTTTAAAGACTTCTTGAGGTGGCATAAAAAGGAGTAAATCAAATCTCAATTGAAAGTTGATGGGGAAGAGACAGTGACTAATGAGGCTCTTGTGGCCCTACAATCATATGACCCAGACAGTGAGGACATCTCACCTAATGAAGCCAAACAGATGGTATTGAGCAGTGGCATATTACTTGCTGAGGGCTGGGATTTGGCCTCAGCTTTTATAATTGATCAAATAAGAAAGTAGCTAGATTTAATAATGGAAAGTGAGGTACAAATGGGAGACATGATATAGGGTTTTGAGTATAGCCCTAAGTCTCAAGCCTTTTCCATGTGGAGCCTTTGCCCAAAAGACTAGAAACCTTAGTTGGTGAATATCCAAGAAAACATGGTGGGTAATCGGATGGTTTGGTCTATGCAAAATATAGGGGATTTGGAAATATCCTAGATTATGACACACTAGGCACACTTAAATGAGGACAAGACTAAGCAGCTATTTGATAAGTGTATCATTTTTATAGAAGAGACCAGTGCATTGGCTAAAGACCGAGAAATGTGCCACATCAAGATACACCAAAAAAATTAGGTGATTGCTGAGCTGATAAAGCAATTAGAAGAAAATCCTGTAGTAGTGTATGTACCTTCACAACAACCCTTGCAAATTGAAGAAAAAGAAAAGTCAGAGGAGGTGGTTGAGAAGGAGGACATAGGAGAAAAGAAGAATGAGATTGCCTTGAATGTATTTAGATGTATTCTGCAACACAGAATTGACACATTGAAGGATAAGGTAGATGTCATCCTCAATTATTATGATAATTTTCCTACTCTGCATGTAGAATTAATGGGGTATATTGCCATATTGAACCCCTATTTTGTCAATTGGTCTTCCAGGGTGCAGTTATTTGAGAAACTTTCCTTTTTGTAGCCCCTAAGGCTAGATTTGCCTGAGGTGGTGACAGAAGTTGGAGATGAGGTTAAAAAGGTCAATGTTTCCCTCTCATTCTTTAAAGGTAAATTGAACCAAATAGAGGCTAAATTAGGCCTATTTTCTGCAGACTTCAACAGATTTGTTCCTCCCCTTAAAGGAGAAGATGATTAGGTAAAGGCCTTAGATGCCTGGAAAAATGAGTTTGACAGTAAGTTGCCTAATAATGAGGCATTCATTTTAGGATCTGATTTGGATGTTGAAGGTTTTAATAAAATTTTGGATGAGGCCTTCAAAGCTGAAACTGACATCAATAAATTTTTAGTGGATGTTAAAAGCATTACTGATGTCAGATGGGAGAGACAAAAAGCACAAGTACAGAGCACTTAGGACTTCAAGTGGCCAATAGATGATGAGGTGATAGCATGGGACCTGATGACTAGGCCCAAGAAGAAGAAGCCTGTGATTGAAGAGGAAGTCTTGGATGAAGAATGAAAGGGAACACTTGGCGCCTAATCAATGAGCACAGGGAGGTTAGCTATAAATAGAGATAAGTGTAAGTTAGCCTGTAATGGCGGTCACTTAGTCTTGCTACAACTATCAGAAGCTATCCTGAACATTGTCAGACAAAGGCACCAGGTTCCAGATAGGACAAAGAATATCGGATCTATATCCCCTGTTCTTGTCCTCTCACCGCTTCTAAAATCCTTTTATTTTGTCTTTTATGTACTTTTAGGGTTAGGTTCCTTAAACCATCCGAGGCTTGTTGCATCCTGAGATAAAGGATTCCAAGATGGTTAAGGGCCTATATATAGGATCAAATTTGTAATTGTAAAAGGAGGATGAAATATAATTTAAGACAAGCTTTTAGATTTATGTTTGTGTTTTGAGCCTTTTAAGCCTTCATATGTACTTGAAACAAAATATATGAATAAAAATATAGTGCAACTTTATTTTACATTGTTGTTGTCTATTTGCTTATTTTATGCACTCTTTCATGTTTAATCTGTAAGGCATGTTAAACATATTAGCTATAAGGTAGCTATTTGATTATTTGCAAGTTTCTTCTAAGGGGAGAATTAAACTTTGTGAGTAGTTTCAGAGAGTTCTGCAATAACTGAGGATTTGATACAATATTGTAGAAGTGACAGGATAAGTTTGCAAGGCATTTTATCTAAGTTGTATGTAGGTTGTAAGGAATCCTACAGTATTCTTATTTATATATTTCTATGGATTTACATCTTTTGACTCTATTTGCTCAAGGATAGGCACTGGTCTAGAGTTTTCCAAGTGATTTATCATCATCCAAGCATTCAAAAACTATTTAAATCAATCACTTTTAGAATATTTTGTAGAATCAATTGTGATCTTAAAGGTCACAATTGAGATTTGTTGATTTCTTGAAGAATAAATCAAATAGGTTATTCCTCCTAGATTCATAAGAGTTATAAAAGGAAAGGAAAATGCAATTCATAGTTATGTTGTTGTCTGCTATCATTAAGATATTGATTTGGATTGTCAATATTTTTCTCAGAATAGTCATAATCATCTGTATTGTTATATACATGTCCATTTAAAATAGATCATTTAGCACATAAAGTATAATCCACTCTAAAAATACTGTTAAGACAGTAATCAGTCATAGGTAAAACCTGCTTGAGTCAATGGATCTCAAGAAAGAAGGAGGTGGTAATAGGTATCCCCAGTGTTATCAAAAACCTCATCAATTAGTGGTTTTTCTCTTGCTTGAGTCATAGTGTCAAAAGGCATTAGGGGTCATAGAGTTGTTTAAAGTTACAAGTATCTTTCAGAGGCCTAGCAAGAAAAAACCCTAACAGTACAAAAGTGAATTTGAGAGTTGTTTCAAGAAAATAAAAGATATCAATAGTAATAAGGTATGGAAGGTAAAAAAATCTAGTAAGGATAAGGTTCACGGAGAGTCAATAGATGCTACTGATGTTAGAATGAATTTAGAATAACTGAGAGGGGGGTGAATCAATTATCCTCAGGTCTAGATGTAACAATTGAAACTTTATACCACTTTGAACAACTTAGATCTTCTTGGTAGCTACAACATAAGTCAACAACATAAATATGCAGTTTACTGTTCAAATGTAATCAGCTTGCAGAAACTTAATAGTAAAAAACAACATAAAAATTCACACAAGTTGACACCATGATTTAACATGGAAACCCAATTTTAGAAAAACAACCAGTAACATGCTACTAAATTTTTACTCTTCTAAAGTGAGCTCTGTTAGGAGCCAACCTTGTTAAAGGTTTACAAAACACACTGTTAAATATGACCTGGTTAAAGGATTTAATCACCATGTCAGGAGTGGCCTTGTTAGAGGACTTAGAACATTCCACTTGAATGTCACCTTGCTCAAAGGATTTATACAATGACTATTAAGTCAACCTGGTTAAATGATTTTAACTAATATAATGGTAAGAAAGTAATCAGCAGGTGTGATCTGATACATACAACTTAATTTTCTAATCCAGATCCAATTCAACTCTAATGCTAATTCACTGAGTGGCCTCCATCCTCATTTCAATCTTTAGATATACTTGGAAATCCGTCAACCAATCACTCTCTGCTTCTCTACCCAACCTTCTTTGCTAGATCATGCCAATTAGCCAATTAACCATGCAATCCTCTTACATACAATATCTCACATACACTTACACACTCTAAAATAACCCCTTGAGGTTATCTTATACCTCTTCATCTAGGTAAAATAAATCTTTTCCGCTTAATCAAGATTGTAGTTCTTAGGTTAGGTCAGATCCAATGGATCTTTCCATTATTTACATTTAATTTACTTCTCCAAAGAAATCACAAATTAAATCTTGAATCTATGTATTAATTATGATTACCCGTGCATTTAAATAATGTAGACCAATCATGCTTATCCCTAATTAACTTCACATATCCCAATAAATTCAATTATGTCAGCCAGAGATCTCAAATCTCATCATGTACCAAAATACTGTCACTCAGCCAACACTGTATTCTTCCACTCGGTCATCATTGATTCCCTCAAAAATTCACTGGCGCTTAGTCAACACTTAAAATTATGCTTGGTATGCACTAGTGCTCAGTTGACACAAAATTTGTTCGGCATAAATTGTTCCTAGTAAACTGTCAACAAAAGATAAACAACACATTACTTTGCCAATGTGCCAACTGATCAAGTACCCTTGTATTTTCCCATAACTCAACCATTTTACTCGGTCTTCTTGTTATCCTTTCCTTCAAATCTTCTTCATCAATCAATAGATATGGTACTAAAACATATAGCAATAGTCTCACCAGTTAAGGTTTGACATCAACGACAAAACAAGAATTGTTTAAATTGTATCTTTCCAAAAATCTCCCTCTTTGGCATTGATGGCAACACTAAACTTTAAACAATAATTTTACAACCATAGTTACCATACAATCCAAAAAGCAAATCTGTGTTCCATGTTATAAAAAAATATTCATTAATATCCTTAGCTTCATTCTGATTCTCATCTTGTAAAACATTTCTCCCTCTGTGTCTGTAATCACACTGAAATCATCTTATTTTTGTTCAACTGTAGACTCCCTCTTTCAGTAATCTCTCCCATAGTAGTAATCTCAGTAATTTCTTTTACAGTAATCTCTCCCTCTTTGACAACAATGCCAAAGACATTGACATCTTCATCATGCTGATTCTTCTGTTCTAAACATTGTATCATGCTATTCCTGTCATCTTGCTTGTGACTGATCCTATTTTCTATCCTTGTCTTTCTTTCCACTTTCACAGCTTTAGGTAGCTTCCTAAAGTGTGACCTCATGTGCATCAATGTGTTAAATATTCTGAATATAACATTTGATGCAACATTTCCATTTAGAACTAATTAGCCTTAGTTAGGGGAATCACCCCTAATTTACCTCACAGATACTCATGAGCATCCTTGGGTAGTGGTTTTGTAAATATGTCTACCAATTGTTCCTTAGTATGTACATATTCCAATCTCACTTCCTTATCTTGAACTAGCTCCCTCAAGTAATGATACTTGATAACTATATGCTTTGTCTTAGAGTACATCACAGGGTTCTTAGAAATATTAATAGCACTTGTGTTATCACAATATATAACAACTGGTTCTGTGATCTCCTCTTTCATACCTTTCAGTAGAATCTTTAACCACACAATATTAGAACAATTAATTTCTTCTGCCACATACTCGGCTTCAGCTGTAGATTGTGAGGTGCAATTATGTTTCTTTCTTGTCCATGAAACCAATCTCTTTCCCAAAAGAAATGTGCCACCTATGGTGCTTTTCCTATCATCCAAGTTTCCAGCCAATTAGAATCAGTGTAGACTCTAAGTTCAAACTTGTCACTCTTCTTTTAATATAGACCATATTCCTCTATACCCTTCAAATATCTCAGAATTACTTTTACTGCCATCATATGAGTCTCCTTGGGATTGGAAAAAAATCTCGCAGCAATTCCAATAGCCAGGGCAATATCAAGTCTACTATGCACAACATATTATAGCTTTCCAATCATTGACCTATAAAGGGTTTGATTCACTTCTTTTGTATCATCATTTTTTGTTAACTTTTGTCTAGTAGCCATGGGTGTACTCACTAGTTTTGAATCTTCCATTCCAAAAAAATTTAGTATCTCCTTGACATATTTTGATTGAGTAATGTAGATACCATTCTTCATTTGATATATTTTTAAAGCCAACAAAGAATTTGATCTCACCAAACATAGACATCTCAAATTCAGTTTGCATCTCTTTTGCAAATGTTTGGCATAACACATCTTGTCCACCAAATATAATGTCATCAACAAACATTTCAGCTAATAAATTACCTTTACTTTGCTCTGTCTTCAAATATAGATTGTTGTTGTCATTGGTTCTTGCAAATCCAATCTTTATCAAATAAATGTGCAATATCTCATACCATGCTCTCGGTGCTTGCTTCAGTCCATATAGTGCCTTGTGCAGTCTGGAAACCATGTTCTTCTTGCTTGGGTCAACAAATCCATCAGCTTGTTCAATGTACACTTCTTCTAATATCCCATTCAGAAATGCTGACTTTAAATCCATCTGATAAACTTTAAAACCTTTGTAGGCTGCATATGCAAGTAAGGATCTGACTCCTTCCAATCTTGCAATTGGGAAAATGTCTCTCCATAGTCAATTCCTTCCTCTTGTGCATAACCTTTGCATACCAGTCTAGCTTTGTTCCTTGTTACTTCTCCATGTTCATTCAACTTATTTTTGAAAACCCACTTAGTACCAATTACATTTTTGTCATTTGACCTAGGTACAAGTGTCCAAGTCTTATTCTTTTCAATATGTTCAATCTCTTCATTCATGGCTTGTATCCAATCTTCATTATCTAAGGCATCTTTTACTATTTTAGGCTCAAAATCACATAATAAGCATGTACCTTTTCTCAACTTGATTCTTGTCATAACTGCAGAATCCTTTGATCCTATGATTTGATTAGGTTTGTGGTGCCTCCTTACATACTATGCTAGAGTAGGTTCTTTTCTTGCTTTAGATTCATCATTCATGTTCAATTTAGGTTGATTCTGTGACTCGACATCTCCATCAGATAGCTCGATAATTACCTCATGTTGCCTGACAACTTCATTCTGTGACTCGGCAGGTGCTGACTGTTGCTCGACAACCTCTTTCTCAGGTTCAGGTAATATATGATAATCTTCCTCATCCAGATAGACAAATGATTTGTAACTTTTAGGTTCCTTTTTGCATTCTTCTTCATTTCTTTCTACATATTCATCAATTCTAACATTTGCACTTTCCACAATTTTATTAGTTTTAGAATTCAAACACTTGTTGGCTTTACATTTAGTTTAATAACCAAGAAATATGCCTTCCTCACCTTTAGAATCAAGTTTTCCATTTCTGTTATCCTTCAATATGAAACATTTACTTCCAAAAACTTTAAAATATTTTACATTAGATGCATATCCATACCATAGCTCATAAGGTGTAGCATCAATACCTTTCCTGACTTGTACTCTATTAAGGGTATAGACTATTGTACTCATAGCTTCTCTCCAATATTTTTGTGCAACATTTTTCTCCATCATTAGTGTTCTGGCACATTCCATGATAGATCTATTTCTTCTCTTAGTAATACCATTATGTGGTGGTGTCCTAGGTGTGGACATCTGTCTTTTTATACCTAGTTCATTGTAGAACCTGTTAAACTCATTAGAAATAAACTCCCCTCCTCAGTCAGATCTCAAACATTTTAGACTTTCACATGTCTCCATTTCAACTTTTGCCAAGTACCACTTAAATAACTAGAATGCATCATATTTCTCCTTAAGAAACATAACAATCATTATTCTAGAGTAATCATCAACAAATTGAATAAAATATCTATCTCCACAGTAACTTTTCTCACCAATGGGACCACAAAGGTCAGTATTAACAAATTCCAGAATTTCCTTAGAAGTATGAGTTTTTCTCTTGAAACTAGATTTAGTCATTTTTCCCAATTGACATTGCTTACACATTGCATTTTTAGGTTTCTTTAACTTAGGCAGCCCTCTAACCTTTTTAAATTTGTTTATGCTTACCAAGTTATCAAATTTACATGACACAACCTTTTATTCCATAACCAAACATCATTATATTGTGCAAACAAGTATGTCTCATAAGCTAAGTCTAGATAGAACAAGTTACCTTTAGTCTTCTCACCACTTCCAACTAGTTCTCCAGTGGGATTAAAGATCTTTGCCTTCTTGTGATGGAACTCAACTCTATAAAAAGAAGTATTCAGCTGTGTAACACTCAATAAATTATAGTTAAGATCATCAACCCAATATACATCATCACATCTGATCTTTTCAGTCAATCTAATTGATCCTTTCCCTTTAACAAGAAATGGTGCATCGTTACCAAATTTAGCATAACCACCTTTGCATTGATCTAAGGTTTCAAATTTATCTTTGTCACCAGTCATGTGATGTGAACAACCACTGTCAATAATCCAACAGTCACCTTTACTCATATAAGAAATTAATGCAGTTTTGTCATCATCATACACAACTTCTATATCATTTTCATCAGAATTGTTAGATCCACTGTCAGAAGCTTCTTTAGCTATATGACAAGATTTCTTACATTTATCTTTGTAATCCTTATACTTTCTGAAGTCTCAGTCATCCTTTCTATCTTTGTACTTGTTGTCTCTTCTTTCATCTTTGTCATTCTTATCAGGAAATCTAGTAGCAATATGACCAACTTTGTTACATGAAAAACAAATGATAGGAAGTTTACCTTTGAATTTTCCTTTTCCTCTAGATAGTTTTCTTGCCATAAGTCCCTCAAGTTCTACCAGATCATCATCTATAGTGTCACTATCACTGTTCACACATTTCTTTCCTTTCTTTAATTTGTTAAGGACCAACTGAGTCTTGAATGCAGATTCAATAGCTTGTGGAGTGTAGTTATCAAAATTTGACATCTCAAATGTAGTAAGTCTGCCTACCAGACCTTCCAAAGTCAAATTATTATTAGGAGTACATCTCAATTCTTGAATTGCAGATACTCTAATAGCATATACAAGAAGAAGAGCCCTAGGTACCTTTCTCATAATGGTGTTATCATCAATGGTTCCCTTAGCTCCTCTAATAAAATTTACAACTTCTTTTATCCTTCCATAATATTGAACTATATTTTCTCCTTCTTGCATTTTCAATTCATCAAACTTACCTCTTAGACTTTTAGATTTGGCTCTCAGCACATTTGTATCTCCTCCATAGACAGTTGCTAGGTCATCCCACATCTACTTAGAATTTGTGTAATTCGTTATTTCTTCAAATTCATGATAGCTCATAGATGATGCAATCTCCAACATTGCTTGATTGTCTTCCTGCTTTTCTCTTAACTATGCAGCTGTGGCAGGTGCAATGGGGGCTACATAATCATGTTCAACATAGTGCTTAGCAGCATCACCAATACTAGCCAAATGCAATTTCATCAAAATTTTCCATACAGGGAAGTTCTCTTTGTTCAAATTCGGTACCAGCTCCTTTTTATACATCTTGATATTTTGCTCCAAGTACCTTCAAACTATTTTCAAGAGACCAAAGCTCTGATACCAATTATTAGAATGAATTTAGAATAACTAAGAGGGGGGGTGTGAAATAGTTATCCTCAGGTCTAGATGTACCAATTGAAACTTTATACCACTTTGACCACCTCAGACATGCTCAGTAGCTACATCATAAGTCAACAACATAAATATGCACTTTACTATTCAAATGTAATTAGCTTGCAGAAACTTAACAGTAAAACACAACATAAACATTCACACAAGTTGACACCATGATTTAACATGGAAACCCAATTTGGGAAAAACCACTAGTAACATGCTACCAAATTTTCACTCTTCTGGAGTGAGCTATGTTAGGAGCCAACCCTATTAAAGGTTTACAGAACACACTATTAAATGTGACCTGGTTAAAGGATTTAATCACCCTGTCAGGAGTGGCCTTGTTAGAGGACTTAGAAAATTCAACCTAAATGTCACCTTGCTCAAAGGATTTATACAATGACTATTAGGTCAATCTGGTTAAAGAATTTTAACTAATACAATGGTAAGAAAGTAATTAGTAGGTGTGATCTGATACATACAAATTACTTTTCTAATCCAAATCCAATTTAGCTCTAATGCTAATTCAATAAGTGGCTTCCATTCTCATTTCAATCTTTAGATCTACTTGGAAATCCATCAAGCAATCACTCTCTTCTTCTCTACTTAGCCTTCTTTGCTAGATCATGCCAATCAGCCAATTAACCATGCAATCCTCTTGCATACAATATCTCACATACACTTACACACTCTGAAATAACCCCTTGAGGTTATCTTATACCTCTTCATCTAGGTAAAATAAATCTTTGCCGCTTAGTCAAGATTGTAGATCTTAGGTTAGGTCAGATCCAACAAATCTTTCCATCATTTACATTTAATTTACTTCTCCAAAGCAATCAAAAATTGAATCTTGAATCCATGTGTTAATTGTGGTTACCCATGCATTTAAATAATGTGGACCAATCATGCTTATCCCTAATTAACTTCACATATCCCAATAAATTCAATTATGTCGGCCAAAGATCTCAAATCTCATCATTTACCAAAATGCTATCACTCAGCCAACACTGTGTTCTTCCACTTAGTCATCATTGATTCCGTTGGCAATTCACTGGCACTCGGTTGACACTCAAAATTATGCTCAACATGCACTGGTACTCAATTGACACAAACTTCACTCAGCATAAACTATTCCCAATAAACTACCAACAAAAGATAAAAAACACATTGCTTTTCCAATGTGCCAACTGATCAAGTACCCTTGTATTTTCCCATAACTCAACCATTTCACCCAATCTTCTTGTTATCCTTTCCTTCAAATCTTCTTCATCAATCAATAGATATGGTACTAAAATAGGTAGCAATGGTCTCACCAGTTACAATGACAAAACAACAATTGTTTACATTGTATCTTTCCAAAAAATAAGTCTTTTCCTAGTGCTAACATTGCTACATCAACCTAGATGGCCAAGCATGGCCTTAGGGGGGGCATTGGAAGAATACATCTGAAATTTATCCAGCCCCTACACTTGAGGACTAAGCTCTTGCAAGCTTAGGGAGAGCATGTAGAGATGTTTTGGAACACATATCTGTGCTCAAATGGTTTTTTTGGCAAGTGATCAAATTTGTAAATGTGATTCACTTTTTGGTTGTCATTTATGGCAACACATCTGGGTTTTAGATCGATTCCTTTAAAGATAAGTTTTGATAATTCAGAAATCAACTAAGTATAGAAGTAGAGTTACAGAAGTGTTTTGGATGTCAAAGATCAAGATTGATGAATTAGGGAAAGTGAGCTTAGAGGAAGATAGTATGAGGTATGTATGACCTCCACCTAAGATAGATTTGGTTTTGGGTAAGCCTATGATGAGTTAGAAAGAATTAAAGATAGATAGACTACAGCAGAATAGTGATACAGAGCAGTTGAACTATAGCAAAGATTGAGGGAGTATGAGTTGGACTCCAGGCAATTGAAGTTGGATTTTGGTTTTTGATAACCTACACATTGACTATGCAAGAGCTCTGAATATGCATTTTATATTTACTATATTAAATGTATTCATTATTGAAGGTTGACTTTGTAATATTTGTATTATTCATTTTGAGAGCCGACTTTGTAAAGTTGTGAGATATATATGAAAGATATTTTTGATAAAGATGCAAGGAAGTTTTTTTGATGGTTAGTTGGAAGAGATGATATGTGAATGATAGAGTATAGAATGAAAAAGATCATTTTTAAGCTATAAAAGGAACTATCTAAGCATTAGTGATGCTTGTTTTGTTCATGACTGAGAATATTTTGTAGCATAATTACTTTGTAAGAGCTGTAAGCTCAGTGGCCCCTAACAGGGTGTTGTGAACATTTAACAGGGTTGTAATTCCTTTAACAAGGAAATGTGCTATGTAATATTCATCTCCTCATAGGGCTAGGTCTCCTAAAAGGGACATTATACTTTAGTACATGCTTGTGGGTACCATCCCCACCGGGGTTTTCCCTTGGCCAGGGTTTCCTCGAAAACAAAATATGGTGTTATGAGTACTGTGTCATTTTCTTATGTTCTTTTCTTTATTCCAAGTGTATGGTTAATGTTTAAATGGTTGAATAATTTAATTAAGTGCTATAATATTGATTCACCCCCCCTCTCATTATTATCCTATCCTAACAATTGGTATCAGAGATTTTGGCCCTTGGAGAGAAATTCTATCAGCTTAAGGGAGATGAAAATGGATTTGGATAGTTTACAGGAGAACTTTGAAGCTGCACTTGAAGACCTTGACAAAGAAAAAGTAGAGAGTGGAGAATTAAGATTCAACCTCCGAAGAGATGAGAAATTTATAAAGAAAATCAAAGAACAACTTGAGCTTTCCAGAAGTCAAAGAGAAGATCTTGTGGTCTAGATAAATGAAGATTCAGATGAAGACAATTCAAATCAGGTGAAGCAACTAAAAGAAGAGAATGAGACTCTAAAACTTGAAAATAAGACTATGGCTAAAGAAGTACAAATGCAGGAGGATGCTAAGAGGAAAGTTGAAGAAAATTTAAATAGTGCATTAAATCAAATGAAGGATGAGGCTAACAACTATAAGAACAAATATCTGGAATTGGATAAATACAATTAGATTATAAAAGGTGAACTTGTTGAAGAAAATAAACACATTGAGAAACTTCACACCAACAATGATTTGATTGATGAAAAGAGAGACAAATAAAAACCTAAAGGTAATATGACTGGTATTGTCTTCAATGAAACTGAATGTTCAAAGTATCGGGAAGAAAAATCAAATGAGAAGATTGATGCTAAGAAACCTTCTATTGAAAAACCTAGAGAGCAGATCAGACCCTTCAGAGGTAGATGCTTTGGTTGCAATAGATTTGGACACATGAAAAGAGATCACAGAGGTAATTCCCCTTTTATAACTTTTTATGGTTATTGTTTTAACTATAATGGATATGGGCACAAAAAGGTAGAATGTAGGAAACCTAATCAATCTAGATAAAGACAAGACAATGGAAGAGAACCTATAGTGAAACCTACATGCTACAAATGTAATAACATTGGACACATTGTGAAGTACTATAAGCTACAAGTTAATAAAGAAAGAAGATCTCCTATATGTTACAAATGCAATAATCTAGGACATATAGAAAAGTTTTGCAGGTATAATGAAGAAGACAATAGAAGAGTACCACCTCCGATGAATTCTCAGAAGAATGGAAATGATACTGGTAAGAGTGTTGCAGATGTGAAGAGTGATTTTGAAAGTTGTTTTAAGAAATCAAAAGATAGCAACAGTGGAAATATTTGGAAGATCAAAGAAACAAGTGAGACATCAGTTCAGGGAGAGTCAGTAGATGCTACTGGATCTTTGCCTAATGGTATAAAAATAGAATCGACCTAATTGGCCAATCATGGCCTTAGGGGGAGCATTGGATACAGACATCAAAATTTATCTTGCCCCAAAATTCATGGATTGATCTCATGCGAGCTTGTGTATGAACTAAGCCAACATCATGGATTATACATCTAAGAGTGCAACATCAGCTGACTCATATATTTTGTTCACGATCTAGCAGCCGACTGGACAATTTTAAGAAAAAGTGAAATTAATGACCTAAACTTGTATAAAGCCCCATTTGATGACCTATCTCTTTACCATTTGATGAAGAGCGAGCTAAGGAGATTAGAGAGTAGAAAGATTCAGACTATTCTACATTTGCCGTGCGTAATCGATTAGAGCATAAACTTGGATTTCAATGGGAGAAAGTTATTTACATCATGGATGCACCTATTATTTTTGATTTTGTAGATCGACCTAGGTACAAATTTAAGAAACATCCATTTAAGTCATGTGAAGAGGATCCAGAAGGAGAATTTTTTCAAACCCCATATCACGTATTACATGTTGAAGACATTAGGACTTACATACATTGTAAGTATGATATTCTGGGAACTGATGAGATATCAACTGAGATGGAGAATATGACTAACAATGGAATCTTGAGAGAAGAATACAAACACATTGGTCAATTAAGCATAATGAAAATTCTGGACTTATGTGAATTCGGTGAAAATGAATAGTTTAAGATATTGTTGAGCAGGGTTCATGATAAATTTATTTGGATAGGGGATCAACCTGTGAATATTTGTAGTGACCTAATCCATGAAATCACTGGACTGTACAACACCAGAGTCATCCCTATTGTGGAGAAACATGTAAAGAAAGAAGTTGAAACCCTAACTCATTCCAAATGGGACAGACGGGCAAGGACAGTGAATGACATCTTTCAGCAAGATGTGTGATTGATAGCCATGATACTTGGATACAAGTTCTACTACAGTAGCAGACCTAATTCAATATCTACAGGAGTAATCATGATGGCTTGGAGAATGGTGAAGGAGAACATGAAATATAACCTATGTGAAGTTCTGGCACAACAATTCCTTGAAAATGTGAAGCTAGCAAAGAAGGACAGAACTAAGACCTTTAGATTTGGTTCATTGTTGATGCACATGTTTATTCATATTGAGCACAAATTTCCTGGCTTACATCCTAGTGGTTGGAAATATGGGATACCTACTGGTATTTTAATCTCACAGAGCTACTATAGACAGAATACTACTTGGGTTGATAGTGAACTATTCATTAGGATCAAGATTCTACATAGATAGAAGAAGAATAGGTACACGTTACATGAGGATATTGTTGAAAATTACAAAGATACAATCCATTTCATGGTTGAAACTAATTGTGTATATTTTGAAGCAGTCATACCTAGATAGAAATGGTGTTACCCCATGGGTTATGAAGTAAGTTCTGAAGTACTTACCATGCAAGTGGAACATGTTCTTTCATCAGAAATTGATACATAAAAAGAAAGATGGGGAACATATGAAGAAAATTCAGCAAAGGTAAGAAAGGAGAAAACTAGAGAACTAAGGAAAATAAAAATTGCAAACCTTATACATGAATGCGGTGTAAAGGCTAGATTGATAGAAGATGAATTGAAAGAAGTAAAGAAGAAAATGGCAGAAAGATCTCTTGGAATAGCTAGTGGAAGTACTATTGCCCCTTCCACTCTTGAGGTTGTTATGGTAGATAGTCCACATCCTCCAAAACAAAAAATAGCACAAGCAAAGAACATCACTCCTAGGGTAACTAGATCAAGCATGCAGACATCACCTAAAGAGAAGAGCACAACAAGAGAAGAGAAGCACATATGGAAGCCTGACATTAAGATGTTAGAAAAGAGAGAATTAGAACAAGGTAAACTGGTCACAATTGATATATACTATGACAAGTATGAAGAATCAGACAAGCTTAAGATTAAAGACATTGTGATTGAACATTTACTCACTTTCAAAAAGACTCTTTCAGAAATTGAAGGAAGTATACCTAAAGACTTGTATGGGAGATTGGAGACTAGAAAACATGTGGCACAGATTGAGGATGAACAAATAAGAAATCAGGAAATTGATAACATGTTGCCTGTGACATCAGTACAAGAGGGATAGAATATACAAAGAATTAAAACCTCTATTAAGGACCAAGACAAGATTGTTAAAAATCATGGCGAGGAAGTATGATGAAGTTACTGAGGAAAATCAGAAGGAAATGGAGGAGATTTTGTTGAATACTACTTCTGATAAGCCCCCACCTCCTTAAACCACTTTGCCTACATAATTGGGAATGGGTAAAATCTCAAAAACAATAGAAACAAATGCTAAGGAAAGCGAATTAGATCCATCACCAGATTTCTATGTTTCTGGTGTGGTAGTGACTCTTGACACTTCTCAAGATGAAAAGGACCCTTTTGTAGGGAATATGAACACTCCTATAGTAGATGAAGCTGAACAGAAAGAGGAAGCTGAGCAAAAAGAAGAAGAACAGAAGACAGAACAACAAGAGGATGAAAAGAAAGAGGTAAACACATCATCCATTTCATTGTTGGCAAGCAGTGATGTAAATTTTGATAGCATGGATGAAGTTGAATTGGTCCAATTGGCATATAATACATTGAACAAAGCCAAGGAAAGATTAGAATAGAAAGGAGAAAAAAAGGCTAAAATAATTACAAGAACAATTGATATTGTGAACAAATTGCTTCCAGTACCTATAGTTTTCCAGCACAAAGATGACATTGAAAATCTGAGAATAACAATTGATGAATTTGATGGGCACTATGATAATTTTTTGAAGATTGCAGAGGAGAAGGTAGAGAAGACATACTCAGAGAAGAAGTTGACATAAATCTGCAAGTCTATCACATAGGACTTAGGCATTGTAAAAACTTATTTGACAAATGCCAAAAGTTGCATTGGACATGGGAGAAAACTATTTAGTTATTGCATGAATCTAATTAGGCATGTTCAAAATATAGAAGACATTATTTCCTGAGAGAGGCAAACTATGAACAGTATGATGGACGGTTGTGAAACATCTTCACAATCCACAATAGACTTAGACATGGAAGTCACAAGAATTCTGTCTAAAATCGGTGTATTGGATAATGTCAAAGGGAGAGTATTGATTAGGTTTAACTTGATGAAGAGCTTTATTACTCCTAAGCTATCCATACTTGAAGTTCATCTCTTAGACTTGGAGAAAGTGATAGATTCACTGACTAAATCTATGCCCATAGAATTGAAAGAAGCTGAGACCACATCATTTTCACTGAATGACTTAATTCACATTAGCCAAATATTGTTCAAAACATGGAATATAGAAGTGAAGCTCTTGGAAGATTCCTTTCAGGATATTCTGAAACTGGTGAGAAAGCACTAAAGCCTATTTTTTTGTATGCACCTTTGTCATTGTTGTAAAAGGGGGAGAAGAGAAAGAAAAAAATATATATGGAGAAGAGACAAGAAGAGGAAGGATAGAATATAGAGGAATACAATTTGGTTGGAACACTTATTCATTTTGTTGTTAAGTGTTGCCATCAATGCCAAAGGGAGAGATTGTTGGAAAGTGATCAAATTTGTAAATGTGATTCAATTTTTTGTTTTAATTTATGGCAACACATCTGGGTTTCAGATTGAATCCTTTAAAGATAAGTTTTTATAATTCAAAAATTGACTAAGTATAGAAGCAGAGTTACAAAAGTGTTTTGGATGTCGAAGATCAAGATCGATGAATTAGGGAAAGAGAGCTTAAAGGAAGATAGTATGAGGTATGTCTGACCTCCACCTAAGATTGATTTGGTTTTGGGTAAGCCTATGATGAGTTAGAAAGAATTGAAGATAGACAGACAACAACATAACAATGATACAAAGTAGTTGGACTATAGCGAAGATTGAGGGAGTATGACCTGGACTCCAGGTAATCAAAGTTGGATTTTGGTTGTTGATAACCTGCACATTGAATATGCAAGAGTGCCAACTATGAATTTGATATTTACTATATTAAATGTATTCTGTATTGAAGGATGACTTTGTAATATTTGTAATATTCATTTTGAGAGCTGACTTTGTAAAGTTGTGAGATATATATGAAATATTTTTTTGATAAAGATGCAAGTAAGTTTTTTTGATGGTTAGTTGGAAGAGATGATATCTGAATGGCAGAGCAGAGAATGATAGAGATCATTGTTAAGCTATAAAAGGAACTATCTAAGCATTAATGATGCTTGTTTTATTCATGACTGAGAATATTTTGTAACAGAATAACTTTGTAAGAGTTGTAAGCTCAGTGGCCCCTAACAGGGTGTTGTGAACCTTTAACAGGGTTGTAATTCATTTAAAAAGGAAATGTGCTATGTAATATTAAGCTCCTAATAGGGACATTATACTTTAGTACATGCTTGTGGGTACCATCCCCACTGGGGTTTTCCCTTGGCCAAGGTTTCCTCAAAAACAAAATATGGTGTTATGAGTACTATGTCATTTGCTTATGTTCTTTTCTTTACTACAAGTGTATGGTTAATGTTTAAATGGTTGAAGAATTTAATTAAGTGCTATAATACTAATTCACCCCCCTCAGTATTATCCAATCCTAACAGGTTATATATATATATATATATATATATATATATATATATACTATGATCACCAGATTTCTACTCGATTGACTTATGTGCAGAAATGAGTTTATTGGAAACTGTGCCATTTCTCACTCAACAAAGTATAAGAATAATTAAAAGAGCGTAATTGGACATAATTTGTAGAGAAGAACCTAAGGAGATCATAGTCTTGAGAAGAAATAGAGCTAGAGCAAGTATATTGAAGAGTTTGATCGAAGCAGAGATTTCACATTTTTGCAGTAAAAGGTATTTAGATCGATTACAAAGTTTTTGAAATGGATACACCTATGGTTTTAGATGTTGTAGAGAGACCTAGGTACAAATTCAAGAAACACCCTTTCAAATCTATTGAGGATGATCCTGAAGGCACATTTTCTTAAACACCCTATGGAGTATTACACATCAAAGATATTAGGGCTTATATACATTGTAAGTTTGAAACTTTGGGAGATGAAGAAATTGCTACAGATATGGAGAGCATGTTAGGTGATGATGGAAACATGATAGATGAGTTCACACACCTAAATGACCTGAGCATTATGAAGATAATTGACCTTCACAATTTTGGAAAAGAAGAATGGATAAAGATTATATTGAGTAGAGTTCATGATCAGTTCATACAGTTTGGAGATCATCTTGTGAAGATCTGCAGTGACTTTATTGATGCCATAATAGGATTGGACAATACTCGTAAAGTACCTATTACTGAGAATAATACTAAGAAGATGGTAGAAACCCTAATGCATACATAGTGGCACAAAAGAGTGATGACTGCAAATGATGTATTCCAATAGGATGTGAGATTGATTACCATGATTTTGGGCTATAAACTCCATTATAGCAGCCGGCTAAATTTTGTATCAGTAGGTGTAATTTTAATGGCCTACAAGATGGTGAAGGAAAAAATTAAGTATAATCTATGCGAAGTATTAACATAGAAATTCTTGGAGAATGTGAGGAAGATAAAGAAGGAAAAGTCTAAAGGATTCAGATTTGGATCTTTGTTGATACATATGTACATTCACATTGTTCACAAATTTCTTAGTATGCACCCTAGAGCATGGAAAGATACTATACCTACTAGAATTCAAATTTATCAGAGTTATAGAAGATAAAACAACACGTGGGTAGATGGTGAAATGTTTGGTATGATCAAAATCCTACAAAGAGAAATGAAGGCAAGAGAAAGAACTCCTGAGCAATTAGTAAAAAAATACAAGGAATTAATTTGTTTCATGATTGAAACTAATTGTGTATGCTTTGAGGTAGTTATACCTAGAAAGAAATGTTTCTTTCCACTAGGCTATGAGGTAATTTTTGAAGTTCTAATCATGCAAGTAGAAAAAATTTTGGCTTCAAAATTTGATTCATCAGAGGAGAGATGGGGAACTTATCAGGAGAAGTAAACAAAGATTAGAGAGGAATAAACTAGAGCATTAAGGAAGAGGAAAGTAGAAAATGTAGTAAATGATTTGGTAGCCAAGATAGGAATATCCAAAGAGGAAATGAAAGAAGTGAGGAAGAAGATGACAGAGAGAGATTCTGGGTTGGCAAGCACTGCTAATGGAGCCCTGCAACCTCCTGAAGTTGTACAGATAGTAAGTCCAATTTCTACTATTATAGATGTACTAGACCCTCACCACCACAAAAGAAATCACAAGAGACAACAAAGTTATAACCTAGAAGAAACACAAGGTCCACTAAACTGGACTCATCTCCTAAGGAACAGAAGACAGAAAGAGAAGAGAAGAAAGTTGAAGAAAAGACCACTACTATAAGATAGCTTTGGAAGCCTGATATGAAATGCTAGAGAAGAGATTTATTGAGAAAGGGAAGCTTGTGTCATTGACAAAATACTATGACAGGTATGAGGCTTCTAACAAACGTTTGATTGAAGACATAGTTATTAAACATTTACTTGTCTTTAAGAAGAACTTGTTAGAGATAGAAGGTAGTATACCTGAGGAACAATATGAGAAATTGGAGATAAGGAAGTAATTGGCATAGAAGGAAGATGAAGTAATTAGAGAACAAGAAATTGAAGGCATGTTTCCTCTTGTATCTATTAAATAAATGCAGAGGATATTGAATGAAGTTAAGACCCTATTGAGAACCAAGATGAGACTAGTGAAGATAATGGGAAGAAGATATGACGAAGTTACTGAGGAGACATAGAAAGCTATTAAAAAGTCTTAATGGGAACTCAAACTGAGGAAATATCACCACCTAAGGCTCCTAAACCCAAATCCATTGAGAAAGGAGAAACATCAAATAAAGTTGAGATAAATCTTGGTAAACCAATGAGCAAAGATGCTAGACAATTTATAAGTACTGTGAAGCAACTAGTTTTTTATGTTTCTAGTGTATCAGTGTCTTTGGACACTTTGCAGGATGTGAATTACCCCTTTGTGGAGAGTATAGACATTGGAGGAATAAGGGACAAGGATATGACAAAGAAATAAGTTTAGAAAGAAAACATTAATTCAACAGTGGAAGATACAGTGATTAAGGTTGAAGATTCTTCACCTTTATTGTTGGCAAGTGGAGGTAAGTCTTTGTGCACTAATGTTGAGAACATGGATGAGGATGAGTTGATGAAGTTGTCCTTCATACCATTCAGTAAAGCTAAATAAATAAATGAGAAGAAAGGAAAGAAGGATACCAAGGTAATACAAGAGCAGTTGACACTTTGAACAAACTACTTCCAACACCTATTTTTTCAGGGAAAATATGATGCAGCAAACTTGAACATGGCACTTGATGAATTTGAAATTCACTATGAGTCTGAGAGAATATTGAAGAAGATAAGGCTGAAAAGAAATATCTCATAAATAAATTGGAGGATGTGTGCAAGTCTATTTCTTGGGACTTGGGCATACTGGACAAAACTACATCAGAGGCAAAAGGTTATGTCGCACAAGGCAGGAAGCTATACAGTTATTGTATCAACCCTATCAGACATGTCAAAAACATTGAGGACATAGTAGCAAAGGACATATCTACTTTGGATAAGTTGATGGATAGTTATGAGACCTCCTCACAATATGTATTGGAGTTAGACAGAGAGGTGTCCAAGATTTTGGACAAACTAAGTGTTCTTGATATTGAAAGAGGGAGAGGTTGTTGGAAAGTTGACTCCTAGAGGATACATGACTTATTTTTTGTTGTCATTATGGAAAAAAATTCATATTAAGTTTCTGTAAAAGATAACTTAGAAGATAAAATGACTAAGTATGGAAAATAGGACAGACAGAGTTATACAGTGATCAACACATTAGCGCACATGTGAGAGATCAAATCAGAGTATGTGTGTTTAGATATATGTTTTATGTGATGTATACACACTAAGTCCAGACACATATGATATGGAATGACAGTACAGACAAGTTACAAGAAGAACAGTACTACTGTAGTTCAGGAAACAAAGCATGTAGCCGACTTCAATTTTTGGATCAGTGTGAATTGTTTTGTTGTGTAAAGGCCAAGCACCTTTGATTATATGTTTGTAATAATTTCTTTAGTATTGTTGTAAACACACTTAAACCAATTTGTTTGGAAGCATTGTGTATTATGTTTTTAGGGCCAACTATAGTCTTGTTTTGAGTCGCGTCTATTTGGACATGAACATATAAATATGTAATGTAAATGTACATTACAAGTGTCGAATAATATGCATGAGAAAGACATAGAAAACAAGTATAGTGAATTTAGTATGAGATAAATCTATTTAAGAGAGTAAGAGCATCAGCGCATAAACGGAACTGATCAGACAACAGTGTCATCACAACAGTTCATTTTTGATATAGTGTATATCAACTATCAGAAGGTTGTAGCCTTCACCTTATTGGGTAGTGAGCTCAGGCAGTGAGCCAAACACCTTTAACAGGGTTTTATAATAGAATCCTAATAGGGTCATTGTACTTGGATTGTAAAGACTGCTCCTAACAGGGAAAAGGAACTTTAACAGGTTCATTATACTAGTGCAATATTTGTGGGT
>MU227250.1:235882-282807 GCA_018584345.1 Thuja plicata | reverse complement strand
TGTAGATCCAGAACTCAAAAACAAGAGGATCCTAAGAAATCACTATTTGAAGAAGAAGGAGAAGTCAAGTTTGTTCAAGAAAAAGAAGATTCAAGAAAAATTTGGGTTGAAGTGAAGAAGGACAATGTAGAGAACAAAGCAATTGATGCATCCATAGTGGAGGCATCCTCTACTTTTGGTTGAATAGACCTTCTTGGTCTTAGGGGGAGTTATTCTAGCTCAAAACCCCTATGCAGCTGGTATACTCACCTCCGAGTATGCACCTATGGATCCATGCTTATGATCACATGATATAGCAGTATGCATACACAAATTGTCTATAATGAATTCAGAACAAAGTTTGAAACTCTCTATGAAAACTGCGTACGGTTGCAAACATTAAATGCAATAACCTTTATAAAAAGATGTAAATGTTTTATCTTCTTCACATTTTGCATTCAAGATTATAGAATTTGGAAAGCACAGGAGCACTGAGCATCAAAGAATGGAAACACAACAAATTTGGTGGTTAATTAAATGGATAAGAAGTTGAAACAGAACCCTAGTAGTCGCACTATTTTGAATTATCGTGAAACCCTACTTAATCAAGTTCCAAGTAAGTATGGCAACCCTAGTTATTTTTGACACTGCTGAGAGGAAGAGATTTGTCTTTAAGAAGCATCCATTCAAGTCAATTCTAGATTATGTTGAAGGAGCATTCTCCAAAACTCTACTCGGAGTCGTGCACATGGAAGATATTTGCGCATACATCTACTGCAAGAAGGAAACAGTAGGAGACAACAACATAGCCACTCTTATGGGATCCATGATGAAACTAGACTACTCATTCAAGGATGAATTTGAGCATATGATTGATAACCCTATATTTGAATGCTCCAATGCGCATGAGTTTTATGAGATAGAATGGGTGAAGATATTACTTAGTAGAATACATGATGACCTTTTCTAGATTGGTGAGGTTCCTGTCCACATCTCCTCTGACCTAATCCATGAATTAACTAGACTTCCTATGACTGGAATAGTTCTTCCTACTAGAAAGGATGTGAAGAATCAAGTTGAACAAATTTGTTTATCTAGAAGTGACAAGCGCGGTATGACAGTTGACCCTATCAAGGAAGATGACATAAAGCTTCTAACTATGATACTTGGTTACAAGTTCCAGCATGCAAGTAGACTAAATAGTGTGTCAGCAGCCATAGTTCTAGCATCTATATGGATGGTGAAGGATAACACTCAGTATAATCTATGTGAGATATTGTGTGCTCTTTGGGACTTTTTTGTTTGGGTTGTTGCTTTTTTGTTCCTTTCTTCTCTGGTGCTCTGGCACAGCTATTATTGCTTTTTATTGTATATCTCTCTTTATACTCTAGGTTTCAGGTCCTTGTAAAACTTGTCGAACTCTTTTTTTGTAAAGGTTTCGGGTCCTTGTAAAACCTGTTTTTACTTAATCAGAACATTCAAGTTATCAATCATGACAAGAACAAGACATTCAGGTTTGGGTCTTTGATCATCTACTTATACTTCCACATTGTTGGTAAGGTTGCAAACCTTTACCTAGATAGAAGAAAACCTACAATGTCTCAGATTTCACTTAAAGCCACATTAGAGAGTAGTGTGAAAGATGCCATGGACATGGATATTAAAAGATTCAGGATCAAAATATAGAAAAGGTTTAGATTATCTAAGAAGATAGTTGATAAATATAAGGAGACCATATGTTTCATGGTAGAAACAGATTGCACTTGTATGGAGGTAGTTGAACCTAGAACCAAATGGATTCACCCACTTGGTTATGAAGTGGAGGAACATGTGTTAGAAGGATATGCACAAGTTCTCTTATCTGCACCCAAAGATCCTAATGAGTCTAGGTGGGGCACTTACAGAGAGAAGACTAATGTAGTTGATTCTGTATTATACAGTGCTGACAAAAAAAGGAAGGCATCCAAAATTACATCTAGCATCTTAAGAGTTCATGGAATCACTCAAGAAGACTTAGATAAAGCCAAGGAAGCTAAGATTGCAAGAGAAATTGAGAAGACTGATGACATTAAGAAAAAGAAGAAAGTAGAGAGCACCTCTACGCCCTCTACCACCATTGACCTAGACTCATCTTGACCTTCTATACCAAGAAAGAAGTCTAGAGGAAGGAAGCAAGTGCCCACAGGTCACCCATCCTCAAGAACTACACGGAGCATAGTAAGAAATACTCAAGCTCCTCCTGAAGTAGGATTCAGACCTAGTCTAAATGTCCTAAAGAACAGGATTGTTAATGAAGGAAGAATAGACATAATTGCTAAGGTTTATGACAAGTATCAAGAGATACATTCTATGATCATCTCTCATATGATTAAGATTAAGAAATCAGTTCTAGAACTCAAGACAATGATACCTGATAAGTTATGGAACTACTAGAAATAATGAAGAGACATGCAATTGAGGAAGATATGAGGATAAGAGAAGAAACATTGGATAATCTTCTCCCTGTATGATCACATGATGAGAAGGAAATTATGTCAGATCTAGTGAAGCCTCATCTAAGAACTAAGACAAGAACACTTCATATTATGAACAAGGAATATGAGTTAGTTGGGAAAGAGACATAAAAATCTTTTGCACAAGTGTTTATGGATAGACACATGTATCCATCAATGACACCTACAACAAAGGTAACTCCAGCTCCTCCCAAATAGGTTACAGAACCAGTGATTCAAAGTGCACCTATGACAGGTCCACAGGTTTCAGTGCCATCAGTTTCAATAACTTCTGATACAACAAAAGACTCAGAAGATAGTTTAGTGATTGATGATATCAAGATATCCATGACAACATCTGACAATGACATGGACAAAGTTGATAAAGAATTTTTAAGCACTGAAGAGATGTGCACTGATGATACAGCTATACAACAAGATGAAGTTCCCTCCAATGATCCAATAGACTTGAATAAAGATAAAGATACTCAAGATAATGAGACACTAGTCAAGGAGATACCTGTAAAGAGAGAATGCATGGATACCAGTCAAAATACTATATTCACTCCATCCACTTTACCATCTACTTCATTGTTGTCAAGGTTAACTCCTGACTCAAAAAGTCTAGATGCATGGGGAGAAGAAGACTTAATGAAGATCATCATTCTACCTATGGAAAAGGCCAAAGAAAAATAGGTTATGAGGAACCCTCTCTTCTTGGAATCAGTAAACATCTTGAATGATCTAGTGAATGTAGACAAGAAAGTAGCCAAAATTCAATTAGTTGAAGATGTCGATAGCATTCTAACAAGCTTCAAAGCACACTTTACAACCCTAGTAGACTCTTCTACTAGAATTGTAGAAGATGAGTATAAAAATGAGAGATTGAATGAATTGGTAAAGAATTTTTCCTTAGACTTAAAATATTTAAAGATTGAGCAATCTATATTGAAAGAATTGTCAGCTAAAGGTAAGAAGGTTATAGAAAACTGCATGGACAGAGTGAAGCTCACCTCTGAACATATCAAAAAGATAGAAGAGGCAGAGATCATGGTGACACTATTAGAAAAATAGTTGAGACATCCACCCAAGACATGAACATCTATAACAATGTCCATCAAGGACAGTTGGACAAAATTGAAAAATAAAAATTGGAGATCAATAAGATAAGAATCAGGAAGACCCAACTGAGGAATGCTCTAGCGCCCTCTCTAGCAATTTTGGAAGATAAAATCAAATAGATTGATGCCACCATTGTCACATATGATCAAGGTCCCTGCATGGATCTGATAAAGATGGAGAAGTTAACATATGCCCTATACGCCCATCTCCAAATAGTTGATGCAATGAAGGTATTCTGGCAGAAAGAGATCCAATCTCTTCAGATTGTGTACCCAGATGTTTACATGGAGTAATCTAGAGACTTACAAGTTTTGGAAAAAAATTTCATTAATGTCAAAGAGGGAGTAATGTATATAGAGAATGTGTATATATGGGGAGCAATATATATATATATATATATATATATATATGTTAAGAGATGCAATGATATACAATTATTTTGTGTGTTAAGTCATTTTGAGAAACTTGGCCACATTCCTTTGTTGCCATTAATGACAAAGGGGGAGATTGTTGGAAAGTTGACTCCTAGAGGATACATGACTTATTTTGTGTTGTCATTATGGCAACAAAGTCATATTAAGTTTCTGTCAAAGATAACTTAGAAGATAAAATGACTAAGTATGGAAAATAGGACAGACAGAGTTATACAATGATCAACACATCAGTGCACGTGCGAGAGATCAAATCAGAGTATGCATGTTTAGACATATGTTTTATCTGATGTATACATACTAATTCCAGACATGCATCATACAAAATGATAGTACGGACAAGTTACAGGAAGAACAATACTACTATAGTTCACGAAATAGAGCATGTAGTTGACTTTAGTTTTTGGATCAACGTGAATTATTTTGTTGTGTAAAGGCCAAGTGCCTTTGATTATATGTTTGTAATAATGTCTTTAGTATTGTTGTAAACACGCTTAAACAAATTTGTTTGGAAGCATTGTGTATTATGTTTTTAGGGCCGACTATAGTCTTGTTTTGAGTCACGTCTATTCAGACATGAACATATAAATATGTAATATAAATGTATATTACAAGTGTTGAAGAATATGCATGAGAAAGACATAGAAGAGTAGTATAGTGAAGTCAGTATGAGATAAATCTCTTTAATAGAGTAAGAGCATCAGTGCATAAATGGAACTGATTAGACAACAGTGTCATCACAACAGTTCATTTTTGATATAGTGTATATCAACTATCAAAAGGTTGTAGCCTTCACCTTATTGGGAAGTGAGCTCAGGCAGTGAGCCAAACACCTTTAACAGGGTTTTATAATAGAATCCTAATAGGGTCATTGTACTTAAATTGTAAAGACTGCTCCTAACAGGGCAAAGGAACTTTAACAAGTTCATTATACTAGTGCAATATTTGTGGGTACTAATTCCCAACGGGGTTTTCCTCTGATCAAGGTTTCCCCGTAATCATATCATGTGTTATGAGTTCTTGTGTTAAGCTTCATTGAATGTATGTTTGATTTATTTTTAAAGTGCTGAAATATAATTAATAGACAAACACTGATTCACCCCGCCCCCCTCTTAGTGTTTCTAACAGAGGTATGGCAAGATTTGGTTTGTGAAGAGTCTAATCACTTTCAAGCTATCAATTCTTGAGGCCCATATCTCTAACATGGAGAAGAAAACACAGAACCTTACAGAAAAATATGCCTACTGACTTAAAGGTAGTAGAGACCTCTTCATTTTCATTGAATAGACTAATTCATGTAAGTCAGATTTTGGTGAAGACCTGGATGAAGGAAGTGAAGATCTTGGAAGAATATTTTTGAGATGTATTAAAGATAATTTAATTCTCTGGTAAGCTGTGTTAATCTCTAAGTTTTGTTGATGATTAGTGACCAACACTTAGTCATTTACTTAGGAAATTTTAGTTGGTTATCACTATGGCCGAGCTAAACAGTATAAGGCCGAGCAACATTGACGAGCAAGTTTTCAGGTTGTCAAGTTACATCATGCCGAGCTGAGTAGAATATTTAAGTGCCGAGCGATAGAGATGTTAAGTGTTGAGTAGAACAGTTTTTGCATACATGTCAGGATTGATTCAAAGTTTGAGGTAAAATGTTTAGGCTGACTTGTATGAGCTTTGGGACATATGTAAGTTGTTAATATTTATCTACGAAGTTAATTTCACATTTAGTTATTTTATACTATGCATGGCATGGATCCAATAAGAAAATTTGAATGCCTTGGAGGCACAAGTATTAGATCTTGATCATTGATCTAGATCTCACTGCCAGATCCATAAAGACATATAAGATTACTTCTAACCCTAGTTTTGTAATGTAGAGAGAAGGGTTGTGTGTGTTCATGAGAGATGAACAGTGAGTTATTGTGAAAGGAAGCATAGATCAAGTAGAGTGACAGAGTAGTGAATAATAGAGAAAAGACATATCAGATTGTGAGATCACATAAGGTATTGGAAAGAGGAGATCTATCATCAGCATTTGAGTGCATAACAAAGGATCACTACTTGAAACATTCTAACAAGTGTATCAGGTGAAATCTCTTAAGAAAGTGGTTCTAACAGACCTTCTTAAATCTCTTAGCCGAGTGCTTACTTTATTGTCAGTTGAAATCCTTTCACAAGGTAGATTGTAATGATCTTTAGTTCTTAACTGAACAGACCTTTAACCAGGTAGATTGATTTTGTAATCAAACTCTTGTAGCCCTAACAGACACACTTTATTGCTGCAGTAGTGAATATTTTGTGGGTGTCATCCCCACCCTAGTTTTACCTATTTGGGTTTCTGGGTTACCAAAATTATGTGTTATGGGTTATATATTTCATGTTGTGGATGCTATCTCATGTTAGATTAAATTCATATATGTATTAATGTGGATCAATTTGTTTTAAGTGATTAAGTTTTAAGATCTGATTCACCCCCCTCTCAGTATCTTGCTTTCCCAATATTGTACTTCCAACAATTAGTATCAGAGCACATTTCTCCTATAAAATATTTTAATCAGTTGGAGAGTATCAGATCTTGAGATGGAGGTTTACAAGTTGGGTAAAGTCATTGAGAATCAGAAGATTGAAATTCAGCTAGCATTACATCAACTTGAGATAGCAAGATGAGAATTGAAGAAATCATTGACAGCTAGGAGAGATATGGCTAAACAAATGAATGATATTCATTATCAGGAAGATGACACTGTAAATCTATTTTAGAATGGAGATTCTACTGAGAGCGATGTAGCAATAGCATATCTACTGGAAAAGAACAATGCATGGTGTGATGAAGTTAGAAATCTAAAAAGAGAACAAGAAGCCCAATCAATAAGACTATGTGAAATTATTGAACAGAAGAAGAAAGCTGAAGATGACAATGCTATGGCAAAATAAGATAAAAGAGTGATAACTATTAGACTTGATGAAAGGATACATGATGTACATATGATGACAAACAACCAAGTTGACATGGTGAATCAACTGCTACTTGCAAATCGGGAGATTAGTAGGAAAGATATGGAAATGATGAATCTAAGATCTGAGAACAATCAACTAAAGGATGATTTGAGATCTGAGAAAGAGCTTAATGAAAGGTTGAACAAACCTAATGAAGCTTTGAATCATTTTTAAAATCTGATGGAAGCATCAAAGAGATCCAAAGATTCTTCAGGTGTAGGCAAAAATGAGAAATATTCATCTACTGAGAAAGGAGAAGTATCTAAGAATGGTGAAAGGAGGAATGCTAAGACTAAGGACAACAAACTTGTTTGCCACCACTGTGGAAAACTAGGTCATAAAACAAAAAATTTCCAAAGAAAGAATGGTAAGTCCAATCATAAACCTAAGTTTAATGGTTACTATTTTAACTGTAAAAAGTTTGGATATCGAGCACATGAATGTTGGGCTAAAGAAAATGATGCAACTCCCAAACCAAGATTCAATGGTTATTGTTACAGTTGTCAGAAATATGGTCATAAAGCACAAGATTGCAGATCCAATGCTAAACAACAATGGACAACTAAGACATAAGCAAAAGCATCAAGGAAAGACAACACTTACAATTGGGATTATAACACAAGGCAAAGTTGTCATTACAGTGAAGAATATGGACATGCACCTGAAGATTGCATTAAGACACATTTTAGAGGAAAATCTAAGAGTTGGATGAATGGAATCCTAGTTTTCTTTAGTTGTTTGAAGATTGGTCACACTAAGAGAGAGTGTAGAAAAAGAGTACATGCTCCTACTATTGAGGAAAATAGAGCATAATTGAACCAGACATGGGTAAGGAAAACAAAGCCGAGCAGCAGTGAAACTAATGAAGCCGAGGTCACCCAATACAATGGATCAGGTGATCACACCATCTCTAACTGAGCAAAAAGAGGTATGTAAGGAACTGTATTTAAAATTAAAATCTTACATCAGTTCCTAACATGAATGTGCCAAATTCCATATCTGCATATATTGAGATGCACAAGGACATGTTTGTGACAAGTGTCAAGTAAAGTCAAAACTACACTATAGGTGCCGAGCACCATTCGTATGCACTAAGGCCGAGTTCTTTAGTGGGTGCCAAGTTGGTTGGTCGAGTAAGTTTTGTGATGGCCGAGTATGGTAAGCCGAGTGGTATGCAAGTTGTGATTAGTCAGCCAATGATAGCTAGTTTGCACTAACCCAACGGGCAGAGCATTTATTGCTTACCTACCTTGACCTTTCGAGTCTATATAAGGACGAACCGTTTGATATTCATTTTACCTTGTGATTTTTAGTATTCATAGAGTGATTGAAGAAGTTACAAAATTGATCTTAGCGAATTTTTTATCAAAGATCTTGTCAGCGTGTCATCGGCAACCCTAAGGTGAACAGTGCTAAGTGTTACTTGTCAAGGTACCCTGTTCTTCATTTTCAGACCCTAACTTAAGAGATTATGGTTGAAATTTCTTCCGCACCAGTCAAGGGTATGGAGAAGGAGCTGAAGCAAGTTTAGCTGGTGAGAAGTGATGTGTGTGCACCTCCTAACTTCTGAGCTATTCCTGAGAGTGTAATTTTAGGTGATCTGAATGGAGCCCTCTCATCTATTCCACCAAAGGTACTTATGATCCATGATGTTAGATCTTGTTATATGGTTAAGATTGGTGAAGTAGGTGATAGTGAATTGAGGAAATCTTACAACAATTTGTATGTAAATGGAGTTTTGAAGGATGAATTCAAGCATTTAGCTGACAAAGGGTTAACTTGTGCCCTAGACTTCCTACAAGATTTTAAAGTTTAATGGATTAAGGTTGTTCTAAGCCGAGTTCATGATATGCATATGTGGCTGGACAATGGACCAGTTAAGATCACTAAAGACATTATTCATCGAGTAACTGGATATCCTATTATTAGCGGGAAATGAACGATGAGAGATCTAAGTAAGGAAGATATCGCAGCTAACACAGGAGCTGTTTGGAACAACAGAGGTATGACTATTTCTACAATTAAAGATTTAGAACTTGACTTTGGAGTGAGAGTGATTGCACATAAGTTCTATCAGTCAAGCTGACTGGATATTTTTCCCTACATAGCTGTGGACCAAGTATGGAAGATAGTAAAGAAAAATTATACCTATGACCTTTCCAAGTTGCAGTTGATGCAACTAGCCGAGAACCTAGCATCGATCAGAAAAGCTAAGAGCTCATCATGTAAGTTTGGTTCCTTACTAGTTTGCATATCCTTCTATGTACAGAATTCATTTCCTACACTGGGAAATATTGTTTGGAAAAAGGATAGACCCATTATTGTATAGATTAGTGAATGTATTCAGCAATTAGGCAGTAATTTCAACAGTATTATGGGAAGCTACTTTGTGGAATTCAAAAAGAAAATGAGGTTGAGGACTATAATTCCTAGTTCACTAGTGGAAAAGAAATATGAGGAGATATGGTTTCTAGTTGATACAGATTACACATACATTCAGGTTGTGACACCTAGGGTATCATGGCTAAAGCCATTTCCCTATGAAGTTAACATTGATGAAACATTAGCAACTATCACAACACTCCTAACAGAGGAGATTGATACAACAATAAAGAGATTTGGAAAGTATGATGAAGCTAAGGAAAAGATATCTATGAATCTAAAGGAAGGAATCATGGAGAGAAAGAGGAAAAAGATTGTGAAGAATCTGAAGAAATTGGTTGGATTGCCGAGTGAAGAGGAGCCAAAGGCTGCACCTCTAGGAATATCTACTAGACAAGGAGAAGATATATCTGAAGAACAAGAAGGAGAAAAAGAAATAAGTGAATCTAAAGAAGAGATTCCTATTACGGAAAAAGGAAAGAAACCAGTAGTAGCCAAGGTAACTAAATCTATCCAAGCAAAACCTAAAGTTACCCCTCCTATTGCCAATCATCCAAGGACAAGGGCATCTATAGTTACATCTCCAACAATTCAAACAAAAGTGTATATGAAGAAGAAGGTTGGAGAGTATAGTTCTGGATCAAAGACTCAATTTGAACCAAAGGATGTGCCGATCCTACCAGTGAAAAGACCAAGAAGAAAACTATGTTTGGATCCAAAAAGTGATGAGGAAAAGACTGAAACTGATGAACCCAGCAACATACCGAATGCACCATTCAAAAGACCCACTGATATAAATGAGGTATGTGAGAATTTGAGGAATTCTACAGGGTTATCTGGATTTAAGTTTATTAAGTATGAGAAATTGAATGTAGAATACAAGCATTAAGTTTAGGAAGCTCTACTAGATATGATGAGCACTTTCAAGTTAACTCCTATAGAGATAGGAAACAATGTACCGACTCAACTATATGAGTTTCTACCTAGCAAATTGGAATTTTCACTTACTACTAAGAGACAGATTAGAGAAGGTACATTAGCTAAGGTCATCCTTGAGCTGACTAAGAAATAGAGAGTTAAATTTTTTGAGGAGTATAAGAATAGGTTTGTACCTAAACTCAGAGGTTATGCTATTTTGAAAGATGATATTGAAGGAGTAGTATAGCAGAGTACCAGGATATGGAAGGAAGTTTTTGGATTGGTAGTTCCAAAAGAGAAGAAGACTGATGAAGGAAAATCTGAGTAGAAGGCTAAAGAAGTTGAAACCACCCCTGAACCACAGAAAGCACAAGAACAAATTGCTACTGATCCTGACAAGACTGAAGTAGAACCAAAGGAACAAACAGATACAGTGAAAACTGTTGATCTGACTAAAGACAGTCCAATTGATAACACAATTGATGACTCTAGCAATTTGAATGCTGAGGGTTAGGATGAGCCAAGATATACAAGTATATAATTTCCTATTAAGGCTACTAAGGCTAGTGAAGATAAAATTGAAGAGAAAGTTGAAAAAAGGGAAGCAGAGAAGGAGAAGACAGATGAACAAGAGGTAAATACACAAAATCCACCTATTTTAGAGGTTGTGAAAATAGTTTTAGATAGTGGTGAGGAGATAAAGGATACTAAAAATGAGCCTAAGGAGCAAGAGGCAGTGCAAGTGTTGGTTGGTTTACCACACTCTACATGATCTACTCATCATCTACTCCCACTGGACCTAAAATAGGGGGTATGCCTAATCAACAGGAAATTTGGATTGAATTGAAAGATGCAATAGAGACTACTACTGACATAGGAAAAGGTATTGAGGAAATGAAGCTGAGCACAAGCTCACCTAAATTTAAGAGGAGGAAAGTTATGAAGAAGAAGTCTCCCACTCTTAATGTCACATTAGATAAAGTAATTTTGATTCCACAATGGGATCCCAATGAATTATCTTTTGAATAGATTGAGAATCTTCAAGAATTACTCAAGAGGAATAAGAGGCAAGAAGAAATGAAAATAGAACAAAAACAAAAGAAAGTATTACATGACATCAAAGATATATTTGTGAAGGCTTTTGACATGGAAGAAAAAAAACCTCAAGCTCCTATTCTTAAATAATTAGTTCATATTGTGCAAAAGGTAAATGATGACAAAATTGACTCAAATGAGAAGTTATTTCAATGGTCTGAGAGGAAATTCAAGAACAAAGTATTGGAAAAAATCTCAGAAGAGATTGCGACAAAGCAGGTTGAACTTTCTTCTCTTATACAAATTTTGCAGGAAGTTGCAACTAATGTTTATTCTTTGTATAAGAAGTTATGTGATGTAGAATTCTTCACAAAGGATAATCTTGAGGCTATAGAGAAATTGCAATTAGACTTGAAGTCAACTATAAGTTCACTGAGTATGGATGCTAGCACTAGCTCCTTACATTTTAACAGATTGACTTATGCACAATGGAGAATAGCCAAGCTCATGGCTGAAGATGGTCGGATAAGGGCCAAATTGATTACTATTCAGACAAAACTGATACCTCACCTAGAGGTAATTCAGAAGGAGTTGATAGCTACAAAATAATTGACAAAGAGAGACTCTCCTCTCTCTACTACAAAATGTTTAGTGAGTCTAGCTTCCGAGCTAGAAGTTGAATTAGTGGTATGTCAAGGACAGTTGGGACACTGCATTTTCTTCCACCTTACAACTTCATAAATAGTTTTTGGATAAGTACAACTTAACCCCACCTGCAATTAGTGACAAAAACAAGGGGGAAATTGACAAGGATACAATGTAAGAGGAATAATATAGGTATAATTGTAATTTTTTTTTTTTGAAGGCATGTATACTATGTAAATTTTTGTATGTAGTATGGAGTACATTCCTAGGGGAGTAGACTATGTGCTTAGGCAAAATTTTGGATGGAATTAATTGAAAGAAATGATAAGTGTGTTTTTGCCACTAATATCAAAGGGGAAGATTGTTAATCTCTAAGTTTTGTTGATGATTAGTGACCAACACTTAGTCATTTACTTAGGTAGTTTTTTTTAGAAACACTGAGAGGGGGGGTGAATCAGTGTTTATCAATTAATTATATTTCATCCAATTAAACATATATCAAATGTACATTCAAAGAATCATAACACAAGAACACATAACACAAGATATGTTTACGGAGAACCTTGATTAGAGGAAAACTCTGGTGGGGATTAGTACCCACAAAATATTGTACTAGGTATAATGATCCTGTTAAAGTTCCTTTTCCTTGTTAGAAGTAGTCTTTACAAATTGAGTACAATGACCTGGTTAAGGGTCGAACCCTGTTAGGAGTCTTTTACAAAAACCTTGTTATGGGTGGTGGACTCACTATCCAAGGTGCACTGCCCAAATAGTATGAAGGCTACAACCCTCTGAATGTTGATATGCACTATATCAAAAATAAACTACTGTAGTGACACTGTTGTCTAATCAGTTTGGTGTATGTGTGGATGCTCTTACTCCTTTAAAGATCTATATCATCTTCTGAATTCATTATATTGTCCCTTTTTAACTTCTTCTTACATCATAATTGACTTTTCTTGCACGTTGTAACATAACAATACATTACATACTTATATCTTTGCAAACGAATAGGTGCGACCCAAAACATAACCCTTAGTCGGCCTCTTAACAAAATATACAATGCTTCTAAAGAAGTTGGCTCAAGCATGTTTACAAAAACATTAATTACATCATAAAAAAATTATAACTAAAGGTGCTTAGCCTTAGTATCACAAAATAATACACGCTGATCAAAACAGTAGTCGGCTTTTGTGCTCTGTATTCTGGAATGTTTCCTGGACTGTAGTATACTAATCTATCTATATCTTTTCCGTACTGATGTTCTATACCTTGTGCATTTGGATATAGCATATACACACACCATAGAGTATATATATAAGCACGCTTGATCTGGTGTGGTCTCTAACATGCGCGTTGATGTGCTAATTTCTTTATCTCTCTGTCTGTCCTATTTTCTGTACTTAGTCATTTTATCTTCTAAGTTATCTTTGATAGAAACTTAGTATGACTTTGTTGCCATGATTGACAACACAAAATAAGTCATGCTTCCTCAGGAAGTCAACTTGCCAAAAATCTCCCCCTTTGTCATTTATGGCAACAAAGGAATGTGGCTAAGTTACTCAAAATGACTTCATTCCAAAATGACTATATATCATGACTTAATGATATATACATATATACTACTCCTCATATACACATTCTATACTACTCCCCCTTTGACATTAATGACAAAGGTCTGTAAAAAACTATAAGTCTTCATACTTACTCCATATATACATCAGGGTACACAACTTGAAGAGACTGAATCTCTTTCTGCCAAAATGCTTTCATTGCATCCACTGTTTGGAGGTGCGCGCATAAAGCATATGTTAACTTCTCCATTTTCACTAGATCCAAGAAAGGACCTTGATCATAACTCTACATTGTGTCATCTATCTATTTCATGTTCTCAATAAGAACTACTAATGAAGGTACAAGTGCATTTCTCAACTGATTTTGTCTAATTCTTATCTTGCTTATTTCAATCTTTGCCTTCTCAATTTTGTCCAATTGTCCTTGGTAGAAATTGTTGCATATGTTCATGTCCTGCATGGAATTCTCAATAGAATTTCTTATGTTGTCCACCATTTCCTCTGCTTCAGCTATCTTTTTGGTGTGCTCGGAGGTGAGCATCACACTATCCATGTAGTTTGCTATAACTTTCTTCCCTTTCTCTACCAACTCTTGTAGTATAGACTGTCCAATCTTCAGAGAGTTCAGATCCAAGGTAAAGCTCTTTACCACTTCATTCAATCTTTTCTTCTTATACTCATCTTCTGCAATCTTAGTAGCTAACTCTACTAAGCTGGTGAAGTGTGACTTGAAGTTGGTTAGTACACTGTCCACATGTTCAACAGTTTGAACTTTTACAACTTTCTTATCAACATGAACTAACTCATTCAGAATGTTTATTGATTCAATAAAGCATGGGTTCCTCATCACATGTTTCTCCTTTGCCTTTTCCATGGCAAGGACGCTGATCTTAATGAGGTCTTCTTCTTCCCATGTGTCAAAATTTGCTGAGTCAGGAGTTAAACTTGACAACAATGAGGTGGATGGTGAAAGAATAATATTCTGACTTGTTTCTACACATTCACTTTTGATATGTACCTCTTTGACTGGTGACTCATCAACTTGAGCATCTTTTTCCTTATCCAAATCTATTGGATTAATCAAAGGAACTTCATTCTGTTGTAAAGATGTATCATCATTGTTCATGTCCTTGGTGTTATCAAAGGCTTCATCAACTTTATCCATATCATTATCTGAAGCTGTCATAGAAATATTTACATCATTAATCACTATAGTGTCCTCTGTGTCTTTAGTTGTCTCAATAGTTATTGTCACTATGGGCGCAGAGACTTGTGGATCTGTCATGGGCGCAATCTGAATTATTGGAGTTGTATCCTATTTAGGAGGAGCTGGAGTAGCTTTTGCTGTAGGCACCATTGGTGGATACATGTGTCTTTCTATAAAGACTTTGGCAAATGCCTTTTCAGTCTCCTTTCCAACCTGTTCATATTCTTTGTTCATTATCTATAAATTTATTTTCTTACCATGGAGATGAGGTTTTACAAGATCTAGCAAAATAGCCTTCTCATCATGTGAAAAAACAAGGAGAAGAGTTTCCAAAGTTTCTTCTCTGATCTTCATGTCTTCCTCGATAGCATGTCTTTTCATAATTTCCAATACATTCCATAAGTTGTCTGGTATCACTGTCTTAAGTTCAAGAAATGATTTCTTAAACTTGATCATATGAGATATGACCATGTAATGTATCTTTGTCTTATCAACTTCTGTATATTTTCCATAGACCTTTGAAAGTGTATCCAATCTACCTTCATTTATAATCCTATTCTTCAATATGTTCAAGCTTGGTTTGAAACCTACCTTAGGAGGTGCTTATGTATTCTTTGTAGTGCTCCTTGTGGATCTTGAAAATGGATGACCTGTGGTAGCTTGCTTCCTTCCTCTAGGTTTCTTGATAGGAGTAGAAGGTGGAGATGTATCCAAGTCAATGGTGGTAGTAGGCGCAGATGTACTCTTTTCATTTTTCTTCTATTTCTTCTTATGAGATTCATCAGTCTTCTCAATCTTTACTTTATAAATTTTGGCTTCTTTAGCCTTATTCAAATCTTCTCAAGTGACTCCATGAGCTTTCAATATGTTTGATGTAGTTTTGGATGTTTTTCTTTTGTTGACAACTAGTTTTAGTTCAATATCCACTTCATCAGTCTTTTCTCTATATGTTCCCCATCTAGGTTCATTGGGGTCTTTAGGTGATGACAATAAGACCTGCGCATATCCCTCTAGCACATGGTCTTCAACTTCATATCCTAGTGGATGAATCCACTGAGTTCTAGGCTCAACAACCTCCATGCATGTGCAATCTGTTTCAACCATAAAACAAATTATATCCCTGTACTTGTCAACTATCTTCTCAGATAGTTTGACCCCGCTCTACATTTTAACCCTGAATATCCTTATGTCCATATCCATTTTATCTCTTACACTACTCTCTAAGGTGGCCTTAAGAGATATTTGTGTCATTGTAGGTTTGCCTTTATCTAGATAGAGGTCTGCAACCTTTCCTACTATATGATGATACAAGTAAATGATTAGAGATCCAAACCTGAATGTTTTGCTTCTATCATGTTTGATAATTCTGATGTTTTCAATCAACTGATCACACAAGATCTCACAAAGGTTGTACTGAGTGTTATCCTTTACTATTATGATTGCTGCAATTAATGTTGCTACAGATACACTATTCAACCTGCTTGCTTGCTGGAACTTCTAACCAAGTATCATTGTCATAAGTTTGATGTCATCCTTCTGGATGGGGTCTAGTGTCATACCACGCCTATCACTTCTTGACAAACAAACTTTCTCAATCTACTTCTTAACATCTTTACCAGTGGGAAATAATGGTCCAGTCATTGGAAGTCCAGTCAACTGATGGATTAGGTCTGCGATGATACGGATAGGGACATCACCAATCCAAAATAGGTCATCATGAATTTTTCTCAATAGGATTTTTACCCATTCTGGCTCTTAAAACTCATGCGCATTCAAATATTCAATAATAGGGTTATCTTGTAGATGCACGAACTCATCTTTGAATGTAAAGTCCTTATTTAGCATTGATGCCATGTGAGAAGCTATGTGGTCATCTCCTAATGATTCCTTCTTGCAGTATATGTACGTGCAGATATCTTCCACGTGAACAATGCCAATCAGGGTTTTAGAGAAAACTCCTTCCACATCATCCAATATAGACTTGAATGGATGCTTCTTAAATACAAATCTCTTCCTCTCTGCTACATCAAATACAACTGGGGTTTCCATTACTTACTTGGTGATTTTTTAAGTAGGGTTTCCACAAATTTTTGAAATGGTGCGACGGCTAGGGCTTCATTTCAAACTGATTAACCGTTCATTCCAACTTTCAAATTGATGTTTCTTCATGCCTAGATGTCTTAGTGCTCCAATGCTCTTCAATTTCTTTCTCTTCAAATGTAAATGTGAGAATGATCGAATACGAAATTCTTTTTATATGATCTGCCACATTTAATGCTTGCAACCATACATAGAGATTTTCAAACTTTGATCCCAATGCAATTCAGATAATGCATGAATGCATATATCTGTAATCTGAGCTTTTAACCATGAATCCAGAGGCACGTTCTCAGAAGTGAGTACACCAATTGCACAGGGGTTTTGAGCTAGAATAGCTCCCCCTAAGACCAAGAAGGTCTTATTCAAGCAGAAGTAGAGGGTGTGTCCACTGAGGATGCATCAACTACTTTGTCAACATTCTTATCCTTCTTTACTTCAACCCAAATTTTTCTTGAATCTTCATTTGCTTTGACAAACTCGACTTCTCCTTTCTCTTCAAATAGTGACTTGTTGGAATCTTCTTATTTCTGAGTTTTGGATCTGCAAAACCTTGTGATATGTCTAGTCTTTCCACATGTGTGACAAATGATAGGAGGTCTGATGTTCTTGCTCATCATGCTTCATTTTTTTGCTGTGTGTCCATTGTAGTTGCATATCTGACATGTAATGTTCTGCAAATTCTTTTGATTTCTCTGACTGTTTTGATTCATACTTCTGTGATTCTGCTGATGTTGATTCTTATGACTTGTTCTGCAATGTATATCCCTATGACCAAATTTGTTACAAGAGAAACAATAATCATTAAAAGGTCTTACCTTTTTACAATCTCTTGCCAAATGCCCATGTTTGTTGCATTTATAAAAAGTTCTATTAACTTGTCTAATTTCTCTTTTAGGTGGTTTAGATATAACCTCTGTAGTATCTTCAACCTTCTTAGCTTCTAAAGATGCTTCAAGTGTTTTTTATTTCTCTTGTGATGTTTTGATTTCATCTTGTGCTGTACTGAATCCAAGACCAGTAGTGTTCCCCTTTTTTCTTTGCGCATTGAGCTGGGATTGAATCAAATCAGAACTTGTGTGGAGTTTATCAATCTTATCCTTTGCTTCTGTTAATTCAGATTCCAACTTCTTCTTCATATTTTCCAATTCCAAGACTTTCATGTTTGCTTGCAAAAGTTCATCTTCCAACTGTTTGCTTTCTTTGATCTTGTCTTCAATGGTGTTCTGGCTATCTGTAAGTTGTTCCTCTAGATCTTCAAGTTTATCCTTTAGGGATTTATTCTCTTCATTAAGCTTTTTGACCATTTGTCCTAGATCACTTGTAGAACAATCTTTCAGATCTTTTCTAAGTCTTTTGATAAGTATTTGAGAGCCATCATTTTTCAATCTTAGTTTTTCATTTTCCTTTTCAGATCTGTCAAGATCTTCAAGAGCAGCTTCAAGATTATTTTTCAAATGTTTTTCTTCAGCTGAGTCCATGATCTCCTCAAGTGGTTAATTTTTCTTTCAGAGGACCAGAGCTCTGATACCAATTGTTAGAAACATTGAGAGGGGAGGTGAATCAGTGTTTATCAATTAATTATATTTCATCCAATTAAACATATATCAAATGTGCATTCAAAGAATCATAACACAAGAACACATAACACAAGATATGATTACAGAGAACCTTGATTAGAGGAAAACTCTGGTGGGGATTAGTACCCACAAAATATTGTACTAGGTATAATGAACCTATTAAAGTTCCTTTTCCCTGTTAGAAGCAGTCTTTACAAATTGAGTACAATGACCTGGTTAAGGGTCAGACCCTGTTAGGAGTCTTTTACAAAAACCTTGTTAGGGGTGGTGGACTCACTATCCAAGGCACACTACCCAAATAGTATGAAGGCTACAACCCTCTGAATTTTGATATGCACTATATCAAAAATGAACTGCTGTAGTGACACTGTTGTCTGATCAGTTTTTTGTATGCATGGATGCTCTTACTCCTTTAAAGAGCTATATCATCTTTTGAATTCATTATACTGTCCCTCTGTAACTTCTTCTTACATCATAATCAACTTTTCTTGCATGCTATAACATAACAATACATTACATGCTTATATCTTTGCAAATGAATAGGCGCGACCCAGAACATAACACTTAGTCGGCCTCTTAACAAAATATAAAATGCTTCCGAAGAAGTTAGCTCAAGCATGTTTACAACAACATTAATTACATCATAACAAACTTATAACTAAAGGTGCTTAGCCTTAGTATCACAAAATAATACACGTTGATCAAAACAGTAGTCGGCTTCTGTGCTCTGTATTCTGGACTGTTTCCTAGACTATAGTATACTAATATGTCTGTATCTTTTCTGTACTAATGTTCTATACCTTGCATGTTTGGATATAGCATATACACACACCATAGAGTATATAAATAAGCATGCCTGATCTAGTGTGGTCTCTAACATGCGCGCTAATGTGTTGATTTATGTATCTCTCTGTCTATCCTATTTTCTGTACTTAGTCATTTTATCTTCTAAGTTATCTTTGACAGAAACTTAGTATGACTTTGTTGCCATGATTGACAACAAAAACTAAGTCACGCTTCCTTAGAAAATCAACTTGCCAATAGTTTTAGTTGGTTATCACTGTGGCCGAGCTAAACAATATAAGGCCAAGCAACATTGCCGAGCAAGTTTTCAGGTTTCTGAGTTACATTATGTCGAGCCGAGTAGAATATTTAAGTATCGAGCGACAGAGATGTTAAGTGCCGAGTAGAATAGTTTTTCATACATGTCAGGATTGATTCAAACTTTGAGGTAAAATGTTTAGGCCAACTTGTATGAGCTTTGGGCCGACATATATAAGCAGTTAATATTTATCTACGGAGTTAATTTCACATTTACTTGTTTTATCCTATGCATGGCATGGAGCCAATAAGAAAATTGGAATGCCTTGGAGGTACAAGTATTAGATCTTGATCATTGATCTAGATCTCATTGCCAAATTTGTAAAGACATATAAGATTGCTTCTAACCCTAGTTTTGTAATGCAGAGAGAAGGGTTGTGTGTGTTCATAAGAGATGAATAGTGAGTTATTGTGAAAGGAAGCATATATCAAGTAGAGTGATAGAGAAGTGAATAGAAGAGAAAAGACATATCAAATTGTGAGATCATAGAAGGTATTGGAAAGAGGAGATCCATCATCAACATCTGAGTGCATAATGAAGGATCACTACTTGAAACATTCTAACAAGTGTATCAGGTGAAATCTCTTAACAGAGTGGTTCTAACAGACCTTCTTAAATCTCTTAGTCAAGTGCTTATTTTATTGTAAGTTGAAATCCTTTCACAAGGTAGATTGTAATGATCTTTAGTTCTTAACCGAACATACCTTTAACCAGGTAGATTGCATTTTGTAATCAAACTCTTGTAGCCCAAACAGGCACACTTTATTGCTGCAGTAGTGAAGATTTTGTGGGTGTCATCCCCACCCCAGTTTTACCTATTTGGGTTTCTGGGTTACCAAAATTCTTTGTTATGGTTTATATATTTCATGTTGTGGATGCTATCTCATGTTAGATTAAATTCATATATGTATGAATGTGGATCAATTTGTTTTAAGTGATTAATTTTTAAGATCTGATTCACCCCCCCTCTCAGTATCTTGCTTTCCCAATATTTTACTTCCAACAAGTTGTAGTACAATTTTGATACATTCTACATTTTTGTACACCTTTGTCATTGATGTCAAAGGGAGAGGAGAGAAGAAAAATGGATATATGTAAAGAGATGAAAATGTATAGATATCTTTTTGGTAATGACACTTAGTCATTTTTCATTAAGTATTGCCATCAATGCCGAAGGGAGAGATTGTTGGCAAGTGGTGCATTTATGGAGTGATATGATACACTTCAGGGTTTTCATTTATGAAAACACCAATGGAATGATGATAGCTTGAACTTGTTTATAGTTTTGGATGTACAGATAGCAAAATGACTAAGCACAGTAATCAGGTATATAGAGTATAGCGGTACAGTTTTAAACAGTGAAGATAGTGTATGATGCATGGGGACATGCAAGTTTATAAGAAGACATTTTGCATTATGTATGGCCTTCTTGTAAGGTTTCTTGAGTTTTAGTGTTGATCGGAGTGAGTTATAGTGTTTGAATTCCTGCGAAGATAGAGTAACAAGGATACAAAGAAGGTGAAAAAATGTGATTATTGAGGGAGTATGTCATGGACTCATAGCGTGCTAAGTTGGATTGTGATCGTGGATTACCTATTCTTTGGTAGTGTGGTCGTCAAATTTGTATTTACTCTTTGAGTATATATTAATTATATTTTTTAATGTATTTGAGAGTCGACTGAATGATGTAACACACACACACACACACACATGAAGAGCTCTTTGTTAAGAGAAGAGTGTAAGAGTGTAAGTGTGTAAGTGATGAGATGATATGAAGCAGATGTAATGCATGGATGCATTATGGTGTAAGACAGATGCGAGCTACAACTAGAACTATATAAGCATAGATGATGTTTGTAACATTCACTACTGAGAATTGATTATAATAAAGCTATTTTTTATTGTAAGAGCAGTGTGCTCAGTATACCTTTAACAGGGTTTTGTATACCCCTAACAGGGAAATGTACTAATGTAATATTCAGCTCCTAACAGGGCTAGGTCTCCTAATAGGTACACTATACTTTTAGTGCATAATTATGGGTACCATCCCCACCGGGGTTTTCTCTTGGCCAAGGTTTCCTCGACAACAATTCATGGTTTTATGACTTATGTGTTGTGTGCTTATGTTCTTTTCATTTCAGTAATTATATGGTTAAGTTGGCAATTATTAAGTTCATCTTTAAAGTGTTGTAATACTGATTCACCCCCCTCTCAGTATTACTTAATCCTAATAGTTGCTTGTTTTAATTGCATGTTTTTTTCTTCTTAATGTCTTCTAGGTAAAGTAATCTTATTTTATTATCTTGTTATTTTGGGGTTGATTTGTGTCTATTCTTGTTTACTTATTTTTAGTTTTTTCTTTTCTTGTTTTGGGTTGTGTTTCTTTTCTATGTTTCTCCTCCTTTTTATTATTAGGTTATCTCTTTAATTTGTTTTGTCCATTCATTTTTAGGTTAGTTCTTTTCTTTTTGTTGTGGTTTGTCTTGATTTTAAGCTCTTTGTTTCATTTTATTATCTTTTCTTTTAGTTTCTTCTTCTATTGTTTCTCCTTCATTTTTTTTGTGTGGTTCTTGCTTTGGTTGTTTTTTGTTTAATTTTATTGTTGACTCATTTTATTCAGTTCTGATTTTGTTTATTTTTAAGTTTTTTTTTTACTTCTTCCTTTTGTCATTTCCTTATTTAGTATGGGCTTCTATTTCTATTTTTCCTATTTTTTCATTTTTATTATCTTCATTTATAATTTTTTTTAAATTTTATATTATTTGTTGATTTTGTTTTGGGTTCTTGCTTTTTAGTTAGAGTTTTTATTGTTCTATTCTTATTTGTTTTATTATTCTTTTTATTTAATTTTTGGTTTTTGTTTAAGGGTTGAGAATAATATAGATTAGCTTATTTTCAAATGTCATTATTTTTTTCCTCCTTGTATTTTTGTTCATCTTATTGTTCTCATGTTTGTCCTTAGTCTTCATTGCTTTTATTTTTACTTTTTGTGCTTTTTTTTTTTTGCTTTTTTTCCTATTTCTTTTTTTATAATTGGTTCTAATTATTTTGCATTATTTTCCTTGTATTTTTGTTTTAGTTTTTTCCTTTAATTTTAGTATTTGTGTTCTTTTCTTGATTTTTTTTATTTTTTCTTATTGCACCTTAAGCATTTTTTTTCTATTTTATTATTTGTTTCATTTTTATTATTATTGTTATTTATTTTCTTTTTAAACATTGTATTATGTTCTTCCTCCCCCTCTTTTTAGTTAGTATTATAAATGTTTGTTATGTTTATTATTTATTTTATCTTTATCTTTATTTTTAATATTATTATTTTCTTTTTTTTTAATCTTTCTCTTCCATTTTTACTTTTTTTTTTAATCTTTTAATTGTTCCTTCCATTTTTACTTCTTTTTTTTTTATCTTTTGATTTTTTATTCCTTGTGTCCTCCCTTATTCCTTTTTACCTTGCCCTATTCTTCGTGCTATCCCTCCTCTCTTTCTTTTTGTGTGGTTAGATATGCAACTAGACCATTTGTTTCTTCTTGTGTTCTCTTTCATCCTGATGATAGATCATAGAGTGTGATCCAAAATATTAATGCAAAAATTTATACACAATCGAGTCCAAAAGCTTAAATTATTATACTTAATGTTGGCCATGCTTGACCAGACCTATTTTTAAATTTGTGAGGTCACCTTCATATACTCCTGTCTACCAAACCATTACCTAATCCTAACCTTGTTTTTCCTAATATAGCCAATTTTGTGGCCAAACTCCTTGTAGTCATGAGATTTTGATGTTTAAATAGTAGGGTTGGCAATGTGCAAATAAGGTTAATTCTAAATTTTGTGCATCCTGTACAAAATTGGTTTCTGATTTTTTCTCTATATAGATCTCTCATCCTACTGTCAAAATTTCATGGGAAATAGAGTTTCCATCTGAAATTTATGAAGATTTTCATGTTGGGTCAAAATGTTGATTGCAAGGCTTCATGGCTTGATGAAATGTTGATTCCAAGAACTCTCGAACTAAGTATACATATATATATATATATATAATAATAATAATAATAATAATAATAATAATAATAATTTCATAACTCTTTTATAGACCCAAATTGCAATTGAAGAAAGAAGATAAACTTTGGAGTCCAAGTTGAGCCACCGAACTAAAAGAAAAAAGAGTTCAAAAGTTTAGTTGTTTCAAATACCTCTGATTCTTTGACATGGTTTTTAGATTCTAAAACAATCTGATTCTCCAAATTTCCAATATTATATATTATCGGGCATACTTGTGGTCTTTGAACCCATTCTTAAGCTCCCAAAAATACTGACTTCCTGATAATAGAAGTGTCCCAAAATGGTACAACAAGGTTTGTTTCAATGTTCACAATAAATGGAAATAATTTAGAAAGCACCGAGATGGCGGATGACAAATGAAGGTAATAGATATTTTACCATGGAGCAAGTGTAGTCCAGCCTACAATGATGGACATCACATTAAACCCATAATCTGATATGAGCTCAACAGTAATTGGTGCTTTACATCACCCAGCTCTTGAAATATCCTCAGACCGATTGGAGCTCTGAATAGTTTGCTAAATTCAAGGATGGGGAAATGAAGAATATCAAAAATGGTAGCTCTGATTTACTCCTCTTATTTGGTATTCATCATTTTTTTCTCTGATATACCATGTATCAACTTTCTCATGTGGCAATAGACATATTATATTAAATGTCCCAAGAAAATACATGGCCCACTCATGAATTTTTTGGAGTTTTTTCTTTCACTCTCCTTTCCTAGATGAGATTACAAGACCAAACTGTGGTATTACAAACCTAAGACACAAACACAACATCCTCAACACAAAGGAGACAAGAAATTAGTCCAATTGACAAGGTTCAAAGACCTTCTACACTTTGAGTTCCACATCACTCAGGTGGGCACTACCTAAGCTGCACACACATGACTCCTTGTGACAAATAATAGCTTACAGACACATAATTGTGGAATAGCTTTCAAAGCTTTAGGTAACATGTACCTTAGTGTTTTATCAAATCTTATGCAGTATCTCCACTTGCATAGAGTATGTTTGAAAACTAGAACTACTTTAACTCTTCCAAACAACATGAAAGGGAAATGATTTTCAATTGTTTTGATTAATGGATCTCAGAAATACCCCAGATCTCTCATAGACCAGTGCCTTATCCAATGGGAAATAGAGTCAAACATAACATTTCAAAGATGATTATGAATGAAGGAAACAACATAGTCTAATATGTCTAATGCCTTACATCAAACATACCCCATCAATCAAGTTCTACTTGTGAATCCATTTGTGTATTCAAACATGCAATTACCTATTCAAAGAATTTAACCCTCCCCTTGGAAGAGACCTTGGAATAGACAATACATTTATCAACATCCATTGAAAGACGAGTCTGAAAAATATCCTCAATACCCCATCTCATACATATCTGAATACAAATCCTAACTCACAGTCATCCTCTAAATTAATCCATTGTTGATCAACAATGAACAAAACCAAAACACCCTTGATGACTTAATCTCTATGATTCAAGAAACATAACGGAGACAACTTGATATCCAAACAACCAAATTGAAAATTTATTCATAAATCTTGTTGTTACAAAAATGTTCTTTCCTGGGACTAGAGAGAAACAAAGAACACCCTATATGCATAGAAAAAGGAAAATATCTACCGAAGAGCTACATTTGGAACCTTTCTTTCCTTGCAAAGGATTCATAACCCCTATAATAGAGAAAAGAGGGACATTTAAAGAAGAAGGAAACCCTAAAATCAATATCTGATTGACATATGTCCTTCTTGAAATCTAATTCACACTTATCCTTCTTTATCCACCGATTGATCTTTCTTCAAAAGATCCAAAAGAGTATTATCTACACCACTACTTTTCTTAGGATCATAACCATATTTAATGTAGAAGAAACAAGCAGCAGATTAGGTTTTACAGAAAGATATACAATTCTAAACAGAAAACCCTAACATCACCACATGACATCAAACATTAATGAAGTACAAAATATCAGCAAGTCAATCAATTAGGTACCCTACGGCCTCAATAAATTGATCCAAAAGATTAGATCACACATATTAATGCCTCTGCAACCCAAAAAGTAGAGCCATGGTAAAAACACCCTGAGAAACAAATTTAAAATTCAAATATATGATTGCAATGGCTACAGGTGGTGTGGAACAAAGCATCAACGACCGAGATTCAAACCTTTATCAACTTTAAGAGAAATTCATTGATCTTACTTTAATTACCTAGGCTGGCGATCTAATCTACCACATGGCACACAGGCGCAATTCCTTTATCACTATCTCCCAATCATCTTTTCTTTAAGGAAAAATGCCAGCTGTTAGATCCTTGTACATCTATATTCCCTTTAACCATCTCTATCTTTGAAACCACAGGTCCCACTAATCTCCACTTGGTGCACTAAAAATAGCTCTAAGAAATCCCCCTTTGTTTTCTAACCTGCACTAACCAGAGCCACCTTGTACACGTGGCAAATTGTCACAAAGCCTTAAATATTAACAATCGACCATCTTTTTCATTAAGGCTTAACGCCTACCATGGGATGAAAAAGATCTGATGGCCCTAAGGAAACTAACAAATTGTAGACCCATAACCCAGGAGGGACACGTGCCACAAAGGCATGAAGCCTTGATCGTTAAAAATATGCATCTTTCTCACTGAGGCATTGTGCTAACCATCAGATCAATCTCACATCTGAACCATATCTCTAGCGTGGCTCATCTTGACTTGACCATGACTCGATCTGGAGATCCAATGACTAAAAAAATCTCCAAGTCTTGCAACACTTTACCTAACTCTGATTCTATCTAGAGATCATGAGATAGCCACAAGATCCACCTTGCATCATTGGCCAAGACTTAATCTCATGATTTTTGAATTAACCCTACTTCTGTTCAGAGATTTAGGGATAAAGCTATCTCCAAATTGCCAAAAGTAACCAAACGTGACTCAACCAAACTTGAGTTCCAAATGGAGATCTGGAGATAGACTAAAATGCCAAGTCACTGAATATAAGTCCTTAAATATGAGTACATTTGGATATCAAGCGCACACCACATGATTAGATCTGCATCAATGGTCCTCGCTAGATCTCTGAATAAATTAAAGCATTGACCTTGACTTTGTCTATCAACTTAGAGATAACCCTTTGATAAAAACAAGATCTACAGTCATGACTTAATCTCACAATTATAAGAGCATATTCCATCCTATTCAGAGATTGAGAGATAAAAGGCTCACCAAGTCACTATATCACTTAAGAATATTCCATCCTGACAAGATACGTGGTGCTCGGTCACTTTGCCTTAAACACTAACAAGATAACATATTCCTTTTGAGGGAATATGACAACTGTTAGATCGAAATAAACTTGATCATCCTTTATTTCCTTCATAACCCCATAACCATGATCTCAAATGTCCATGTGTCGAAAGGGTGCAATGCCTTGAACCATAAATAAATTCATCTTGCGCTTTAAGGAAAAGAGACAATCATTGTTGAATTAAAATCTGATGGAGCGTTAACATCACTGAAGACCAAATAGAAAAGAGGGCCCACCTTGATTAGAGGAAGACATGTGACAGCTTGTCGCATTGCCTCATTGATTAAAAAGGCATCATCTTCAGGTTTGAGAGAAAGTGCCTGTCGTTGGATTGAGATAAACTAGCACAAGAGATGAAAAGGTAAAAGTGACACGGGGGCATTTATAACTTAGGGAAATAAAGAAAAATTAATTCATCACCCTGCCGATACATAGGAATAACAAACAAGGAATGACCCCACTCATACATGAAACAAAAAGGCAAATGGGATAAAAATATTTTAAGTGACCCGAAAAGGTAACTTCATTTTATAACATGAGCTAGAGACCCAGGTTTTTTTCCACCAACTATTAGAATATGAAAGTAGGTTCTAAGGAGATAGAAAGACTTAGCATGGTTTACACCATTCACACAAGGAAATCTTCAAGATTTTAACAGTGCTAATAGAATGTTTGACACAGTACCTTTCTGATGCATCTTATCAAACCTAGTCGGTACCTTTCTTTATTTATTTATGGTAGAAAAAAGGGGGATCCTTTTTCTTTTAGAGAGCCTGTGCTGCAGAAAGGGGGTAATATTTTTTTTTATTTTCTATTGTAAGTAGGGGAAAAGAGGAATGTATTTTCTATTTTCAGGCATAATCATTATATATGAATAAGATGATCTTTGAGTCATTCTATTTGCATTATGAGAAAGGAAGAAATATATTTTAGATCTTTGGGCTTGTGTGTATTTCTTTTGACTTTAATTTGACCTTAGAGTCATTCCAATTGTTCTTATGATGCTTCCTTGTTCATTCTAGTTATGCATGTTCTTTTCATAGAAAATTTGATTTCTTATTCATTCATCCATCTGAAACAAAATTACTCAATATTTTTTCTCTTTGTTGTGTATACTTGGAAAAGGAATTTTGTGTCTTTTACTCTGGTATCCTCTTGTTTATAAATCAACTATTCACATCTGTGTCATGTCTATGAGAAGATGTTAGTTGCCTTAATTTCTTTCCAGTTAAAAGCATATCCAGAGAACACAGATTTTATCCAATGAAGGGAGCTTCACCTTCATATAAAAATTTAGAGAGAACTTGCAATCATCATTACAAGTGACTCAACTGTTGGTTTCAGTTTTGTCTTTCAATTTGGGGCATTTAGGAGTCATTTATGAAGTTATTTTATAAAGGAAAATATGTTACCCAACACTGAGATAATTAAAAAGACTCATGGTCATGATTCAAATTCTTCCACCTCTTCCAAGAGGTCTTTATCTGGGAAGAACAATCCTAAGTGTTCTTATTGCACCAAGATAGGACATGATGATCATCACTAGTAGGCAAAGAAGATTGATGAGCGAACACATCTTCTCCAAAAGAACAATATTCATTCACCTTCATTGCATGCATTATCTTCCATGACATAAAGACCTATACATTAGAGGTCATATTCCATGGCACATGGTGAAGACAAGATGAAATTCTATGATCTCTTTTCATCAACACATACTCACTCAAGTATATGGATTTTTGATTTAGGATTCTCACATCATATGGAATCTTCAGAGGGCATGTTCTGTTCTTTTGAGCATCATCATTTTCCACATTTTTTGATAGGTAATAACACTTGCATGAGTGTTACTAGGATTAGTTTCATTGAGGTTGATGATGGGACATTAAATGATGTTCTTTGTGTCCCTTTATTATCTTCCATTCTACTTTTCATCTAACAAATTACTCATAGTTTGAAGGGTAAAACAATTGATTCCACACCTAATTTAGTGCTTATCGAAGATCAACATAGTAAAGAGATCATTATAGTTGGAAGACTTGATCATGTATAATGACTCTATGATTTATCTCATTTTCTCTCCTTGGGCATGTAGATCCTTTGACTAATCTTAGCTCTCATGCATCTCAAGTGGATCGAGTATTTGACAAGACATTTGGTAAATTTAACCTATGTGTACTTTAGTCATCTATATTGGTTTTTGAGATTTTTTTATATCCTTTCCACCTACTAATTATTCATAATTTAGTTTAATTTAGTTGGATATTTGTTCCCTTCCAATTTTAGCAGAGTTGAATGAGTACTTGCTAGATATTGCACTAGTGTTTGATACAACAAACACTCAAAATATTAGGGACATGATTGAGGATGTTCAATTCCTTTTTTATGGTAGTTTTATCATCCCCATCATCCCATCTTATGTGCCTTCAAAGCTTTTTTATCATACATCTACATAGTTATTTAAATTTTCTTTTATTGATATTGCATCTTTTTATTCAAATAGTAGGATAGTTGAGTATTCTTCTATGGCACACATCATGAGACATTTCCTTCATTTCATATGGTTGCTTCAACCTTGTCCATTTTATTTTTTCTTCCAAAGAGGATGGATGTGGTTTGTTTCTCTTGGATCTTCATCAAAATTTATCCTCGAGCCTTCAACTTTGGCATTAGAGCTTCTCTCTTATAGTGAGATACCTTATCTCTTCGTATCTCTCTTATGGAAGAGATGATATTCATTGTACTTATGTGATAAATATAGTACTTTGGGGGAAACTTTTAGTCCTTCATCTTAGCCACATTTAGTACTTTTTTTCTTTTTTTTTTTACTGCATCTGTCACTGTAATGAAAGAAAATAGGTTAAGTAGTGTTGGATAGTTTTTATGGGCAAACTAGGAAGCTTAGACCTATCTCCTCTCATACATTGGAAGGAAAATGATCCACTAGGTTTGAAAAGGCTCAAGTTCTAGGTGAATGAAATGATCCTTCACTATATGAACTATAACTATACAAATGAAAATGGAAAATTCAAGATCTAAGGCTAGATGGAAAGAGAAGATGGGTCAAAATAGGTCAGGGGTGACTTAATTTCCCTAGACTAAGTCAAGGGAAACTTGCTTTTCTTTGACATGACACTTTTTGATGAAATTAGACTATATCCCTTCTCATAATCCATTTGTATCTCTTCCAACATATGTGCCACATATTATTTCATATGGGAAAAGGTGGAAAAGGGTTGTAGAAAGGGGTTTTCCAAAGTTAAGGCCTCATTTTAGAATCAACCACAAAATTAAAATGAAATGTTCTTGAAAGAAAATCATGTCGATATGTAGTAGAGGTTGGATATAAGAAATAAAATAGTGTATTCCCTAATGATGCAATGCTTTTTGAATTTTATCACAAGTGTTGATGCAATAGAAAGACTCTACAAAAATCTAAAATAAAATCATAAAAGACATATTTTCATGGAGGTTGTTGAAGCTTTCCACATTGAAGGATATCGTGGGATGAAATGCCTTGAATTCTTGAAATGCTTGAATGCTTCTTCTTGCTTTTTAATGCTTGATATGAAATGAATTGATGCTTGAGTTGAATGGATGAATTCTAAATAGATGATAAAATAATGGAGGTAGTCTTTCTTATATACCTCTCCTAGCCATTTTGGGGCATAAAACTCAAAGGAGGTCAACGAGGATTCAAGAATCCATATAAAAAAAATAACTATTACTCAGTTTAAATTTAGGGACAATTCTTGGGGTTAGGGGTGACCCAAAACACCCTTGACCACCCAATATGGACCCTAAGTCCAATTTAGTGTTGGAATTCTAATATGGGAAAGAAGAAATTGAGAGGGGGGGTGAATCAGATCTATGAAACTTATACCAATTATAAACAAACTGATTCAACCATGTATTCATGAACATAAAATAAAATGCTCTAAAGGTAACATCTAATCATGAACACATTACACAAATATTTTGCTAACCAATAAACCCTTGAAGGTAAAATTGGGGTGGGGATGACACCCACAAATCTTCACTACTACAGTAATAAAGTGTGCCTGTTAGGGCTACAAATTTTTGATCACTTCTGATGATCTACCCTATGAGGGGTCTGCCCTATTAAGAGCTTACCAACTCATACAATCTACCTTGTTAAAGGATTTAAACTTACAAGAAAGTAAGCACTCGGTTAAGAGATTTACAAATGCCTGTTAGGACCACTTTGTTAAGAGATTTAGCCTGATTCACTTGTTTGAATGTATCAGTACATGATCCTTCAGTCTAAACTACACAAGCTAATAACGGATCTTCTCTTTCTAATTCTTAACTAATCTCTTAATTTGATTTATCTCTGTTCTTCTCTTCACTGCTCTGCTCATTCACTATGTCTGGTCAATTCAGATATGCAAAGCATGCATATACTAATGATCTATGCTCATCACATCCGCATCCAAACATATAATCTCTAACACATACATATACACATATAGATTAGGGTTTGAAGTATCCCATATAAATATTATCCAGATCAAGATCAACTATCTAAATCAATCATCTTTTTCCGCTTAGGCATCCCTAATTTTGATTGGTTGCATGACTTGCATAAGGATTCATGATCATAAAAATAGTGCGCAAATAATGCATTAAATCTTTGTGCATGATCATTAATTTTTGATACAAGTCAGCCAAAATGGTTTACCTTGGTGTTTGTTCTATTCCAAACACATATACAAAAACTATTTTACTTGGCATAACCAAAACACTGGTGCTTAGTTGATACTGTCCCACTCGGCATAATTGTATGTTATTGCTCGACACTAACTCTTCTATGCAACTTGGCAATCATTATGCTTGGAATGCATTGAGTACTCAGCGACCTCTGACTTGCTTGATAATAACTACTTCTCGGTCTCAACCTTAGTGATATGGCTCAATCACAATGATGACCGACCAACCTGCCTTGATTTTGACTAAGTGTGGGACATTAATAGACAATAAAACTTGGAGACCAAAAATCTCCCCCTTTGTCATTAGTGGAAAAAACACTTTGTCATGTATTTTCAGTCCTTAAAAAAAAATATAGTACTCAAACAATAGAATTAGAACATAGAACTTAGAATTACCCCTAGGATTTTGACTCGGTCTTTCTCCATAAAGAATTCACTATGTATACAACATATGTACATACATACTTATATTTCCCCTATTGAATCTATGAAATTTCCCCCTTACTTTTGTCACTCTTGTTATCTTTCTCTGTTGGGGTCGTTGGGGTCAAACCATACTTATCCAAAAATGGTTTATGGATTTGTAATATAATTGCTAATGTGTTATCCCAACTTGTCCTTACAAATTCCAAAACTTGAAATTTTATTTCTAGCTGGGTAGCTAGATCAATCACACTCTTGAAATTGTTCATAGGTGGATCTTTTTAGGATAGTTCCTTTGTAGCTTTCACCTCTTTCTGCATAACCTCCAAATGAGGTATCAATATTGTCTGAATTGAAATCAAATTTTCCCTTATTCTTCCATCATTAGCCATAAGCTCAACTAGTCTCCCTTGGGCATGTGTCAACCTGCTAAAATGAAAAGAGCTTGAACTTGCATCCATCCTCAGTGATTGTCCTATTGACTTTAAATCTGTTTGTAGCTTCTGAATAAGTTGTTGATTCTCCCTTGTAAATAATTCAGTATCACATAGTTGTTTATACAATGAGAGAACATTATCTATCACTTCTTATAATTTTATTACCAGATAAGAAAGTGCAACCTACTTCTTGGTAAGCTTTGCTACAACTTTCTCAAGTACCTTACTCTCAAATTTTCTCTCAGATCTTTGCAAGAGTTTCTCATTAGCATCTATGTCATCTGTGTTCACCTTCTGAACAATATGAACCAATTGTTACCCAAATTTATAGGGAAAATTTGAATATTAAATGATTTAGGGAAGTATTTTCTGCACTCATCATTATGACTTGTGTTCTTATTTGTTTTAGTCATTTCTTTCTTTAACCCTTATTTCTGCATTTATCTAGTTAATTCATGCTTTTACCTTATCAGATTTTCTATGTTTTAAATTTTTTACCCAACGGTTCGCTTATATTTGAATTCATAATACTATCCATTGAGGTCTTTTCACAGGTTATTTAACGAGTTTTACCTTTTCGCAGAATGAAATTTCAGTTCGTGAGTGCACAGCGAGTTCATTATAATGTTTACCGCTCGCTCACAATGCATTTTTGACATAGGTCTTTTTGTCCACGAGTGTACGAGTTTGAAAGAAAGCGATGCTAATCACTCAATTGTGATGGTTGATTCACTAAGCTTTTGTGGTGTATGAATGTGCGATGAAATCCTTATCGGTGACTAATAATGCAATCACTCACTCACCGTGAATGTCCACTTTACACATCCCATCTCATGAGTTTGTGACCGAATAGAAATCTGAGCAGCAGTTAAATCATCACTCACTCACACAGAGTCATATATGTTAAGACAAAGCGATGTGAGAGTGTGATTGAAGGGAATTTTATGTTAAGCACTCACTCGTGATGACTTATTCAATTAATGTTTTAAAGCTACGAGTGTGTGATCAAGAATATTGTGACTCATGGCTCAGTCGCTGACAGTTTTCAATTAAACTTTTGTGTTGTGTGAGTATGAAATTGAATAATCTTCATGCTATCACCCACTCGCTCATGTTTTTCACTTAACAAAGTTTCTACTGCGAGTGTGCGATAGAGTGACACATGTCTTGGGACCCATAGATTCTAAGAAAATGAAGGAAATCATCAGTTAAACTGCAACAAGGATCAACGATTGGCGTTCACTCACAATAAAAATTAGCATGACCTTTATTGGTTGCGAGTGTGCAATAAAATGACACATGTCCTGGCCCCACTAAAAGAATGAATGATGAAATATAAAGATCTACGGTTTGGCTCATGTCTGACCTATGATCGACGTTTACTTGCAACAAAAAGTTGCGTGATCATTATCTGCTTCGAGTGTGCGATTGGATGACACATGTCTTAGAAAGATATAAAGGAAAAAAATTCCTGAGTGGCATGGATGATTGGGATTTTTCTTTTTCATTTCATGTTATATAGTTATTATATTGTCTTTTCGTTAACCTAGGGTTTTGATCATTGTTTTAATATGTCGACATTGTTTGCATGCAGGGTTTTAAAGGTGATAAAATGAAAATGAAGCGACCTAGATTGAAAAGATAAAAGATCAAAGACATGCAGACGTCCATGAATACACCATGTAGAAGTTAAAGAGATATCAGAGATCTATAACAAATTATAAACAAACTTTTTTTATTACTATTACCTCTTTGATCAGTAACTGTTTGTATAAGGATGATTATTCATTCCTTAATTGTGTTTTGACTGTTCAACTGTTGATCTAGGGATTAGATTTAGTAGATGAACCATCGTATTGTTCTAAAGCTTGTTCACATCCTTTGAAATTTATATAAATAAGGATACCAAGATCAATACGAGGGGGGACATCATTACGATACTGTTATTATAGTAAGATTGGATTAGTTTTTGATCAACAACAACAACATGGACTAATTGTACCATTTTTCAAATTTAATAAGATAAGTAGACCTTTTTCTTTCACCTATGGGAATAAATATCGTCTTCATTTACAATCAGTCCCTTAGATAAATCAATTGAAATTCTTCAAAGTAATAGTTTGATGTGTATGTTTTCCTTTTACCTAGTTCATAGTTATTATTCTCAAATTGATTTTCTCATTTTACATGGTTAAATTTCATTGATTGAGGCCTCGGTCAACTGGTCTATCACTTACGAAATAATTCCCTTGTGAGATATCTCTGAACTTGTTTTAGGATTTTCATATCCATTTCATAACACCTCTGAAGTGATAGTTTTCTTGTAAAACTGTCTCTGAGGTTTCACAAGAGATTGGATGATTTTGACTCTACTGCCTATGAAGAAATTAGGCACTGGTCTACACTCATGGTAGGATTATGGTCATTAATTCATTGTTCATATTTTTGTGACAATCTATCCATCTACACTATTTCATTTATATACATATACACAAACATTCTTAATACTTTGATACTTTCAATTAGATTTTGTGATTTACAACTTTCAGTGCAAGTTTTCTTTCAATTGCCTTGCCACAATTCAGAGGAAGAGAGTGTTCAAGATTCTTTATCTACTATAAAATGCCTTCAAACTTGAAGGATAGGTTCAAGGAGTAGGCCTACCAGCCTTGGTTCTGCAGAGCCAGAATTGCAGAAGTTTTAGCCTTTCCCTGAGGTTAAACTTGTTAGTTGGCTAGATCTCTTGGGTTTCCCACTATTGGATTGGCAAGTCCATAGGAAATCCAATCTGTTGATTCAAGCACCAACAGATTGGCGACTCTACTGGGGAAGATTCATAATTGAAGAACATTTTTAAGAATTTTTGGTAATTAAGGTTAAGCTTTGTTGGGTGAATAGAATCCAAAAAGTTAATTAAGTATTTCCTTCCCAGAGGAAGGTGGTGACTTTACAGATTGCTACTAAATAGGTTAAACTTTTTTCTCTTATTGAGATTCTTGAAGAAGTTGCAAATAATGTATTTTCTTTGTACAAAAGGTTATGTGATTAAACATTCTTTACAAAGGAAAATCAATAGTCTATTGAGAAGTTGCATTTAGTTATGATGTCAACAGCAAGTTCATTGAGCATGGATGCTAGTTCTAGCTCCATACATTTTAATAGGTTAAGTTATGAAGTTTGCTAAGGATAGTTGGGATACATCTTTTACATTGATATTACAGCTTCATAAAACATGTTTTGGACAAATATAACTTAACCCATCTAGCTATCAGTGACAAAAACAAGGGTGAAATTGGAAAGGAAGCAAAAATAAATTAGCTGAAATAGGTATAATATTTTTTGCTGAAGGCATGTATATTATGTAGATAATGTATGAAGTATGAAGTATAATCTAAGGGGGAGTGCTTTGTGTCCTTGCAAAATTTTTGTGGATATAAATAAAATGATAAGTGTTTTTGCCACTACTATCAAAGGGGGAGATTGTTAATCTCTAAGTTTTGTTGATCTTTAGTGTCCCACACTTAGTCATTTATCTAGGCAGTTTTAGCCAGTCAACTTTGCAGTTGACCTATCCAGTACAAGCTGAGCTATCTAGCAAGATGTTGTCGAGAAGATTATAGTTGCCGAGACACATGGTCATTCCATACTGAGCGACAGAGTCTTTTGTACCGAGCAAGACAGTTTGTTGTGTATGTCAAGAATGTCACTAATTCCTAGGTAAACTATTTTGGGCCAACTTAGTTAAGCATTTAATAGTTTCAACAGATAATTATGCATTTAATTGTTTGATCACACTATGTAGCATGGAGCCAATCAGAAAATTGGAATGCCCAAGCAGCATAAGCATTTGATCCTAATCGTTGATCTAGATCTAATCACCATATCTGAAAATTATATTAAGATTTCTTCTTACGATAATTAAAATGAACAGAGAGAAGCTATATGCATACATGAAAGATGTGCGAAGGGTTGTTTTGAGAGAAGAAGCATAGATCTTGTAGAGTGAAAGAGCAGTGAGCAGTAGAGTAAAGATATATTGGATTATAAGATCAGAGAAGGTATTGAAAATAGGAGATCCGTTATCAACATTAGAGTGCATATCAAAGGATCAGTTCTTGAGACATTCTAACAAGTGTATCAGGTAAAATCTCTTAACAGAGTGGTTCTAACAGACCTTTCTAAATCTCTTTTATGAGTGCTTACTTTTTTGTAAGTTTAAATCCTTTTACAAGGTAGATTGTAATGATCTATAGCTCTTAACTAGACAAAACTTTAACTAGGTAGATCACCAAAAGTGATCAAACTTTGTAGCCCTAACAGGAACACTTTATTGCTATAGTAGTGAAGAATTTGTGGGTGTCATCCCCACCCCATTTTTACCTTATTGGGTTTCTGGGTTACCAAATTTTGTGTAATGTGTTATTTATTTTCTTTCATGGATGCTACTAGATGATAAATTAGTTTTCATATATGCATGTTTGTGGATCAGTTTGTTTGAAGTGAATAAATTTGAAGATTTGATTCACCCCCCCCTCTCTTAGTATCTTTCATTCCCAATATTTTATTTCCAATAATTGGTATCATAGTTTAGTTCTCCCATAAAAGGTTTTAATCAACTTGAGAGTATAGATCTTGAGATGGAGATTTAGAAATTGGGTAAAGTCATTGAGAATCAAAAGATTGAAATTTAGCTAGCATTACATCAACTTGAGACAATGAGAGAGGAACTAAGGAAGTCCTATATATCTAGGAAATATTTGGCCAAACAAATGAATGACACTCATTATCAGGAAGAAGACACTACATATCTATTTCAGAATGAAAGTTCTACTTAGAGCGATGTAGAAATTGCAGATCTACTGGAGAAGAACAATGTACTCATGACATGTAACTGATTAAGTGTTTGAAGAAGTTAAGTTGATGATTATGAAAGACATTAATTCAGTTAATGGATTGTATTTTCATTGATGTTAACTTGATGTAATCTGTAATGTCATGGAAACAATGCAAAAAGACTCCAAAGAACTGATGAACAAAGGCTATGCTATCAGTAATGCATACAAGTCATGTATTCACCAAGTGACTATCAACACTGATGGAGTGCACATCGACGGACAGAGGAAAGAAGAAAAGTCACAGTGTTACCAATGAGCAAATGAATAGCATTACCAACAAGAAAAGACACAGAGGATTCCCAACGAGCAAAACCAATGAAGTATCTGAATGGATAGAACTTAGTGTTTCCTGATGGATAAAGTCAAAGATGGAGATCTCGATGACAACTGGAGTCACACCAATGGAACTGTTAGTTATCACCAATGACTAACTGAAGTTTTGACCGACAGAACAATGAGTTAGGAAAATGACAAAATGCTTAGTTGTCAAGGAGCTAAAGGACTTAACTAAGGGTTATCATTGTTTTAATCAAGATGATCAATCTGAGGATAATTAATTGATTTAAAACTAATTTATACATTTGGCAAGAAGATATCTAAGAGATAAATTAAGAGTTTGTTTTAAATCAAAGGCTAGAATTGTGGATCACGCCAAGAATTAAGAAAGCCAAGAAAAGTGGACATGATGTCTATATAAGAGATAGGCCTATTTCACACTAAGGTGTGGGGTGAATATGAGATTAAGGATGCTAAAAGAAATCTGAAGGAGAAGGATAATCTTCTTTCAGTTCTGATCAACAAGCTAAGGGAAGAGCTAAATTTTGCAGACACCGATGAACAATGACATGGCATCATAGAGCAGAACAATGGAGCAAAGGTATATTTATTGATTATACTGATCAGAGAAGTAATGTGCTTACAATAGATTTGAAAATCTACAATATGAGTTGTATGTATGAATAGATCACTGTGTTTTAGTTTAACCATTGAAGCAGATAAGTCTCCTAACAGAGCAAGAATTAACACTCTTCTACATCTGAGGTATATCCCCAAGGATTGCCAAAACATTTGGTCATGAAGATAGCATTGAGTGCCTGATACCTAGTGACAGTCTAAGAAAGAGGTTGATCAAGGATGGTAGCACCAGATATGCCAGATACCTATTGATGGAGCCGAGAGAGTGGTTGATCAAGATTGGTAGCATATACATGCCAAACATCAAGTGACAAACTATCTATTCAAAATCCTCTAACAAGGTTGCACTTAACAGTGTGTTTGTAACCTTTAACCAGGTTGGCTCTTAACCAAGATCACTTTAGAAGAGTGAAAATTTGGGAGACCGGTCACAGTGGTTTTTCCCCTAACAGGGTTCCACATAAAAATTCCATGTGTTATGTGTGTATGACTCATTTCTTTACTTTTATGCATCTTACATAGTTAAATTTGGATGATCGGTAAACTCCTAGCTATTTACTATGTTTTGGTAAATTAGTGATTGCTTATCGGTAAATCTATAGTAGAAGGATTTACATGCATTATCAATGAGTAGAAGTTTGATAAAAGTAGTTCAAGGCATACATCTCACAAGGGCAAAGATAACTAGAGTGATAGTTCAGTGGTATAGGTTTTATGGGTTCATAATTGGATAAATTTTTGAGGCCACTAATTCACCCCCCCACCCAGTTATTACTAACAATTGGTATCAAAGCTTGTGTGCTTGGAAAGGAGTTTAACAACTCAATTCAAAGATCACAAGATGATGAATAGATGAGATGTGCCCAAGTTGAACAAGGATGACTTTGCATCATGGCAAAGCAAAATTAGACTCCACTTATCAGGTATTAGTAATGATGTTACTCAATATCTAGATACTGAATTTGTGCTACCTACAGGACTTCATACTATTGATCAATTAATAGAGAAGCATGAATACAACTGCATGATGATAGAGCTCACAATTCACTCTCTGATGCTGAGTTTGAAGATGTCAAGACATGCACTAATGCAAAGAAAATATGGGACAAGTTACAACTTGTGCATGGTGGTGACAAAAATGTTCTGAGAGCCAAGGATGAAAGCCTTAGAGGAAATTTTTATGATCTCAAAATGAAATAAGGTGAGAACATCTCTCAACATAGTACAAGAATCAAATAAGTAGTCAATGTTATCCTAGGAGTTGGAGGTGTACTACATGAGGATACAGTGGTAAGTAAAATTCTAAGAACCTTACTGCCTACTTATGCTATTAGAGTTTCATCCATTCAAGAAATGAGAGTAGTAGCTAACAACAATGTTACTCTAGATAGTTTAATTAGAAGATTGATTTCATTTGAGATGAATAACTTTGATAATAGTGTCTTACCAAACATAGAGTCTGCTTTCAAATCTTCTATGAGAATAAGTAGATCAAGTCACAAAAACATGCTATAAGAAGAGATAGTGAAAGTGAAAGTGAAGAAGAAGATCTTGATGAAATTGAAGCACTTATGGCAAGAAGAATTCAGGATGGCAGAGGTAAATACAAAGGTAAGTTACCACTTATCTATTTTAATTGTAAAGAGATTGGAAACTTTGTTGCAAGATGTCCAAACAGGAGAAAAGATGACAGGAGAAACAATAGATCACTTGAAATAAGGTCTAACAGAGGTGATTACAAAAGCTACCAACGGCCAGAAAGAAGAGATACCCGAGACTACAAGGACAAAGGGAAGAAGGCTAGTTACTTAGAAAATTGCAAAATTGATGACTCTGAGACCGAATCAGAAGAATACATCGAGATGGTATTTGTAGCCATGAAGGATGATTCGGATGAAGATGAAGAATGGTATGTAGAAGTTTCCCTCATATCTAAAGTTAGTAAAAGTGACGTCTGGATCATAGATAGTAGCTGCACTCACCACATGATCGGTGATAAGGAAAATTTTAATACTTTTCAGTATTATAATGGTGGTTCAATTAGAATGGGCAATGATGCACCTTATCCAGTTGAAGGTAAAGGGAAAATAATGTTAAACAACCTGATTAAATGTGAAAATTCTTACTGGGTTAGAGCACTAAATTACAATTTGTTAAGTGTTTATTAGTTGAACAATTCAGGTCACAATGTAGCATTTGATAACACGAAAGGAAAAATCTACAATGAATCAGGAAAGTTGATTGGCACCAGTAAGCAGACTAAAGGTAATCTATTCTATCTCAATGATACCGACACCACTTGTTTAATAGCTAGAAGCGAAGACATATGGTTGTGGCACAAAATATTGTGTCATGTGAAATTTTACAATATGATAAAGATAAGTAGAAAAGGTAATGTCAGAGGCTTATCGACATTGACTAAGCCAGACAACATCATGTGCAAAAATTGTCAAAAAGGTAAGATGACTAAGTCTAGTTTCAAGAGAAAAATCCATACATCTGATGATATTTTAGAATTAGTCCATACAAATCTATGTTGACCGATGAGGACAAAGAGCTACTATGGAGACATGTATTTCATTCTCTTTGTTGATGACTTTTCTAGAATGATGACAGTAATGTTTTTAAAAGAGAAATCAAAAGCATTTAAGATGTTTAAATGGTACAAAGCAATGGTGGAAAAAAAAAGTGGTAAGGATCTGAAATGCTTAAGATCAAAGAAAGGAGGTGAGTTTACTTCAGAGGAATTCACTAACTATTGCAATGAGCATGGTATCAAAAGACAGGTCTTTGCACTAAGAACACCACAACAAAATGGAATTGCTGAAAGAAGGAATAGATCTACAGTTGATTGTGCAAGGACGCTAATGATAGAGAAAGACATCACTCAAATATTATAGAGGGAAGCTATCAGTACTGCTATTTACACATTGAACAAAGTATAATTGAAGAAGGACACCAAGAAGACACCCTATGAGCTTTGGTATGATTGCAAACCAAATGTAAGTTACTTCAAAGTCTTTGGTAGTCAATGTTATATCTTAAAAGATGATAGAAATGAAAAACTTGATTGCAAAGGTGATGAAGGTATCTTCTTAGAGTATTCCACCAAAATCAAAGCTTATAAATGTTTGAATAAAGCCTCTAAATTTTTTTTTGAAAGTGAAAATGTAAGGATTGATGAATTTGCAGTGAAGAATGAAAAGGAAAGCACTAAAGAACCATAGGACTACAATAGGTTTGAGTATATTGAAGAACCTGACACTCTACCTGACCAAAATTGTAGAGCTCTTAAGCAACAGATCAATGCAACCGATGATCAGGATGCAAATACCAACACAAATACCCATGACCAGGATAATGCTCAAAACAATGTGCAAAGTGTTGAAGATCAAAATGATGATCAGAATGACAGACAAAGGAATGTACCTGTACTTGCAAGATATGTCAGAAGGAACCATCCATAGAAAAAATCATAGGAGAGAAGAAGGCTGGTATAAGAACAAGAAGTAAGTCTCTAAACACAAGATGTCTAATTTGTGAATTTGAGCAAAAATCTGTCAATGTTGCACTAGATAATGAAGAATGGATTAGTGCACTATGAATGAAGAGATTGAGTAGATTGAGAAAAATAAGACAAGGACACTTGTACCAAGACCAGATGACAAGAATGTCATCGGTACAAAATGGATATTCAGGAATAAACTGAATGAGATTGGAGAAGTCACAAGGAATAAAGCAAGACTGGTATGTAAGGGGTATGCACAATAAGAAGGGATTGATTATGGTGAGACCTTTGCACCCATTGCTAGGCTAGAAGGAGTAAGGATATTACTTGCTTATGCTACATATAAAGGATTCAAGGTATACCAGATGGATGTCAAGTCTGCATTCCTAAATGGAATACTTGAAGAAGAGGTATACATTGAGCAACCAGAAGGGTTTGTTGATCCAGACAAGAAGAACATGGTATGTAAACTTCACAAAGCCTTGTGTGGATTAAGAAAAGCACCCCAAGCCTGGTATGAAAGACTTCATTCATATCTTATAAGTATTGGATTTGTAAGGACTAGTGAAAACAGTAATCTTTATTTGAAGGAAGATACTGATGCTAACATTTTGATTACTGAGACATTTGTTGATGATATCATATTTGGAGGCAATGATATGCTATGCAAATCATTTGCAGATGAGATGAGCAAAGAATTTGAGATGTCTATGTTTGGAGAGATCAAGTTCTTTCTTGGTCTACAGATCATTCAGTAAGATGAAGGCATTTTCATTACACAATCCAACTACATCAAGGAAGTACTGAAAATATTCAAGATGGAAGAATCCAAACTAGTTGGAACACTAATGGCTACAGGATGCAAGGTAAAAAAGGAGGACAAGAGAACATAGGTAAATTAGTCTGTGTATAGATCAATGATTAGAAAACTGATGTATGTAGTACATACTAGACCAGATATTGCACATGTAGTAGGAATAGTTGCAATATTTTATGCTAATCCCAGGGTATCACATATGACTGCTGTGAAAAGAATCCTAAGATATCTGAAGAATACCGAGGAATATGGCTTATGCTATAGAAGATAAGGTAAATTTTAACTCAAGGTGTTTACCAACACTAATTGGGATGGAAACATTGATGACTGAAAGAGCACCACTGGAGGAGCATTCTTTATGGGTGACAGACTTGTCACATGGATCAGCAAGAAGCAAGGATGCATCTCTCAGTCTACTACAGAAGTAGAGTATGTTGTTGCTACTGAAAATTGCACAAATTTTGCATGGATCAAACAGCTACTGGAAGGTATGCATTTGAAAATCCTTGAACCAATAATTATCTATTGTGATAATACCAGTGCAATAAACATTTTGAAGAATCTAGTCATGCATGCTAAGACAAAGCATATTGCAATCAAGTATCATTATTTGAGAGAAAAAGTTCAAGAAAAGGAGGTGAAATTGAGTATGTTCAGTCAAAGGAACAATTAGATGATATCTTCACCAAGCCACTACCCAATGATATATTTGAATACTTGAGAAAGAGACTAGGGGTCATACCCTTGTCTATTGGTCAGTAAAATGATCAGAAAGTTGTATCAGCCTGCATATTATCAGAATATCATTCATGTTGATGCAAGCATAGAGATGAACCTCAAAGAAAAATTTATAAATTCAAGGTATTTATCTTCACCGAGCACTAGTATTGTTTATTACCGATGGATAGGGAAATTCAAGGAATATATAATGATAAGGATCAAGCCTCCTCAAAGTTTGAAGTTTGAAAGTATGAAAGCTTTTGGCATTATTATCAAAGGGAGAGATTTATCTCATTATCATACCCAATGGATAAGGGAGAGATTTATCATACATAGGGAGAGAATATTCCAAGCAAAGGGAAAGAAATCTGACTATTCATCAAAGGGAGAGCATATGAAAAGGGAGAGAACATCAAAGGGAGAGCAGAGCAAGAAACAAAGGAAGAAAGTTCAGTGCTGACAAAGAAAGAGAAGAGGAATAGTCAAGGCAGAACACATATCAGAAAAAGAGAAACCATATGATGAATCTAATCCAAAGAAGGGATTAAAGATCAAAGACCGACACTCTGCAAGAAACAAATCTAAGCTATTTGAGCATACCAAAAGCTATCCATTTGTAATAGTTACATTAGGAAAGATTGATGAAACTATATATTTCATATTGTGTTAGTGATGGTATAGTATAATAATGTATTAGGTTGCCATCAATGCCAAAGAGAGAGATCGATGACATGTAACTAATTAAATGTTTGAAGAAGTTAAGTTGATGATCATGTAAGACATTAATTTAGTTAATGGATTGTATTGTCATTGATGCCAACTTGATGTAATCTGTAAGGTCATGGAAACAATGCAAAAAGACTCCAAAGAATTGATGAATAAATGCTATGCTATCAGTAATGCATAAAAGTCATGTATTCAGTAAGTGACTATCAAAACCAACGGAGTGCACACCAACGGATAGAGGAAAGAAGCAAAGTCACAATGTTACCGACGAGAAAAACATTACCAACGAGCAAAGACACAAAGGATTCCCAATGAGAAAAACCAATGGAGTATCCCGACAGACAAAACTCAGTGCTCCCTGATAGATAAAGTCAAAGATGGAGATCTTGATAACAATTAGAGTCACACCGATGGAAATTTCAGTTATCAGCGATGACTAACTGAAGTGTTGACTGAAAAAATAGTGAGTTAGGAAAATGACAAAATGCTTAGCTATCAAGGAGCTAAAGAAGAACTTAGCTGAGCATTATCATTTTTTTAATCAAGATGATGAATCTGAGGATAAGTAATTAATTTAAAACTAATTTACATAGTTGGCAAGAAGATATCTAAGAGATAAATTAGGAGTTTTTTTTAAATCAAAGGTGAGAATTGTGGATCACACCAAGAATCAAGAAAGCCAATAAAAGTGGACATGATTTCTATATAAGAGACAAGCATATTTCACACTAAGGTGTGGGGTGAGTATGAGATTAAGGATGCTAAAAGAAATCTGAAGGAGAAAGATAATCTTCTTTCAGTTCTGATCAACAAGCTAAGGGAAGAGATAAATTCTGTAGACACCAACAAACAGTTGTTTGAAGAAGTTAAGTTGATGATCATGCAAGACATTAATTCAGTTAATGGATTGTATTGTCATTGATGCCAACTTGATGTAATCTATAAGGTCATGGAAACAATGCAAAAAGACTCCAAAGAACTGATGAACAAATGCTATGCTATCAGTAATGCATAAAATTCATGTATTCACTAAGTGACTATCAAAACCAACAGAGTGCACACCAACGAATAAAGGAAAGAAGCAAAGTCACAGTGTTACCGACGAGAAAAACATTACCAACGAGCAAAGACACAAAGGATTCCCAATGAGAAAAACCAATGGAGTATCCCGACAGACAAAACTCAGTGCTCCCTGACAGATAAAGTCAAAGATGGAGATCTTGATAACAATTGGAGTCACACCGATGGAAATGTCAGTTATCAGCGATGACTAACTGAAGTGTTGACCGACAAAATAGTGAGTTAGGAAAATGACAAAATTCTTAGCTATCAAGGAGCTAAAGAAGAACTTAGCTGAGCATTATCATTTTTTTAATCAAGATGATGAATCTGAGGATAAGTAATTAATTTAAAACTAATTTACATAGTTGGCAAGAAGATATCTAAGAGATAAATTAGGAGTTTTTTTTAAATCAAAGGTGAGAATTGTGGATCACACCAAGAATCAAGAAAGCCAAGAAAAGTGGACATGATGTCTATATAAGAGACAAGAATATTTCACACTAAGGTGTGGGGTGAGTATGAGATTAAGGATGCTAAAAGAAATCTGAAGGAGAAAGATAATCTTCTTTCAGTTCTGATCAACAAGCTAAGGGAAGAGATAAATTCTGCAGACACCGACAAACAGTGACATGACATCACAGAGAAGAACAATGGAGCAAAGGTATATTTATTGATTATACTGATCAGAGAAGTAATATGATTACAATAGATATGAAAATATACAATAGGAGTTGTATGTACGAACAAATCACTGTGTTTTAGTTTAACCATTGAAGCAGATAAGTCTCCTAATAGAGTAGGACTTAACAGTCTTCTACATCTAAGGTATATCCCCAAGGATTGCCAAAGATTTTGGTCATGAAGATAGCATTGAGTGCCCGATACTTATTGATAGTCTAAGAAAGAGGTTGATCAAGGATGGTAGCACCAGATATGCCAGATACCTATTGACGGAGCCGAGAGAGTGGTTGATCAAGATTGGTAGAATATACATGCCATATATCAAGCGACAAACTATCTATTCAAAATCCTCTAACAAGGTTGCACTTAATAGTGTGCTTGTAACCTTTAAAAAGGTTGGCTCTTAACCGAGCTCATTTTAGAAGAGTGAAAATTTGGGAGACCGGTCCCAGTGGTTTTTCCCCTAACAGGGTTTCCACGTAAAAATTCCATGTGTTCTGTGTGTCTGATTCATTTCTTTACTGTTATTCATCTTACATAGTTAACTCTGGATGATTGGTAAACTCCTAGCTATTTACTATGTTTCGGTAAATTAGTGACTGCTTATCAGTAAATCTACAGTAGAAGGATTTACATGCATTACCGATGAGTAGAAGTTTGATAAAAGTAGTTCAAGGTGTTAGGGATTTTTCTTGTATGAACCACAATGCTTGAAATGTCTATGTGAATCTTGTACCTTTTTCTTCTGATTCAGAGACAAGAAAAGCCTAATTGCTAAGGACTGGATAAGGTCCTTCTTTGTTTTTGAGCTCCACAAATACTCAGGCAGGTTTTACCTTAAAAGATTGCTGTTAACATAGTATTTGTTGATGTGGACACTGATTAGTTATATATCTTTATTGGACCAACTTATGAATAATCTTGCTGATGATTAAGCATAACCATAAACAAGATATTACCATGCAAATCATAGTTATTAACATAACAATAACCAGTGAGATAAGGATTCTCATCCTTCTTCCTTTTCTTATAGGAGGGACAACCTAGTGGATTCTCTCTT